>BLSH010511354.1:92302-102433 GCA_018402905.1 Glandirana rugosa | reverse complement strand
GGTCCTAGTAGTGAACAGGCTCAGCAGTGGCATGCAATGCCAAGCTGCTACAAGCAAAGCTAACAAAGTGTTGGCATGCATCAATAAAAGGGATCAACTCCAGGGATAAATCAATAATTCTCCCACTATAAAAGTCTCTGGTGAGGCCGCACCTGGAATATGCCGTCCAGTTCTGGGCACCAGTCCTCAGGAAGGATGTCCTGGTATTGGAAAGGGTTCAGAGAAGGGCAACAAAGCTAATTAAGGGATTGGAGGACCTTAGTTATGAGGAAAGATTACAAGCATTGAACTTATTCTCTCTGGAGAAGAAACGCTTGAGAGCGGATATGATTTCAATGTACAAATACTGTACTGGTGACCCCACAATAGGGACAAAACTAGTCCACGCAAAGGAGTACACAAAGACACGCGGCCACTCACTAAAAATAGAAGAAAGGCGGTTTAACCTTAAAATGCGTAGAAGTTTCTTTACGGTAAGGGCAGTGAGGATGTGGAATTCTCTCCCACAATCAGTAGTTTCTATAGATAATTTCAAAAAACTATTAGATGTACACCTAAGGGACCACAACATTGAGGGATATACAATGTAATACTGACATAAAAAACACACACCTAGGTTGGACTTGATGGACTTGTGTCTTTTTTCAACCTCACTGACTATGTAACTATGAGGGGGGGGGTAGAAATAAAAGGGAAAAGAGAAGAGTATGGGAGAAAGGGGAAAGAGGGAAGAGATCATCCCAGGGATCGTATAGGCCACAGCCTGTGGCCTAGATGTCATCAACAATTGATATCGCAGAGTGTCCAAGTTCAAGTAGGGTACAGTCAAAATTTGGCGGAAGACAATGGTTTACCAAGGTTGCCAAATTTGTGTGTACTTGCATATTCTGTCTTGTAAGGTTGCTTCAGTCCTGGTTCACACATTTGCGATGCGGGAATCAGCGCGATTCCAGTGCTGGTTCCCGATTCGCATGTCACTCGTAGGTGGTTCACACTGACATCTGCACACTGCTATGGGTATCAATGTAAAGTTAATGACACCCCAAGATCAGTTTGCAGATCGCAGTTTGAACTGTGAAATGGTGCAGGAATTGGATTGCATAGGTGTGAACACCCATGTGATCCGATTCCAGTGCGGGCCAAAAAAAGGGTCCTGCACTATTTTGGTGTGGATTTAAGGCGTTTTCAGCCATACAGTTTCCATTTTTGCTCATCCTGGCAGAATTATGATTTCTTGGCCATTTTTCAGAGAATATGAATGATAACACAAAAACTTTTCTTTCACTCATGGCTAGTGTTTGACTGAAGCCATTTATCATCAATCAGCAGTGTTTACTCTTTTTAAATCATAATGACAACAGAAACTACCCAAATAACCCTGATCAAAAGTTTACATATCCCAGTTCTTATAACCGTGTATTGCCCTTTAACATCAATGACAGCTTGAAGCCTTTTGTGGTATTTGTGGATGAGGCTCTTCTCAGATGGTAAAGCTGCCCATTCCTCTTGGCAAAAAGCCTCCAGTTCCTGGAAATTCTTGGGCTGTCTTGCATGAACTGCATGTTTGAGATCTCTCCAGAGTGGCTCAATGATATTGAGGTCAGGAGACTGAGATGGCCACTCCAGAACCTTCACTTTATTCTACTGTAGCCAATGACAGGTCGACTTGGCCTTGTTTTTTGGATCATTGTCATGTTAGAATGTCCAAGTACGTCCTATGCGCGGCTTCCGGGCTGATGAATGCAAATGTTCCTCCAGTATTTTTTAATAACATGCTGCATTTATCTTGCCATCAATTTTGACCAAATTTCCTGTGCCTATGTAGCTCACAAATCCCCAAAACAGCAGCGATCCACCTCTGTGTCTCACAGTAGGAATGGTGTACCTTTCATCATAGGCCTTGTTGACTCCTCTCCAAATGTAGCGTTTATGGTTATGGCCAAAAAGCTGAATTCTGGTCTTATGACTCCAAATTACTTTGTGCCAGAAGGTTTGAGGCTTGTCTCTCTAAGAGGGATACTTTGTGGCATTTGCGTAGTAATGGCTTTCTTCTGGTGACTCTACCATGCAGCCCATCTTTCTTCAAGTGCTTCCTTATTGTTCATCTTGAAACAGCCTCACCACATGTTTTCAGAGAGTTCTGTATTTCACCTGAAGTTTTTTGTGGGTTTTTCTTTGCATCCCGAACAATTTTCCTGGCAGTTGTGGCTGAAATTTTAGTTGGTCTACCTGACCGTGGTTTGGTTTCAACAGAACCTCTTATTTTCCACTTCTTGATAAAAGCTTGAACACTGCTGATTGGCATTCTCAATTCCTTGGATATCTTTTTATATCCCTTTCCTGTTTTGTTCAGTTCAACTACCTTTTCCCGCAGATCCTTTGATAATTCTTTGCTTTCCCCATGACTCAGAATCCAGAAATGTCAGTGCAGCACTGGATGGAAGATGCAAGGGTCTGTCAGGAGTCCAGAAACGCATTGACCTTTTATACACACACACACTAATTACAAGCAAACAGATCACAGGTGAGGATGGTCACCTTTAATAGCCATTCAAACCCCTTTGTGTCAACTTGTGTGCATGTTATCAGGCCAAAATCACCAGGGTATGTAAACTTTTCATTAGGGTCATTTGGGTAGTTTTTGTTGTCATTATGAATTAAAAAGAGTAAACACAGTTGACTGATAATAAATGGCTTCAGTCAAACACTAACCATGAGTGAAATAAATGTTTTTGTGCTATCATTCATATCCTCTGAAAAATGGCCAAGAAATCATAAATTCTGCGAGGGTATGTAAACTTATGAGCACAACTGTATATGGCTGAATTTGCATCACACAGACATCGCATGTGATATGCACAGCAATGCGGTATGAATCACATGCGATGTCTGTGGTTGCACAAGTGTGAACCCAGCCTTAAAGAGGAAGTAAACCCTGATGGGGTTTACTTCCTCTATGTTACCACGGAATTAAAAAGCATAATGGGCTAGTATGTATCACATATTAGCCCATTATGTGCCACTTACCTGCATTGGAAGCCAGCGACGTCCAGCGATGTCTCCGCTCCAGGATGCATCCATCTTCTGCCCCTCTTCCTTCCGGGGCCGTGATCTCCGGCTCTGTGACTGGCCGGAGTTGCGTGACGTCATTCCCGCGCATGCGTGTGGGAGCTGCCAGTCACGGCACGATCTCAGTGAAGGAGACCACTGCGCATGTGCCCAGTGATGTAGGCACATCACAGTACACTGTGACAAAGAGGCATAGGGAAGGTGTCTTCCAGGCCCTCGCTATTGTTTGTTTACCAAATGTAGTAACTTGGAGTAGCAACTGAAACTGCTCCTTGGTCAGATCGGGTGGATGCATATTAGGGAGAGCAACCCAGAGGTCAGGTTGAATCTCCAAATTGAACAACTGTGAGAGGAGGCTAAAAATGTTGTTCAAGAATGCATTAACTATCTGATAAGTCCTTTAGAAAAAGTTCCAACAATGATACCAATATGTAGAAAAGGCGTACCTTTGTCCCTACATTTAGAGAGAGAGGTTTTGGGGAGGATGAAATGGACTTTTATGGTACCATACACAAGCTTGGGATACAAGAATTTAGTATAAAAAATATAATTTTATTACAATAACAATTTAAAATACATAGATAAATATGGACATAGAATAAAAACCGTGGCTCTAAATGGTTATGAATATGGTGACTAGGGATGAGCTCCCGGTTCGAGTCGAATGCATGTTCGACTCGAACATCGGGTGTTCGTCTGTTCGGGCCATTCCGAACATTATGGGGCATTCGCGGGAACTTTGCGTGCCCCATAATGCATTCCAATGATTGGCCAAAGCATGCACATGACCTGCCTACTTTGGCCAATCAGCAGGCGGACTGCTGTGAGAGCTTTGATTGGCTGAAGGCATGGTGCCTTTAGCCAATCATTGCTCAGCAGCCCCAATCCACGGCCCACATATAAAGCCGCTTGCACAGCGGCTCTATGTAGTGTGGGAAACAGTGGTGATAGATAGTTTAGGTTACGGATTGCAGGCAGTTTAGATAGCTATTGTAAAAAAAAAAGAAAAAAGATAGATAGCTAGATAGATAGATATAAAGATAGATAGATAAAAAGAAAAAAAGCTAGATATATAGATATAAAGATAGATAGATAGATAGATAGATAGATAGATAGATAGATAGATAGATAGATAGATAGATAGATAGATAGATAGATAGATAGAAAAAGATAGATAGATAGATAGATAGATAGATAGATAGATAGATAGAAAGAAAAAAAAAGATAGATAGCTATAAAGATAGATACATAGATAGATAGATAGATAGATAGATAGATAGATAGATAGATAGATAGATAGATAAAAAGATAGATAGATATAAAGATAGATAGATAGATAGATAGATGTGTAAGAATATATATATATATATATATATATACACACAGCGTACTGAGTGTGCGCCCGGAGCCCTTTTTTACATTTGTTGTTTACAAGTTAAAATCATTTTTTTATAGAAAATTACTTAGAACCCCCAAACATTATATATATATTTTTGAACACCCTAGAGAATAAAATGGCGATCGTTGCAATACTTTTTGTCACACGGTATTTGTGCAACGGCCTTTCAAGCGCAATTTTTTGGGGAAAAAAAACATTTTTTTTAGTTAAAAAATAAGACAACAGTAAAGTTAGCCCAATTTTTTGTATATTGTGAAAGAGGATGTTTTGCCGAGTAAATAGATACCATACATGTTACGGTTGAAAATTACGCTAACTCGCGGAATGGCGACAAACTCCGGTACTTAAAAATCTCCGTAGTCGACGCTTTAACATTTTTTAACGGTTACCAGGTTAGAGGTGCAGAGGAGGTCTTTTGCTAGAATTATTGCTCACACTCTGGCAATCACGGCGATACCTCACATGTGTGGTTTGAACACCGTTTTCATATGCGGACGCGACTTACGTATGCGTTTTCTTTTGCTGGGGACTGTGGCACTTTAATTTTTTTTTTTTATTTATTTAAATTTTTTTTCTTTTACTGCTGTTCCTTTAAAAAAAAATCTGATCACTTTTATTGCTATCACAAGGAATTTAAACATCCCTTGTGATAGTAATATATGGTGACAGGTACTCTTTATGGAGGGATAGGGGGTCTAAAAGACCCCCCCCCATCCCTCCTTTACACTTCACAGTATTCAGATTGGCAAAAACGAAGATTCTGAATACTGTCATTTTTTAAAAACCAACGCCATTAGCCGTTAAGTAAACTGGAAGTGACGCTGTAACGTTGCTTCCGGAAATGTACGAAGGAGTCCCAATCGAAGCTGATTCCGGCTTCCACAGGGACTCCACACAGCCGGCGGACGTGCCGATTTGGAGCTCCGGTCTCCCGGTGGGACGGGAGGCCGGAGAAGAGCGGCAGACGATGGTGGGAGGGGGGATGTCCCCTCCCGCTGCCTGGGATAACGGCCGAGTGGCTCCCGAGCCGGATCGGCTGTTATCACCGGATAGCCGGCCACCTGCTCTAAAAAACGGTACCAGGGTATAGCCTGTAGCTGCAGACTATACCCCGATACTTCCACTTAACCCCTCCAGATCCGCGATCTGTGTTGCCGGGACGACGTCCATGGCTAATTTACAAAAGCAGGGCCCGTTCCTGCACCCAACAAGAGTAACTGCAAGGGGTTACAGTGTTCTGGCACCGACAACAGTCAAGGCCCAATTTTTCACCACCTGTTTGGCTGGGGCATGTCTTCACAATTTTTAACCACTTAACGCGAATCGCCGTTTATAAACGGCGGCAGCTTTAAGTGGATTTATCGGGGTACAGCCTTGCAGCTACAGGCTATACCCCGGTACCGTTTTTTAGAGCAGACGGCCAGCTATCCGGTGATGATGGCTGATCCAGCTCGGAAGCCGCTTGGTCGTTATCCCAGGGAGCGGTAGGGGCCACCCCCCTCCTGCCACCGTCCGCTGTTCTTCTCCGGTGGGACGGGAGACCGGAGCTCTGATCCAACGCTTCTGGCCGCTGTGTGGAGTCCCTGTGGAAGCTGGAATTGGCTTCAATCAGGACTCCTTCATACATTTCCGGAAGCGATGTCACAACGTCACTTCCGGTTTACTCTGCGGCAAACGGCGCTGGGGCAAAACCATTGCACAGAGCAGGTGAATATAACATGTTCTTTATTTTAATCTAAAACTAATTTAAAATGTGGTTTCTCTGTGGCTGTGTTTTTAGAAAAGGTACAAGGACCTTCCCACAGGGACAGCAGCCCATTCCCACGCAAACGCAGGCCACACTGCATGCATAGGTTTAAATTACCCTTAGCCTTGGTGCACGCTATGAGTCACACAGGAACTGCATCACATTTCTATGCAATTCACATGCAAATCAAAGCAGTGCGATTTGAGCCCATTCATTTTGAATGGGCTTAGATTACACTGCATTACACCAAAGTCGTGCATGCACCAATTTTAGGAACGCATTGAAACCGGATCACATGGTCATTTTGTATCATCGGATTTGGGGCAGGCAAACACACTGCATTTGGGTTGTCATTAAGATTTCACTGATACCCACTGTAGATTGCAGTGCAATTTGAATGTGGTGCAGGACCAGGGCCACCTTTAATATTGATTGGACCCTGGGAAACATTTTCTTCGCCATTCACATCATGACTGCTCATTGGTTGCTAGAGGTTACAGCACATCATTACCACTCACTGGTTGGTTGCCAGAAGTTACAGCACATTATTAATGCTCACTGATTGATTGCTAGAGGTCACAGCACATCATCTCCTCACTGCCTGCACACCATGGACCGGGGAGGTGGGGGACTCACCAATAGACAGAAAACTCCTAGAACATCTTATTAGCAATGAGCAGAGCACACCAAGCTATGTAAGTAGAGACTGCAGTGTGTGTGAATGAGGCCTTCATGGTGAAAGGTATACTTTAAACCAGAACAGCTTGTTCTGACTCTCATACACTCCATTTATTGTGTGGATGTATAGCTTGGTTTGAGACTGCATCCCAGTGATAGCCAACCGATGAGGTTTTCAGTGCCTCAACTGCAGCCCCTGACACACCAAAGGGTTGTGCATATCATTTACTGCCAGACATACTACGTGAGATGGTCAGAGACTGCAGGTGTACAAGAGATAGTCAGAGACTGCAGGCGTACTACAGGAAATGGTCAGAGATTGCAGACATAGTACAGGAGATGGTCAGAGACTGCAGACATAGTTCAGGAGATGGTCATAGACTGCAGACATAGTACAGGAGCGGGTCAGAGACTGCAGATATACTACAGGAGATGGTCAGAGACTGCAGACATACTACAGGAGATGGTCAGAGACTGCAGACATACTACAGGAGATGGTCAGAGACTGCAGACATAGTTCAGGAGATGGTCATAGGCTGCAGACATAGTACAGGAGCGGGTCAGAGACAGCAGATATACTACAGGAGATAGTCAGAGACTGCAGACATACTACAGGAGATGGTCAGAGATTGCAGACATAGTACAGGAGATGGTCAGAGACTGCAGATATAGTACAGGAGATAGTCATAGACTGCAGACATAGTACAGGAGCGGGTCAGAGACTGCAGATATACTACAGGAGATGGTCAGAGACTGCAGACATACTACAGGAGATGGTCAGAGACTGCAGACATACTACAGGAGATGGTCAGAGACTGCAGACATAGTTCAGGAGATGGTCATAGGCTGCAGACATAGTACAGGAGCGGGTCAGAGACAGCAGATATACTACAGGAGATAGTCAGAGACTGCAGACATACTACAGGAGATGGTCAGAGATTGCAGACATAGTACAGGAGATGGTCAGAGACTGCAGACATAGTAAAGGAGATGGTCAGAGACTGCAGACATAGTACAGGAGAGGGTCAGAGACTGCAGACATAGTGCAGGAGATGGTCAGATACTGCAGATATAGTACAGGAGAGGGTCAGAGACTGCAGATATACTACAGAAGATGGTCAGAGACTGCAGGCGTACTGGAGGAAATGGCAGAAACTGCAGACGTACTACAGAAGATGGTCAGAGACTGCAGACATAGTACAAGTGATGGTCAGAGACTGCAGACATAGTATACAAGAGGGTCAGAGACTGTAGGTGTACTACAATAGATGGTCAGAGACTGCAGACATAGTACACAAGAGGGTCAGAGACTGCAGGTGTATAAGAGATGGTCAGAGACTACAGACATACTACAGGAGATGGTCAGAGACTGCAGGCATACAAGAGATGGTCAGAGACTAGAGGCGTACTACAGGAGATGGCCAGAAACTGCAGACATACTACAGGAGATGGTCAGAGACTGCAGACATATTGGAGGAGAGGGTCAGAGACTGTAGTTGTACTACAGGAGATGGTCAGAGACCATCCATGTACTGTCTGATCTCCCATCCCTGTACATTTTCTGTTGAACACTCACAATGGTCCTTCCTGATTACCATAACAGGTGCTGTCAGTGTCCCCACACCCCACACATGTCATTTACTTACTGTGCGACACCGAAAATGAGGACAGGTCCCAGACTTTCAGCATGGACTTTACAGAGGAGATGGGAGCCGTCCCTACCTCTCCTCCCCACTGATCACAGGTCTGGTTTTTTAGGGGGTGGAGTGATTGGCTGTTAGGGGGATGTGGAGGTGTCAGGAAGCCCACAGAACGATCCGTGCTCTCCGCCGCATGAACATGCGCACACACGCGCATCAATGCGCACAATTGTTGGCGCCAGAAGCCCTATTTAAACTGGTCCTCTACACTGTCACCTTGCTGTTTGGTCTGCAGCTTCTGCATTCTGTAACCTGAGTTCCTGTACCCGTTCTCTTGTGACCTTGACCCAGATCGTCCTTCTACTCTGCTTGTCTGCTGCCCGCCCTGACCTCGGCTTGCCTTGTGACCTGTCTTTGCCTGCTCCCTCTGTCTGCTGTTGTCCGATTGTTGCCGACCCTGCCTGCCCAACCCTGCTCTGCTGTCCAGCCAGTCTGCATCAGCAACCTGCTCTGCTGTCCAGCCAGTCAGCATCAGCATCCTGCTCTGCTGTCCAGCCAGTCTGCATCAGCAACCTGCTCTGCTGTCCAGCCAGTCTGCATCAGCAACCTGCTCCGCTGTCCAGCCAGTCTGCATCAGCATCCTACCCTGCTGTCCAGCCAGTCTGCATCAGCATCCTACCCTGCTGTCCAGCCAGTCTGCATCAGCATCCTGCTCTGCTGT
Source organism: Glandirana rugosa (assembly GCA_018402905.1). Taxonomy (NCBI): domain Eukaryota; kingdom Metazoa; phylum Chordata; class Amphibia; order Anura; family Ranidae; genus Glandirana; species Glandirana rugosa. The sequence goes on along the minus strand of BLSH010511354.1, from coordinate 93,179 downwards.
CCAGCCAGTCTGTATCAACATCCTGCTCTGCTTTCCTGCCAGTCTGCATCAGCATCCTGCTCTGCTGTCCAGCCAGTCTGCATCAGCATCTAGCTCTGCTGTCTCCAGTACTGATCAGGCACTCTTACCCCGCCATGCTTCCATGGCCGCTGTATCACTCCCAGTGGTCCGTAAGCCGGAGTTGTAGGAGAGGTCTCCGTCTACCGTCTGGCTCACCCTCCAGGTATGTAACAGTACCAAACAGCCATGACTGAGCCAGCCAGGGATACCTCTACAATGGATGAGATTTGCCGACACTTGGCAGCCTTGACGCAGGCTGTGCAATCCCTTCAAGATGGCTACACTCGGCTAGAGAATCAGGTCCAGTCTATGGCATCTCCAGCAACTGGATGTAATCCGACCTCTGATATGGCTTCTTCCTCAACCCAAGCCAGCACATCCTCAAGACCCTCAGTGGTGATGTTTAGAGTTGAGCGAACACCTGGACGTTCAGGTTCTGCTGGTCCGTCCGAACTTCGGGACAAAGTCCGGGTCCGGGTCCGGACGGAACCCGAACGATCGCACGGACAACGAACTAATGTAGGTCAACGACCTCTACGGTATCTGACCTGGACTAAGAGATCGGCTCACATCGGTAGAACTTCCCTAACGTGTCGGACGCAGTTCCGACGGTTCACAGCCGTTTAGAGTAGGTAACATCTCCATAGGGACCGACCGAGTCAGTACCGACAAACCATGACAATGTATGGACCTCCCACTCGGTCTGCCATCTGCCTCTGGAGAGGATGTTGAGGCCGAATGCCTGGTGACCCTCACTATGTCGCCGGTACCTTCGTACCGCCCCATTCTCACGGACTAGTCATGACCTCTGTCGTCT
>BLSH010511354.1:33583-56840 GCA_018402905.1 Glandirana rugosa | reverse complement strand
CCCCTCTCTGCTCTCATCCCAGGCCCCCCTCTCTGCTCTCACCCCAGGGCCCCCTCTCTGCTCTCATTCCAGGACCCCTTCTCTGCTCTCATCCCAGGACCCCTTCTCTGCTCTTATCCCAGGCCCCCCTCTCTACTCTCATCCTAGGACCTCCTCTCTGTCCTCATGCCAGGACCCCTCTCTGTCCTTATCTCAGGGGTCCCTCTCTATCCTCACCCCAGGTGTCCCCTAAACACAAACTGTGATAGGGGGCTCAGGACAGTAAGGACTTGTTTACATTCACAGTTTGGAGGTGGTAAAACCTCATAGTTGAGCTCTGTTTTTACTTATCCCCAACCACACCTCCTGCAGTGGCCAGGGATGTACACATGTTGCCGTACCAGCAGAAATGATGCACGCTGTCACGCTTGTGAATAGGGCTGCTCTGCAAAGGCCATGCAACCTTATGTACACCAAAAAAAGGGTTAAAGCAGGCAGTGAGGAGGTGTTGTATTGCCTCCTCATCACCTGCTTTAACCCCTTGGACCTCACACTAGCATGCTGCAACTGCATGCATTGCACATAGTTGCAGGGTGTTTGCAAAGTGGGACCCATTCACTTGAATGGGTCGCGATCACGCACCAAAAGCAACAGGGATTTAATTCCTGCTGCAGCAAGTGTATATCCTCAGCTGCTGCCACTGAACTTATGTAATGTGGAAGCAGTGCAATAAGTAGGTGGTGTTTTGTGTGGTTTGAGTGTGGATAGGGACACAAGGGGGCCCCATGATCTCCTATTGCCCGGGGGCCCCATGGGTTGTCAGTCCGCCCCTGCTGGGGAGATCTCAAAAGTGCAGTTCATGGTAAAAAAAAATCGCAATTGGCGTTTATTGATTAGTTTGCGCAAAAGTTGCCGCGTTTACGAATGATGAGAATTTATGGGGTTTTAATTTTTTTTTAATCTTTGTTACTAGTAATGGTGGCGATCTGTGATTTTTAGCGGTACTGCGATATTACAGCGGACATGTCGGACCATTTTGACACTTTTTTGGGACCATTGGCATTTATACAGCGATCAGTGCTATAAAAATGCACTGATTACTGTGTAAATGCCATTGGCAGTGAAGATGTTAACCTGCAGGGGCGCTCTAAGGGTTAACTGTGTTCCCTGGGTGTGTTCTAACTATATGTGGGCTGGGCTGGCTGGGAGAGGGGAGTGATCACGGCTTCCATATACAGGAAGCCGGTGATCACAGCCCTTCCCCCTCTATGAGAAAGGTGATCCGTGTTTACTTACACGGACCTCCGTTCTTTCACTGCAGGTGGGGCCATCGCGGGTAGTTGGCGGAGATCGAGTCCACCCTACCCACTACCTGGCCCCCTCCCGGAACACAGTGAGTCGCAAGTGCGGCGTGCACACGCTCACAGTGCGGGATCTCGCAGCCGCCATCATGTGACGGTGGATTGCAATATCGTGCCATCTTGCCGCCGTCAGGCTGCGGTCGGCAAGTGGTTAAACTCACTGCTCCTGCTTATCCATTATACCTCTAATGATTCAATATAGGTTTATATTTTCTATTAAGGTCTTAATTGAGGTTCCCATTTGTTTTTATTCTAGACATTATATTGGACCCTCATTTTTGGAGACCCGCTTCGAATGTGTTTTGGCAGGCCCTCCCTAATTTTGGCCTAGGCGTTTCTGGGGGGTCCTTGCAGTGGGCTCTCTTACTCTGGGGAGCCACCCCCTGCTCTCCTTCTCCGGCAGAGATGGCACTGTCCACCAGCCGTTGAGTGGGTGACCTGTTCAGGGAGCTCTGCATCTGGATCCGCACCCTTGTTTTTCCTGGTCCTGTTTCTCCCGCCTTCCTTCCCAGGCTTTCCTCTCCCCTTTTTCCCCACACCGGATGGCCTACAGTGTATGTGCATACTTTGCAGTACTGGGTAAGATGTATTTTGATTTGTTTTATCTTCTCCACTGTCAATAATCCATCTATGTGTGCTAACTTGCAATGCTCTCCTTTCAGAATCTTGACTAGTTTTTCCTTTTGGATGTACAACACTACCCCTGAAGAAGGGAAATTGCTCCAGAAACATGTAGGGTACGAGTACACATCAGACAAAGATCATTTGTCAATCCAGTCATAATATCTATATGATTGTACTGCTTAAAATGTACTTTGCTTTTATTGATTATGTATGTATCTTGTATGGTGATACACTTTTTATACTTTGTACAATAAAACTCTGAATTTTTTATAAAAATCAGTATCTTACACGAACTGCCTTAAAAGTCCCACAATTGTACTGGGCGAGTACTGCACCAAAATTTCTTGCATATAAGCCTTTAAAATTAGCACTTTTGATTTTTCATGTTCGTGTCCCATTGACTTTAATAGGGTTTGTGTGCTCGCACAAACTTATTGCCTGTTCGCGGTGTTCTGGTGCCAACCAAACTGGGGGGTGTTCGGCCCATCCCTATAAAGTAGTACAGTGCAGTGCAGTGCAGTGCATAGAATACATTATATGACCAAAAGTATGTGGACTAGTCTCTCAATATCAATTAGTACATATGAAATAATGACAAGTACCTGATTCATAAAGAGGAAAAAATTGTACATTGCATGATACATTTTTGCACGGCATATGGCAGCTCTACGCGTTTCGTGGAAGTTAATACCCACTCCTCAGGAGCATGCACGTGACTAATAACTGTAAATAAGAAAAAAGAAAAAAGATAATATAGAGATAGTATCACAAGTTTGGAGATTAAAAAATAAAATTGTAAAATGTTATTGGCCGAACATACCTACAACCATGGCCGCACAGTGGAGCGCGACACAGGAGACCGGGTACACCCGCAGGGGTATCTCGCCCAGGAGCTGAGGTGGGGAGGGCGATCCATCAGCCCCAACAAGGACCACATCCAAGGGACCATCATCCAAGGAAAATATCTATGTGTGACCAGGGGTGGGGTGGGTGGATGGGTTGTTACTTGGCGTCAACGTCACGTCTCACGCACCTCTGGTGTGATATCCTACCAGGGGCTATGTGGGAGAATTACATGGTGGTGCAAATGGTGGTCAGGTCTCTGCCCGATCGTTGACTCCTCTCTCCTCCCACACCTACTTGGTGTGACGTTGGTGGGGGTGTGGCGGCCGGGCCCTATAAGTTCCATCTCCACTCTACACACACTGTTAGCTGTTCCTACTTACGCTTGTTTCACCACACATTTCCTTCACAGCCCAGCTTCTCATCCCAATTGCAGGTATAGTTTTTACTACTCTTCAGACGGCACGCATTGGTTCTTTACCTATCTGGTGGTGTGGCTTTCTTTTTGAGCACTCTTCAGGTCTCCTTTCACTTATCATTTTCTTCCTTCCTATGACACCCCTCAGTCACTCACTTTATTTTATTGCAGAAGCCCCCCATTTGGGTTAGCTTCCCTGGTCACACATAGATACCCGGTCTCCTGTGTCACGCCCCACCGTGCGGCCATGGTTGTAGGTATGTTCGGCCAAAAACATTTTCCAATTTTATTTTTTAATCTCCAAACTTGTGAATTGGTGATACTACCTCTATATTATCTTTTTTCTCATTTACAGTTATTAGTCACGTGCATGCTCCTGAGGAGTGGGTATTAACTTCCAGGAAACACGTAGAGCTGTCATATGCCGTGGAAAAAATTATCATGCAATGTACAATTTTTTCCTCTATGAATCATGTACTTGTCATTATTTCATATGTACTAATTGAAATTGAGAGGCTAGATGCCCAATTGTGTGTATATATAATTATGCGTATGAATTGCTTACAATGTACTCATTGGATGAATTGTATTATATATTACAATTTTTATTATTTATTCATTTTTTTCAATAAAATAATTTCCCTGATAACCTGTTGTGCTTGAGACAAAGTTTGCTAATTGCAACAGTGCGATCGGCTGCACAAGTGCTAAGGTCCAGACAGCTGAGCTGTGGAAAGTAGACCGGTAAATAACAGCTCAACAATGTGATGGAATAGGGTGGCTGCTCTCTACTCTTCCATGATGGCTGCCTCGTTGGGTTGTGCCTCACCCTTACTTTCCTCTTCTGCTCTATCTGCCACCCAAGTCGCGTCAGTGACCTCATCATCATCATCATATCCTCCATCCTTATTACCACTAGAGACAACTTGGCAATACGCTGCGGCTGGGGAACATTACTGACAATTTGTGTACCAGTGTTCTCCCCTCTCTGTAGGCTCATGTTCCTGCCTTATTCAACCCCAGAACCAACATCTGAATCAAGTAATGGCTGTGCATAGTCAAGGAGCAAGTGGCTGACGCTGTGTTCAAATAACTCAGCTGAGGAGGAATCTGTGGCTATGGCCAGGGACTCCTCACACAGATTTCATAAAATGTGGAAGCCCTGGGTACTTTTCAAATATTCAGACCGTTTCACAAACATTGAATGAACCTATAACTGCAACTTCAACCCAACATGACAGGACAGACTTGAAGCCTGGCTTATGGATTAGATATCACTGTCACTTACGTCGGAACATAGTATTTATCTTAAACTTACAATTGACCACCTGATATGCTGGAATAGCACCATAACACAAACAGGTCCACGCCTAGCTAGGAGTTGTTTTTTTTTTTTTTCTAGTCCTACGGGACCAAAGATACGGGATCCTTGACTGACTCACTAGGTTTATCATTTACTAATTGCAATGTGGCTTCCGTGGAAAGTAATCCCAAGCTGGAAATAATGAGCTGTTTCTTGGTACTGGAAGGACCCAGAGGACCATCCCCTCCCCCCCAGGGGAGACACTTAGATCCCATATGGGGGTGCCCTGGGGGGACTGACGGGGACTCCTAGGGTCTAGCAGAACAAGACGAAATACGGAGATGTATTTTTACCGTTACATGTTTTCCTTTCTTATCTTATAAAATGCTGTTCCTTTTATATGCTCTATTTGATTTGACTGAGTCTTGCCTATACGTAAGATGGTCTATGTGATGATACCCTATTGTCCTGTTCATTCATTCATTTATATCATATGTGAATGCATATTCTTTGTAAGCTGTACTACACTTAACAAACCAATTGTTCAAAAAAAAACTCAGCTGACTCCTCCATGCCTGAGACTTGGATGACATTAAAGTTCATATGCATGTAAAGGCAGGTATCCCAATACTTTTGGTAATATAGTGTAATTCCCTCTCCAAATGCCATTTTGAAACAAGTTAGTGAATTGCATTATAGGCAAGAGGAAAGCAACACGAAAGTTGTTTTTGATGGTGCAAAGGGCTTTAAATTGGCCCTGAACCTGTGTGGCAAAAAACATTAACTCTAAAGATCACTCTAACTGTAAACCTGACACTAGCACTAACCCTAAACCTAATGGTAACCCTAACCTAGCACTAACCACAGTCCTAAGACTAACACTAATGGTAGCCCTAATGGTAACTATTCTGACTTCAATTGCTGTAATAGTGACTATGCTTTCCTGAGACCTCTAAGTGTGGCCTGAATATGGCAGAGACAATCTTCGTCATCTGAACTCACCAAACACTTTAAATCCACAAACATCTTTATTGCATGCAGAAAGCTGTGGCAATAGAGGAAAAGGAAATTACCTCACAAAAAGAGGAAGAAAATACACAAAATAATATACAATACAAAAAATGGTCACAAGGTGTCAGGAACATGGTGCCAGCCATCAGACTAAGATGGCCTGTCTCACTAATGCATGTGTGCATAGGCATGCACATTTCTATGTGCAAAGAAGATAGACTGCACCTTCATCATTGTCCAAACATATGAGCATGCACAGATGTGGACGTGTGTGCACATCTACTGCTGTCAAGCTGCCTATTTAAGCCTGAACTCTAGTTGTAGTTCACTAGTTCATTGCTGTATGGCCTTCAGCCTTGTTTCTGCAATCCAGTCTTGATCCTATTACTGGAAAGGAATTTTGGGTAACTGGCGCCAAACACAGAATAACACTAAAAAACTTGTGGGTAATAGCATGTAATCATGGGCAACATAAAATAGGTTGTCAGATAACAGATAGTCCAAGAGTCCAAACAAATGGCTAGTGGTGGCAACCGTCCTCAGAGGTAAGCCAACTCTGTGTATACAAAAGAGGACAAAATCTGGAAGCGCCACCTGAGTGTAGTATTAAAATGAACAATTTTACTCATAAGGTTATAAAACTCTGTAAAATTGTTCAATGTAATACTACACACAGGTGGTGCTTCCTGCTTTTGTCCTTTTTTGATCCTATTACTGACCTGGCTTCCTCTATGACCTTACTCTCGGAATACCCTTGCCTGCTAATGCCTTAATTACTGACCCAGGCCTAGACTACTGGCCACTCTTCTGCTTAGTGACTCTGTAGCTCACAGCCCAGTTGTTGCTGACTTCTGCCTGTTCCTGACTCTGATTCTCCTTACATCCTGGTGTCCTTCAACTCTGCTTTTACTTGACCTGGTGTGGGACCAAACACCACCATGAACTGGACTTTGTGTTTCCACAGTACATCACCAGCTGTACCTGTGCTCATCAGATACCAGCGCTACAGAGTTCCTGCTCACAGTGTCTACACCTTGGCACTTGTGCCTTTCCTTTTCCCCTGCAGTCCCTGTCTCAACATCCATGGGTTGCTCAGATGGGAACTGTGCAATAGACCACCCTCATCATCTCAGGCTCTGCATACAGGTACTTGGTGAAAGCATAATGAAAAAACAACCAGAGAACAACTTAGGCCATACATATAGATGCAACTGCATTTTCCACATACTTCGGGGGGCAACACAGTCATTTTAAGGTCCTTTTCACACCTTTCCTATCTGGGGCAGTAAAGCACATGCCCTAACGTGTTAAAGCAGCCGATTAATTTGACTCTGCTACTAAAGCATCAAAATGGACAAGAAAGCATGCCTGCACTATTTTACCTGTCCCTGAGGTGTGCTGCAATGCAGGTGCATCAGAGGTGCGTTCCTTTAGTGCTGTTTGCCATCTTAAGCTGTGCATCTTACTGCAATGGCTGATTATGGATTGGGGTGGTTGCCACTTGTTTGCACAGCTTGTCGGCTGGATTTGATGCAGGGACATGCTGGATGCCTTTAGCTGCCATTGTGCTCTTGCTGGGCATCCATAAGGAGGAGTGGACTCTCCAGACAAACTTGCCCTTAAAGGAGAGGTACAGCCAAAGTTCATTTGGCTGTACTTCTCCTGTGAATCACAGGACTGCAGTTAGTTTTGCAGACCTGTGACCCACTTTCAGCAGAGAACGGGCTGAAGTCCTCTCTCTGCCGACATCACAGAAGTTGGTCTAGGCTCCACGTCATCATGACCTCGGAGTGATCCGCGAGATCTCTGGACCGACACCTGGCTCAGCCTCTCAGTGAGTCGCTGAGAGCCTGAGCTGGCCATCCCCTCCACAGCCCAGAGCTCCAGTGAGCAAGGAGAGGGCAGCGCAGAGAGCTGTAACTGACAGTCACCAGCTCTCTGCTTAGGGAGCTGTGAGAACTGAGCGATCGTGGTGTTTGATCACTAGGTTCTCAGTGTTAGAGGCACCAGGGGACAGATGCAGCATTGGACCAATGCTGTATCCACCTAGGTAAGTATAAATCTGCAAAAAAGCCATGTCCCATACTTCTCTTTTAGTCTATCCATTGCAATATGTACTCCAATTTGGAGACTCTCAAAACTATAGTTAGGACTGTAGTATACAGAGATGTGGTCACTGTGATTTACACATATATTTGTAAATGTGTGCAACTAACCCTCTGTCCTTAACCTGGATTGTTAGGCAGGGTCCGTTTTTTTACAGGCAAGCTGTTAAGTGTGCTAGCAAAATTGTTGTTTTCTTGTGACCACAATGCTCTAATGCTTTCTTGATATGTTTCCATCAGGGGCGGACTGACAACCCATGGGACCCCCGGGCAATAGAAGATCATGGGGCCCCCCTGTGTCCCTGTCGAGACTCAAGCCAAACAAAACACCACCTACTTATTGCACTGCGCCCACATTACATACGTTCGCCCCTACATGTGTGGGAAAGGTATCCTGAGTGCCTACGCTAGTGTGCTCCTGTCAGGCCAGGTACCGGAGCTCAGTGCTGGAACTTGGTCTGGCACTGGGCTCCAGGATCAGCACAGATTCCTTGGGACTGAAGTACCAGGAGCCTCTCATGGGGCCCCCTACTGGCCAGGGGCCCTCGGGCAGTGCCCAAGTGCCCTTATGGTCAGCCCACCCCTGGTTTCCATATGTTGTGTAATGTATGTATAACCTCAAATCATAAGTGTGAAGCTGGGTTAATGATAATCCTAACCCTAATGTTAACATAAACCCTTTTATCCTTTTATTAATTGTAGCAGAAAAATGCAACATTTTTAAGCAGTGCTCCAAACCGATTTTAGAGACTAATTTTATCAAAATGTTGGCAATGGCAAAATCAGTACTTATGATGAAAAATGATGCTTGGTAAAATTAACTGCTAATCCCTACTTCTGTCAGAAAAAGCTATGGTGGAAATGTTGGAATGATGTGTCACATCTGAGACAAGCTGGGATCAGACAATTGGTACAGGTAACAGATGTTTTAGAGCTGAAATTTTCTTGTTATGCATAGTGACAAAAGGTGCAAAAGCTGCTTAATTTGGCAGTGATTTGACAATAATTGATAACTTTTTTGTGCTTCAACTGCAAATTTTGCTAATGCGCTATTTATGTTTTATAGGGCATCTGGCTTCTTAGAAAGTGCTTTTAGTGCATGAGAATGATTGCATCATATTGCTTCATCAAGTGGTCTTCTGCTAGGTGTTAATGGTTTCCCGGAGTTTAGTGTTCAAGGCACATTGCAGGCTGAAAGGTTCTGTTTAACTGTTGTTTTGTTGCTTAGGAACAAGCACGGAAGGGTCAACGGTAACTGCTGTCTGAATGTTAGTGAGAACCTGCTGAGTATGCAAATACTGAAAGTCAGGGAGCTCTGATCTCTGAAGCCAACTACTGGGAAACCTTCCATGGCCTTTTTTCCTGACTGAGGAATTAAAAAAAGTAGTTTGGAAAATAAAGGTAGGGTAAAAAACACAAACTATTGTTTTGAAAATAAAATTGTGTGCGTTTATGAGTTAGGTATGTATGGAGCTATTTTATGTTTTTTCATATGCTGTTTTTAAATTGAATCTGTGTGTTTCTCATGCAAAACAAAGAAACAGATTTGTTTTAATACAGACAAATATACAGTACTTACCTTCCTTTTGCTCCCCTTCCACATCATTCAACTGCTGTGGTTAAAAAAAACAACAACTCTTTTGGTAAGCTTTGAGTTGTTGGATTCATAGCTTACACATGGCTATGAGCTCAGTGCTGTCACTAGGGTTGCCACATCATCCCTTTAATCCAGGACACACATTAATTACACAGGTTCTGTGGCTAATTAAAGTGGTAATTAAACTCACTTGGTGCCTTATCTGTATTAAATTGGCCCCAGAACAACCTGTGTAATTCATATGTGTCCTGGATTAAAGGGATGATGTGGCAACCCTAGCGGTCACATGGCCAAATGACATGCCCCAGCAGACAGGGTATACCTTTTGACTCCTGGCACTGAACAGAATGGTGGGAGAGCAATGGAAAGGTAATTGGAGCTCATACTCCCAAAGGAGTTGAATGCTATGGAGGATGAGTGGAACGTTGTTTGTCTACAGCCTCTGTAGGTGTCACAAGGGGAGCAGTAGTCCAAATGGACACTGCCACACTGGAAAACCTCAGCAGCCATCTTTAATGGGGGCAATGCTAACAAATACCAGTGCTTCGCTGCAGTTGATGCAAAGTTGCAAAGTGGATAGAGTAGTGACAGGATCAATTCTGGATAGGGACAACGTATTTAGCCTTAAGGAGAGGTTCCTAATGAGAAGAGACAGTGGACACCGCCGCTGGCTGCACTATTCCTTGCACTCTGGTACTGAGATAAAGGTTTTGGTTTAGTTCTTCCAATTGGCGTTACACCACTATACTGTCTAATGGCCACTCCTCCACTGAGCTGTTGCTCCGGTAACGTAAGCCTTAATCATTGGTGTGCGCAGCCTATTAGGGTGTGCACCCCAGAGCACAAACACGCGTGTATATTAGCAGAGCAGTGGAATGTGTCAGTAGAGCAGAGATTGGTGTCAGTAGGGCAGTGGACGGAGTCAGTAGTTTTATTTATTTTTTACAATTTTATTTTTTAAATAATTTTTTACAATATTATATTTATTTATTTTATCTTTTTTTTACAATTTCTTAAGGAACCTCATTGAGAGGCTTTGATGAAATATCAAGGGTCTAAACAGAGAGAAAGAAAAGGAGAACAGAGCTTCCCTAGTCCGTTTCTCTGCAGTCTCAACTGCACTGAACAGTGAACGAATGGGAAGTACTCTTTGCTGAGCGGCATCTTGTTCATTCACAAACTGAAGCATAATAAACATAGTTTATGATGCTTCTGTAAAGAATGAACACAGGAGTGATCAGTACAGACCACTCACTGTGTTCATTCATTCATCCATCCTGAAACATCCCCCTCAGCAGCCGGTGGGAGAGGGGAGGAGGAAAGCTGGCAGCACTGCAGAAGAGAGACAGGGGATACCAGGAAGCAAGGGGAATTGCCACCGCACAGGGTGATTAGGATGTGCCCAGGCACACCCAGCGCACCCTGTGCACATGCCTATGGCCTTAATAGAGTGATAATCCTATTGCTAGAACTATTCCAATGTGCCACTAACATTGCTGAGAACTACTGCACCTGTGTTGACTGTGTCAGCAGTCCACTGATATCATAGTGTTTGGAACTTTCAGCTGTTCTCCACATGCTACGTGTTACCTTCATCTAAGCAAATAATATTTGTGCCAATTTACTTGGTCTTTGTGTGTTATTCTTCCATATTTGGTACCAGCTAACTGACCCCATGCACAAACAAACCAAATAAACCAGATTAACACGGACACAGAACTACAGCATCTCAAAAACGTGAGTACACCCCTCACATTTTTGTAAATATTTTATTATACCTTTTCATGTGACAACACTGAAGAAATGACACTTTGCTACAATGTAAAGTAGTGAGTGTACAGCTTGTATAACAGTGTAAATTTGATGTCCCCTCAAAATAACTCAACACACAGCCATTAATGTCTAAACCACTGGCAACAAAAGTGAGTACACCCCTAAGTGAAAATGTCCAAATTGGGCCCAATTAGCCATTTTCCCTCCCCGTGTCATGTGACTCATTAGTGTTACAAGGTCTCAGGTGTGAATGGGGAGCAGGTGTGTTAAATTTGGTGGTATTATTATTACTATTTATTATTATACAGGATTTATATAGTGCCAACAGTTTAGGCAGCACTTTACAACTTGAGGGTAGACAGTACAAATATAATACACTTAAATACAGTAGGAATAAGAGGACGCTGCTCATTAGAGCTTACAATCTAAGAGGGAAGGTCAAGAGATACGAGAGGTAGTAACTGTGGGGGATGTGTTGATGGAGAATATAAATGTACAGTTGTTAGGTAGGAGCTAGATAGGCCTCTCTGAAGAGATGAGTTTTCAGGGATCGTCCGAAGGTGGACAAAGTAGGAGAAAGTCAGACAGATTGGGGTAGAGCATTCCAGAGGATGGGAGAAGCTCTGGAGAAGTCCTGGAGGTGAGCATGGCATGAGGTGACCAGGGAGCTAGAGAGCAGGATGTCTTGGGAGGAGCGTAGAGATTGATTTGGTTGGTATTTTGAGACCAGGTTAGTGATGTAGCTGGGGGCCAAGTAGTGGATGGCTTTACAAGTTATTGCTAGTATCTTGAACTTAATTCAATGGTTAAGTGGCAGCTAATGGAGAGATTGACATAGGGGTGTAGCAGACGCCGAGCGGTTTTTAAGGGTATCGCTCTCACTCTTTCATAGTGGTCACTGTAAGATCAACATGTCACCTCATGGCAAAGAACTCTCTGAGGATCTGAAAAAAAAATATGTTGCTCTACATAAAGATGGCCTAGGCTATGAGAAGACTTCCAAGACCCTGAAATTGAGCTGCAGCATGGTGGCCAAGACCATACAGCGGTTTAACAGGACAGGTTCCACTCAGAACAGACCTCGCCATGGTCGACCAAAGAAGTTGAGTGCACATGCTCAGCGTCATATCCAGAGGTTGTCTTTGGGAAATAGACGTATGAGTGCTGCCTGCATTGCTGCAGAGGTGCAGAGGTTGAAGTGGTGGGGGGTCAGACTGTCAGTGCTCAGACCATATGCCGCACACTGCATCAAATTGGTCTGCATGGCTGTTGTCCCAGAAGGAAGCCTCTTCTAAAGATGATGCACAAGAAAGCCCGCAAACAGTTTGCTGAAAACAAGCAGACTAAGGACATGGATTACTGATGAGACCAAGATGAACTTATTAGGCTCAGATGGTGTCGAGCATGTGTCGCAGCAACCAGGTGAGGAGTACAAAGACAAGTGTGTCTTGCCTTTAGTCAAGCATGCTGGTGGGAGTGTCATGGTCTGGGGCTGCATGAGTTCTGCTGGCACTGGGGAACTACAGTTCATTGAGGGAACCATGAATGCCAACATGTACTGTGACACACTGGAGCAGAGCATGATCCCCTCCCTTTGGAGAATGGGCCGCAGGGCTATATGCCAACATGACAACGACCCCAAACACACCTCCAAGACGACCACTGCCTTGCTTTAGAAGATGAGGATAAAGGTGATGGACTGGCCAAGCATGTCTCCAGACGTAAACGCTATTGAGCATCTGTGGGGCATCCCCAAATGGAAGGTGGAGGAGCGCAAGGTGTAAGGATGAGCTTCGCCTTTTATTTCAAATAGATCAAACAGTTCTGATTTTGCAAGTGATCTATTGCTCTGATCATCTAACATAGCATACGCCTTTAGAGTCTTTTCTGGTTGATCCTTGTGGTATATGTTCACCAAGCATATTTTAGCAGAGGACTTATATGCAGCAGTCTTCTCTGCAAACTTCAGTGCAGGATGAAGAAATTATAGTGGAATTAGGCGCTTGGTCTGTATTCTCCCCGACATGCGTTGACCTGGGAGGAGAGTTTGCAGGTTGTGCAGAGCTAGGCTCAAGTGGATGGAGAGCTTGCACATGTTGTTCAGAGCCACACTCTATGCACTCGATGGGCATATTACAGCCCTTATCAATATGTTCAGTAGAAGCACAACACCTGAAGCATACCTCAAATATCTTTAAAAGCTCCTTACACACTTCAAGAGGCTTTTTTCTAAAGCAGATACATTTTTGAGGCGGTGTGGCTTCTTGTGAATGGGGTACTCTCGGTTAGGGGTTTCAAGCTACCTACTCTGTTTGCTGCCACTACTGTGGTAGGAGTGGGAAGGATGTCAGTCTTTTTTACAGATACTGCAGATACTGCTCCTCTATGGTTCCTATAGTTGCCCTGAAGACTGGTACTCTTAGAAAAGGAAGAGAAGAGACTGTACTCACCGTAGGAAAAACATGGATTATTCTTGGTCTCTGCAATTTTCCTGGTGAATTCGTAGAAGAAAGAGAATGGAGGGAAGGAAACCTTGTTCTCTCTTTTGTATGATGACCCTAGTGCAGACCATTTCTTTTGCAGACCATACGGGAGCTTGGAGACAATTGGGTTTACCCCTCTTGCAGTGTCAAGGTAACTGAGTCCGGGTAGTTTTGGGTCTGCCTTGGCTAGCTGAAGCTCAAGGAGAAGGTCACTCAGTCTCTGGAACTCCTTGTTGTCCTTACCAGATATCTTTGGGAAGATTTCCAGACGCATGAACATAGCATTTTCAATAACTTCTGGACTACCATAACTTTGCTCTATTCAATCCCATGCAGCTGTGAGGCCTGCTGTAGGATTGTCCATGAAAACTGATCTTAATGGCTTAATGCGTGCAGCAGATAGAGGACCAAGCCATCTGATCAGCAGATCCAATTCTTCGGCAGCGGTAATGCCAAGTTCACTGATTGCATTTTGAAAGGCACATTTCCAACTTCTGTAGTTCTCAGGTTGGTCATCAAAACTTGTTAGACCAATCTTTGTGAGCTCTCTGCAAAGTATGTACCTCACAAACTCTGCTGTTTCAGTTGTCTCTGCCTTGCAAGACGTTGTTGGCTGAACGGTGCTGATTGCGTTATCTTTGACATTGTTGTTAAAGGACATAGGGAAATATGGTGCAGCCACTTCATTCAGGTAAGTTGCTTGCTTGAAGTCAGTTCCAATTGTACATTGATTCGAGGCTGTACCGATGACAGGAGATTGATGACTTGTTAGCTGTTTGCTCTAATGCTCTGTGACGTATGAAGGAAGGTTAGGTGGGCATGCAGGAAAAGCACTGGAGTTATTGTGCATGCAGGAAATTGCTAGAACCTCTATAACTTGATGCTGTGAAGAAGTTGTCAGGATCTGCACTGATGGCTTGCTCTATAACCCTTAGCTTTGCCATAGCTGCATCATGCTTACACTGTTCGTTTAAAATTTCTATTGCTGCTCTTTGACGTGCTGTTTGAGCTTCCAACTCTGCTCTTTGACATGCTGCCTGAAGCACTGACTCAGTTTCCAACTCTGCTCTCTTTTCTGTGTATGTGATCTGCACCTTGTTGGCTTCCGCTTCATCGCGGGCACTAATAAGTCGCTCACTGAGTATTGAGTATGTAGAAGTATGGGATTTAGAGGACTTCTTTGAACGTCTGGTGGAAACAGATCTGCAAGAAGCAGTGTCCTGTAACAGCTCTATCTTTGCTTCTGCCTTTAATTTGGTTTGCTGGATAAAACTCTCTCTTTCTAGATTAAGCGCTTGGAGCCTGTTCAATTCATCCAGTGAATCTTCTGTGTTTATACCTTGTAAGACATTAGTGAGCTTGTTGGTGGTAAGCTTATAAGGCTCATATGAAGCAGAGAGTTGTTTAATGGCACCTTCTAGTAGCAGTAGTTCACGTTCAACAGACAGTGCATTTGCTTCTGAAGCAACTTTATCCCATACTAACTTTATACTCGTTGACAATTCAGTTCTTAAAGCTTCATAATTCTCCATTGCTTTCCAAGTTGGTTTGACTGAGTGTTTGGGTAATTTAGCGGGCTCAGAGTCTTGTGCTGTGTGCTCGCATTCAGAGCCACTTATGCTGACACAGGCAGATAAGCGATAAGCAGGCAGGATCTGTGTGCTGTAATATGACACCCCGCAGCCTGGACTCAGGTTATGAGGATACTTGTGCTTCTTTTGTTCTTTCTTGCAAAGAGGGCAGTAATCTTGTCTGTATCAGTACTGTTATGCAGAAATTTTGTAATTAGGCTGTGAAACTTAGTTTTTCTACTGTTCTGTTTCAACTACAAGGCCATAAACTTTATCTTCAGCATCATGTAGGGCTTACACTGACCTGGTGATCTTTTTATCCATTGCATCAATTCAGGCAGCTTAAACTCAATGAATAAACTCACTGTGGAGGAGACAGACGATGAAGCCTTTTGTATGTTGCATTTAATGAAGGATATCCATAGGCAGAAAAAGGATGAAGTTGTAAGCCACATGTAAAGATCTGTACATTAAGGCAGCATGCTCAGAAATGAAAGGGGAGGGGATATACAGAACTACGGTGGGAGAAAAGGGTCAGCTCAGACAGAGGCATACAGCTTAAAGACACAGAGCAATAATAAACCAAATAATACACACAGATGAAATTATAATAATTCACATTGTTTAACACAACTATGGATGGGCCGAACACCCCCCCCCCCCCCTGTTTGGTTTACACCAGTACATGCGAACAGGCAAAAAATGAGGGCGAACATTCGAACACCATTAAAGTCTATGGGACCCGAAAATGAAAAATCACGTCCTCCCATTTGGCTCGTGCTGGGCGCGCTCCTGCAGGCGCGCACGTGCCGCCTCACGCTGCGGGAGCGTGCCCGCGGGTCGGGCGGACTCGATGTCCGCCGGAGACCCGCGATCTCCTTACAGAGAGGAGGAACGGGGAACCGCCGAAGTAAACACGGCGGTTCCCCGTTCTGTGAGGGGGGGCATGCCAATCCTACTGATCCCTGTCACTGGGATCAGTTAGATCTGTCATGCCCCTGTCAACCCCGCCCCCCCACAGTTAGAACACACCCAGGGAACATAGTTAACCCCTTCACTGCCCCCTGCAGGTTAACCCCTTCACTGCCAATGACATTTACACAGTAATCAGTGGATATTTACATTTCTGAACGCTGTATAAATGTCATTGGTCCCATAAAAGTGTCAAAAACGTCTGACATGTCCGCCCCGATATCGCAGTACCGATAAAAATCGCAGATCACCGCCATTACCAGTAAAAAAAAAAAAAAATAATAAAAACGCCATAAATCAATGTCCATAATTTGTAGGCGCGATAACTTTTGCGCAACCCAATCAATAAACGCCGATTGCGATTTTTCTTACCAAAAATATGTAGAAGAATATATATCGGCCAAAACTGATGAATAAATTTGTTTTTTTATTTTTTATTTTTGGATATTTATTATAGCAAAAAGTAAAAAATATTGTTTTTTTTTCAAAATTGTGGCTCTTTTTTTGTTTATAGCGGCGATCAGAAATTACGCAGAGGGGATCAAATACCACCAAAAGAAAGCTCTATTTGTAGGAAAAAAAGGACGCCAATTTTGTTTGGGTACAACGTCGCATGACCGCGCAATTGTCATTCAAAGAGCGACAGCGCTGAAAACTGAAAATTGGTCCGGGCAGGAGGGGGGTTTGAGTGCCCAGTAAGAAAGTGGTTAAGGGGAACCTCCACACTAATTTTTTTTAAAAAATTGATGTGGGGACCCCCCTAAAATCCAAACCAGATCCTTATCAGAGCATGCAACCTGGCTGGCCAGGATAGGGGGGGACGAGGGAGCGCCCCCCCCCTGAATCATACCAGGCTACATGCCCTCAATATGGGGAGTATGGGTGCTTTGCCCCAAAGCACCTTGTCCCCATGTCCCCACCTTGTCCCCATGTTCACCTTGAACCGCGGGCCCATCACTAAACACAATATCCATTACAATGGACTGTTCTGCTCTCCCACTCATGACAAGGTTCTTTCTACTTACCTGGCTTCTAAATGAGGGGGAGGCAGAAAGATCCCAGACAATCCCCTTGCGTAGCTTTTTTACCTGAAGTAGCTTCCCTGTGGTTACTCATCCTAACTGAGCCTGAAACTCACTGACACACCAATAGCATTAAGAAGGCTTTATTAAAAAAGGGAAGACCGCCCTGCAGATGAAGGTTTAAGGCTGGCCATACATTATACAATTGTCTTGTAGAATTTTCCTTTAGATTTACCAAAACCATATAATATGAGGTCAAACTTAAAAACGTTCAATTTGTATGCAATCAAGCAGGCTCTTGCACTACATGGGTGAAGATAAATCTAAAGGAAATTGAATAAGAAAATTATATAATGTATGGCCATCATAAGATAGTGTAGCAATAATAAGGTAAACACAGCAATCTCTATAACAAATACTGCTATAAAACGATATAAGGGACAACAATGTGGCCTATCTTTGGTTCTGCCACACTAATCATTCCATTGGCCAGTGGGGAGTCCAATACACAGTCTGCTGGCGTCAGGCTTGTGAGTTCTTGTTGGAGTGCTCTCATTCTCATGAGAGCATCTATAACCCAAGAGCACGCCTCATACTTCCTGGGCAAGCCTTCCAAGTAGCAGAAGTTTTTATGCAACCACAAAAAAGTCTGCACCCTGGAGGCCAGATGAGAGATCATGCCACACACAGGGAAGCACTGCACAGCAAGTCATCTCTCTCTCTAGTCTCTGTCTCAAAACAGCACAGCACTGTGCAGCACCTCAGTTCTCTCTCTCTCTCCATCAGCAGCCTCCTCCACAGTATACTCTCTCCTTGCAGGAGGTGATCAGCCCTTCTCACTCTGCAGCTCCTTGTGGGTCTGTGTACTGCAGCCCTTCCAGCAGCACAGCTCACAGAACTGCATATTTCTGCCACATGGCCCCAGTCTCTTCAGAAGCACCTGCTTTCTCAGTCTTCACCTGGTCTCCAGCAAAATGGCTGCTGTTTCTCCTGCAATGAGGACAATTCTTCCTCTATTTGAAAATGGGGATGTAAAGCAATGGCCCTGAATGGGCAAAAATGGGAATTATACTTTAAAATAATTAAAACTAAATTCTGAAGATCACATTAAACGTACTAGCTTATAACTTAGCAGGGCTATACTTACCAAAAGCACTCATAGGCATTTCCTTGGTATAGCAGAGTTATTTGGGGCTGTAATGTGTTAATGTAATGTTTCTAGTGCATCTGGAGATAATCAGGTCACAGGACACCTGTTTGTGCATGCACTATAACAATCCCTTGTCCTTGGTGGCCTCTGGGCAGCAGGCCAGACTACACAGACAGAGCATATGATCTTCAAATATACATTAACCGTAAATCCAGTATTCTCCATGAAAACTGTAATGTGCAGCTATCTTCTTGTAGCGCTACCCCTGCAGGAGGCACTAGAATATTTTGGGTTCTCTTTTTGTCACTGAACACTGGGCAGAACACCGCCCCTGCTGACACCACAAAAGTACCTTGGCCAGGTGGTTCACTGGCTGTTACACAAAGGTAAATATGCACACACTGGTAACATAAATGTTTAGCTTGTATTAAGATCAAACAATATAATGGCATGCAAAGAAGACAAAATGGTTAACCAAAACTATCAATAATGTTGGATTCGTCGGCTGGCTTCAAAATGTAGGGGAACCTGGAATGGACTGCAGTTGGTGCTATGTTGTCCCCGGGTCCCACCCAGCATGTTCTCAAACAGAGCCACCACATACCCGTCTTTGGGGCCACCATCTTGGATACATGTCTCCAGGCCGGCTCACAACATTTCTGACCATAGGCCCATATTGAAATGAAGACCCTGAGGCAATCTGCACTAAGGTACAGACCTGCAAAAGAAGGTCAGGGGTAGACAAGGTGGCTTTATCTGTGCTCTCAATCACTCTCCCTGGGAGTTCAGCCATGCACCACAGGGCCCTTTATAGAAGCTACATCTCAGGCTTGCGTGCCTAACCTTAGACTCTACACATAGTTTATATATATACAGTGGGGATCGAAAGTTTGGGCACCCCAAGTTAAAATGTGTATTAATGTGCATAAAGAAGCCAAGGAAAGATGGAAAAATCTCCAAAAGGCATCAAATTACAGATTAGACATTCTTATAATATGTCAACAAAAGTTAGATTTTATTTCCATCATTGACACTTTCAAAATTACAGAAAACAAAAAAATGGCGTCTTCAAAAGTTTGGGCACCCTGCAGAATTTATAGCATGCACTGCCCCCTTTGCAAGGCTGAGACCTGCCAGTGTCATGGATTGTTCTCAATCATCATCTGGGAAGACCAGGTGATATCAATCTCAAAGGTTTTAAATGCCCAGATTCATCTGACCTTGCCCCAACAATCAGCACCATGGGATCTTCTAAGCAGTTGTCTAGAAACCTGAAACTGAAAATAGTTGACGCTCACAAAGCTGGAGAAGGCTATAAGAAGATAGCAAAGCGTTTTCAGATGTCAATATCCTCTGTTCGGAATGTAATTAAGAAATGGCAGTCATCAGGAACAGTGGACGTAAAAGCAAGATCTGGAAGACCAAGAAAAATATCAGACAGAACAGCTTGCAGGATTGTGAGAAAAACTATTCAAAACCCACGTTTGACTGCACGATCCCTCCAGAAAGATCTGGCAGACACTGGAGTTGTGGTACACTATTCCACTATAAAGAGATACTTGTACAAATATGGTCTTCATGGAAGAGTCATCAGAAGAAAACCTCTTCTACGTCCTCACCACAAAAGTCAACGTTTGAACTTTGCAAATGAACATATAGACAAGCCTGATGCATTTTGGAAACAAGTTCTGTGGACCGATGAGGTTGAAATTGAACTTTTTGGCCGGAATGAGCAAAGGTACATTTGGAGAAGAAGGTGCACTGAATTTAATGAAAAGAACCTCTGTCCAACTGTTAAGCATGGGGGTAGATCAATCATGCTTTGGGATTGTATTGCAGCCAGTGGCACAGGGAACATCTCACGAGTAGAAGGAAAAATGGATTAAATAAAATTTCAGCAAATTTTGGATGGTAACTTGATGCCATCTGTGTAAAAGCTGAAGTTAGTGAGAGGATGGCTTCTATAAATGGATAATGATCCTAAACACACCTCGAAATCCACGGGTGATTACATGAAGAGACATAAACTGAAGGTTTTGCCATGGCCTTCACAATCTCCTGACCTCAACATAATTGAAAATCTATGGATAGACCTTAAAAGAGCAGTGCGTGACAGACAGCCCAGAAATCTCAAAGAACTGGAAGACTTTTGTATGGAAGAATGGGCAAAGATACCTCCAACAAGAATTGAAAGACTCTTGGCTGGCTGCAAAAAGCGTTTACAAGCTGTGATACTTGCTAAAGGCAGTACAAGATATTAACTCTGCAGGGTGCCCAAACTTTTGCAGACGCCATTTTTTGTTTTCTGTTATTTTGAAAGTGTAAATGATGGAAATAAAATCTAACATTTGTTGACATATTATAAGAATGTCTAATTTGTAATTTGATGCCTTTTGGAGATTTTTCCATCATTCCTTGGCTTCTTTATGCACATTAATACAAATTTTTACCTGGGGTGCCCAAACTTTCGATTCCCACTGTGTATATAGATATATATATATATATATATATATATATATATATACTACTCAAGAAAATGAAAGGAACACTTTGAAAACACATCAAATCTCAATGGGGAAAAATATCATGCTGGATATCTATACTGATATGGACTGGGTAATGTGTTAGGAACGAAAAGATGCCACATCATTTGATGGAAATAAAAATGATCAACCTACAGAGGGTTGAATTCAAAGACACCCTAAAAATACTCATCTTTTCTGACTGTTTTTTACTAGTTTTGCATTTGGCTAGGGTCAGTGTCACTACTGGTAGCATGAGGCGATACCTGTACCCTATAGCGGTTGCATAGGTAGTTAAACTCCATCAGGAGGGCACATCAATACGTGCCATTGCCAGAAAGTTTGCTGTATCTCCCAGTACAGTCTCAAGAGCATAAAGGAGATTCCAGGAGACAGACAGTTACTCTCGGAGAGCTGGACAGGGCAGTAGAAGGTCCTTAATCCATCAGCAGGACCGATATCTTCTCCTTTGTGCAAGGAGGAACAGGATGAGCACTGCCACAGTTTACAAAATGACCTCCATCAGGCCACTGGTGTGAATGTCTCTGACCAAACAATCAAAAACAAACTTCATAAGGGTTGCCTGAGGGCCCACATCCTATAGTGTGCCCTGTGACACCGTGGAGCTCGCTTGGCATTTGCCTTTGAACACCAGAATTGGCAGGCCCTGTGCTTTTCACAGATGAGAGCAGGTTCACCCTGAGCACATGTGACAGATGTGAAAGGGTCTGGAGAAGTCGTGGAGAACGTTATGCTGCCTGTAACATCGTTCAGCATGACCAGTTTGGTGGAGGGTCAGATACCATTAGGTATCAGGTATCAGGATGAAATCCTTGGACCCATTGTCAGACCCTATGCTGGTGCAGTGGGTCCTGGGTTCCTCCTGGTGCACGACAATGCCTGGCCTTATGTGGCGAGAGTATGCAGGTAGTTCCTGGAGGATGAAGGAATTGATACCATTGAATGGCCCCCATGCTCGTCTGTCCTAAATCCAATTGAAATTTCAGCAACATGGACTAGCCTGCTGCATCATTTTTCCACTTTGATTTGTGGGGTGTCTTTGGATTCAGCCCTCTGTAGTTTGATCATTTAAATTTCTATCAAACTATGTGGTATCCTTTCTTTCCTAACACATTACCCAGTCCATATCAGTATAGATACCCAGCATGATATTTTTCTCCATTAAGATCTGAGCAGTGCATATATACTATATTACCAAAAGTATTGGGGCACCTGAATTTATATGCACATGAACTTTAATGGCATCCCAGTCTTAGTTTGAAGGGTTCATTATTGAGTTGGCACACCCTTGGCAGCTATAACAGCTTCAACTCTTCTGGGAAGGGTGTCCACAAGGTTTAGGAGTGTGTCCATGGGAGTGTTTGACCATTCTTCCAGAAGTGCATTTGTGAGGTCAGGCACCGAGAAGGCCTGGCTCACAGTCTCCGCTCTAATTCACCCCAAAGGCATTCTATTGGGTTGAGGTCAGGACTCGCTCATCCATGTCTTTATGGACCTTTTGCACAGTCATGTTGAAACAGGAAGGGACCATCCCCAAACTGTTCCCTCAAAGTTGGGAGCATGAAATTGTCCAAATTGTCTTATGCTGATGCCTTAAGAGTTCCCTTCACTGGAACTAAGGGGCCAAGCCCAACCGCTGAAAAACAACCCCGCACCATAATCCCCCCTCCACCACATGATTTGGACCAGTGCACAAAGCAAGGTCCATAAAGACATGGATGAGCAAGTTTGGAGTGGAGGAACTTGACTGGCTTGCAGAGAGTCCTGACCTCAACCTGATAGAACACCTTTGCAATGAATTACAGCGGAGACTGCAAGCCAGGCCTTCTTGTCCACATCAATGCCTGACCTCACAAATGCGCTTCTGGAAGAATGGTCAAACATTCCCATAGACACAGTAAAAAGTGAGTACACCCCTCACATTTTTGTAAATATTTTATTATATCTTTTCATGTGACAACACTGAAGAAATTACACTTTGCTGTCCCCTCAAAATAACTCAACACACAGCCATTAATGCCTAAACCACTGGCAACAAAAGTGAGTACACCCCTAAGTGAAAATGTCCAAATTGGGCCCAATTAGCCGTTTTCCCTCCCCGATGTCATGTGACTCATTAGTGTTACAAGGTCTCAGGTGTGAATGGGGAGCAGGTGTGTTAAATTTGGTGTTATCACTCTCACTCTCTCATACTGGTCAAAGTGTGGACTCTGGAACATTGTGATTACTCAGTGTACTGTAGCCCCTCCCTTTTGCCGATTAACCCGGGTTAAACCTGTAAAAGTGAATCCCCACATGAGTGAAAACAACGGTCACCAAATCCGTAATTACCGACACACAACTCAATAAAACTCCCCTGTCGTTTCACATTAAAGAAGTCACAACAGTGTACTTTTCTATATTATTTTATAAATGTTTTTACACTCCCCACATGAGTGAAAAATGACACAGATACCCTTACAAACTGGTAAGAAGGTCTTCGCGTAAACACTCCAGTCCGTA
>BLSH010511354.1:9567-32787 GCA_018402905.1 Glandirana rugosa | reverse complement strand
TATATATATATATATATATATATATATATACATATATATATATATGCAGTGGGGCAAAAAAGTATTTAGTCAGCCACCAATTGTGCAAGTTCTCCCACTTGATGAGAGGCCTGTCATTTTCATCATAGGTTCACTTCAACTATGAGAGACAGAATGAGAAAAAAAATCCAGAAAATCACATTGTCTGATTTTTAAAGAATTTATTTGCAAATTATGGTGGAAAATAAGTATTTGGCCACCTACAAAAAAGCAAGATTTCTGGCTCTCACAGACCTGTAACTTCTTCTTTAGGCCCCTTTCACACACACGGACCGTTTGTCCGTTTTTCATCCATCCGTTGATGGATGAAAAACGGACATCAATGCATCTTTATGGAAAAACGGATGACAACTGATGATCATGTATTTGCATCGGTTTTCATCCGCTTCCGTCAGCATCCGTTTTTTTGAACTGATGAAAGTCCTATTTTTTATCCGTCAAAAAAACGGATCGGACGAAAAACGGATGTAAACTGACGAACGGTCAGTTTTTCATCCGTTTTTGCAATGGTAGTGAATGTAAAAAAAAACTGATGAAAAACTGATGACCACTGATGAAAAAACGGATGAAAAAAAATGGATGAAAAAAACTGATGAAAAACGGATGAACTGATGAACTGATGAACTGATGAACGGTCCGTGTGTGTGAAAGGACCCTAAAGAGGCTCCTCTGTCCTCCACTCGTTACCTGTATTAATGGCACCTGTTTGAACTCGTTATCGGTATAAAAGACACCTGTGCACAACCTCAAACAGTCAGACTCCAAACTCCACTATTGCCAAGACCAAAGAGCTGTCAAAGGACACCAGAAACAAAATTGTAGACCTGCACCAGGCTGGGAAGACTGAATATGCAACAGGTAAGCAGCTTGGTGTAAAGAAATCAACTGTGGGAGCAATTGTTAGAAAATGGAAGACATACAAGACCACTGATAATCTCCCTCGATCTGGGGCTCCATGCAAGATCTCACCCTGTGGGGTCAAAATGATCACAAGAACGGTGAGCAAAAATCCCAGAACCACACGGGGGGACCTAGTGAATGACCTGCAGAGAGCTGGGACCAAAGTAACAAAGGCTACCATCAGTAACACATTACGGCGCCAGGGACTCAAATCCTGCAGTGCCAGACGTGTCCCCCTGCTTAAGCCAGTACATGCCCGTCTGAAGTTTGCTAGGGAGCATTTGGATGATCCAGAAGAGGATTGAGAGAATGTCATATGGTCAGATGAAACCAAAATAGAACTTTTTGGTAAAAACTCAACTTGTCGTGTTTGGAGGGAAAAGAATGCTGAGTTGCATCCAAAGAACACCATACCTACTGTGAAGCATGGGGGTGGAAACATCATGCTTTGGGGCTGTTTGTCTGCAAAGGGACCAGGACGACTGATCCGTGTAAAGGAAAGAATGAATGGGGCCATATATCGTGAGATTTTGAGTAAAAACCTCCTTCCATCAGCAAGGGCATTGAAGATGAAACGTGGCTGGGTCTTTCAGCATGACAATGATCCCAAACACACCGCTCGGGCAATGAAGGAGTGGCTTTGTAAGAAGCATTTCAAGGTCCTGGAGTGGCCTAGCCAGTCTCCAGATCTCAATCCCATAGACAATCTTTGGAGTTGAAAATCTGTGTTGCCCAGCGACAGCCCCAAAACATCACTGCTCTAGAGGAGATCTGCATGGAGGAATGGACCAAACTACCAGCAACAGCGTGTAAAAACCTTGTGGAGACTTACAGAAAACGTTTGACCTCTGTCATTGCCAACAAAGGGTATATAACAAAGTATTGAGATGAACTTTTGTTATTGACCAAATAGCTATTTTCCACCATAATTTGCAAATAAATTCTTTAAAAATCAGACAATGTGATTTTCTGGATTTTTTTTTCTCATTCTGTCTCTCATAGTTGAAGTGCCCCTATGATGAAAATTACAGGCCTCTCTCATCTTTTTTAAGAGGGAGAACTTGCACAATTGGTGGCTGACTAAATACTTTTTTGCCCCACTGTGTGTATATATATATATCTATATAGATATATATATATATTTATATTACATACAGTGGGGAAAATAATTATTTGATCCCCTGCAGATTTTGTAAGTGTCCCCACACACAAAGAAAGGAAGGGTTTATCATTTTTATCATAGATGTATTTTAAATGATAGAGACAGAATATCAACCAAAATCCAGAAAAAACACATGATACAAATGCTATAAATTAAGTTGCAGTTCAGTGAGTAAAATAAGTATTTGATCCCCAAGCAAAACATGACTTAGTACTTGGTGGAGAAACCCTTGTTGGCAAGCACAGAGGTAAGACATTTTCTTTGGGACTGTTTCTCTGCTAAAGTTACAGACCGACTTTGCCACATTGAGGGGCCAATGGATGTGGCCATGTATTGCATAATCTTGGATGAGAACCTTCTTCCCTCAGCCAGAAACCTGAAGATGGGTCATTCATGGGTCTTTCCGCATGACAATGTCCCAAAATGTACCTACAAAGCAACAAAGGAGTGGCTCAAGAATATGCACATAAAGGTCATGGAATGGCCTAGCCAGTCTCCAGACCTTAAATTTATGGGGGGAGCTGAAACTTCGAGTTGCCAAGTGACAAGAAACCTTAAGGATTTAGAGAAGATCTGTAAAAAAGAGTGGGCCGAAATCCCTCCTGAGATGTGTGCAAACCTGGTCACTAACTACAAGAAATGTCTTACTTCTGTGCTTACCAACAAGGGTTTCTTCACCAAGTACTAAGTCATGTTTTGCTTGGGGATCAAATATATATTTTACTCACTGAACTGCAACTTAATTTATAGCATTTGAATCACGTGTTTTTTCTGGATTTTTGGCTGATATTCTGTCTCTATAATTTAAAATACACCTATTATACAGCAGAATGGTGCGCTAAACACTATCCAAGAATGCTCCTTCTTTACAGCACCCCTTCCTAAATTCTCCACTCAGAGGGGCGGCACAACTTCACAGGGGGTGGGGATCTATCCTTCCGCCTACACCAAAAATATAGGGGACTTGGTTTGCTAGCAAGTGACGTCATGCTGTCCCTGGGTCCTGCTCCACTTCTTCTAGGATAGAGCCACCACATACCTGTCTTTGCGTCCGCCATCTTGTACATACTCACTGTATGTCTCCTGGCCATATGCCCTCTCATGACATTCACAACCATAGGCCCATATTGAAATAAAGGATTGTCCACTCTTAAGTCTAGTACACACTGCTATTTTTTCTTTTTTTCATTCAACCCAGCGGGCTGAACGAAAAAAAAAAACTGACAACTTAGGTCGGAGCTGCTGTACTAACAATCCAATGTTAGTACAGCGATCTCCCCCACTGAGCTATTGTGTTCTGACAGGGGGGCGGCCAACCCACCAGAACACCCTGGTCAGTGCTCTTAGCCATTGGCAGCCCTTTTCTGGTCATGCCCTTTTTCGGCTGCAGTACACACGGGTTGAATGTTGGCCGGTTTCCATTGAACCAGCCTTTGCCACCTGACATTCGGCCAGTGTGTACAGGGCATTAGATACGTTTCCAGCACTTTACTGCAAACAGACTCCTTTTACTCATGGGTTTCAAAGCCAGTGCCCACATTCTTTTCCTAATCCCTAATCCTTCTGACAGAGCAGCACAGCAATTCTCCACAGCACTCACATTTTCCAGCACAGCTTGCAATGTATTAGGTTGCACAGCTGGGGACCAGAGAGAGATGGTAGCAGAACCAGAAAGGTCCCGCATGGCCAGGAGAGCTCAAGCCAGAGGGAACTCTAAAAGGCATGGAGACTTAACAGTAATACTGAGTCACTAGGTGAGATCCAGAAAGTTCCCAGCTATGCTGATTTACATATCGGGACAGAGAATAACATTTCCATAAAATAAGAAGTAATAAAAATTTTTCAAAAATATAGTACCTACTAAAAAGATCATATTTGCTATGTGTCTTTTTGCGACATGTGCCCCTCATGGGGTATGCGTGGACTTGCATGCATGATTGCTGCTGACACTGGGGCCAAATGGGCCATTGAAGGCTTAGTTCTGTCAAGGA
This sequence comes from Glandirana rugosa, assembly GCA_018402905.1. Classification (NCBI taxonomy): domain Eukaryota; kingdom Metazoa; phylum Chordata; class Amphibia; order Anura; family Ranidae; genus Glandirana; species Glandirana rugosa. Next base: position 28,695 of record BLSH010511354.1, on the reverse strand, counting down.
CTAATGTTTTTGTCTGTTCCTGACTTCACCTCTGACTTGGCACGTCTCCATCTGACTGTTGTGACCTCAGCATGTTCATCGATCATGATCCCATGTGTTTTTTAACCTGCCTTGTGTCCTGTTCATATGACATCACTTTCAGAGTTCTAGTAATAATGATATCATCTCAGAGGCACTCATGCCACACGTTTGTTGTAAAATTCCCTAATCTCCAACCCAAGGGTGTTTGGACAAAACAGCGAGAGAGGATGTCCTTGTCATATGGAGGTCATATCAGTGGTGGCCGGCTCATTAGGGGTGCAGGGGCGCCACCCCCCTAATCCATGCACCCAGCCCCTAATCTCCATGCAGGGCACCGGATGCATGGATTTCAATGGGTTTTTCTTTTAGAAACACATGATTAGAACCAGAGGCTCTAATTGGCTTCAAAAATGATGGGCTTGAGGCTTAGAGCACTGTGCCCCAAACCCACCCACTTGTGTGACATTAGCAAATTAATATTCGCTAAGGTCTTCCTGCTTCTCCAGTAACAGAATGTGGCCCCGATGACCACCTAGCCCAAACCTCATGCATGCTCATTCACTTAACTCTTTACTTCAAATACCTCATTACCGGGCCATAGATCTCTGTACCGCTAGTCTGCTCCCGGGTTGCTATGGGAGACAGACTGCTAGGGAGGAAACCAGAGCATTGGCCCCCTCAGTACCCAATGACTGATTTCTTGTAGCCTGAGCTTGTACTTGGTTCTTAGCAACTCCACTCCTTCTCATCTTGCAGAGTTAACCCTTTTTGTAGTAGCCGAGCTTCATACCCCACAGTGCAATTACAGACCCAGATTCCTTTGGAATACACCAGAACCAACATGCACACCTTTGAATAACTTCAGACCAGGCTCATAATGGTTAATGCAACTTTACTGTAAAAAGGCAGCATGACAGTACAAAAGAATAACATCCTGTTCCTAATCCCAACTAAGATAGCATAGTGGCCCAGGCATACCCCATGAGGTAAGAGTCCATAATGGCAATGTCCATGGCTTGGATGCTGTCCGTGATCCCCAGTTTCTTCAGCGCCACAATGTGCTCATAGGTGAGTCTACGATCCACCTATACCCCACATCCCATTCTCCAAAGCCCCCAAACTTAGCTGTCCCCCTTTTTATTTAACAAGTGGGCCCACCAAAATCAAAAGCCTGGGAACTGAGCCAAATACGTTTAACCCTTTCCCAGACTGGTCTGACAGCAGGGCAGCTAATGACACACACATCTCCAGCCTGCCTACAGGAACTTTACAACATCTCCATGTTCCATGCAATTACCCAGTACAATAGGCCCACAAAAAAATAAGGCTTACATGCATGGAAAATGCATAAAATCCCTTTTCCACTTTGCCCCTCTAGACCTAATTTATATTTTTTTATTTTAAAAAATCTACCCTATGTAGTTTCCCTGTTTTTTCTCGTTATAATATATTTGAGAACCAGAGGGTGACCAGTGGACCTGAGTGGGATGTACTTGTCTTTTGTGACCAGAGCGCTATTACATCAAATGTTATTTCACTTCTCTAGCATTGAGGGTCAAATTTTTCTGGTCAGAAGGTGTGGTTAAGCATGTGATGGAGGAACACAGTGGTGAGGTGCTTCACTGTTTGAAGAGTTGCACTTTTTGGAAGAATATACTGCAAAGATTGGTTGCGTCACTGATTTTGGATAGTGGACTTACACTGTGGATTTTTTTTCAGGGGGATTGTTTTTTCATCTGTGTATTTTGTTGCACATTTGATTTATTTTTGGTTTATTAGTACTGCATGAGGTGTTCAGAGCACAGCACTTATTTATATGAATCAGTTTACCAATGTATATCTATTGGTGTACTAGCAGCTATAACCTATTACACCTTTTAGCACATTTACATTTTTATTTTAGTTTTTTTTTTGTGGGAGTGGGGGCTTTTTTTAAATCCACATATTGTATAAGGTGAGAAACCTTTTTTTACCTGGAGATATGATGATAAATGCAAATATTCAAATTGTATATTAAATATATGTATTTTCTTAAATGCATAGTTGTGAAGATGAAATAACACAACTGCTGAGTTTGTATGCTTCTGAATGTTTTCCTGATTACATTTTCTGTGGAAAATGCCACTTACAATGGGGTAAACGAGCTTTAGTCAGTTTCAAAGTTATCTAGCATTTATCATTGATTCCAAGCAGATCATTAATAATGCATGAGCTCTGTTACTTGCTTTAGGGTCTGAAATGCTTTCAGCAACTGATGTGTTTAAGACATTATAATCTTGTATTTTATTCATTTTTTTAGTCGTCCTGTGTATTATTTCCTGATGTTTACCTATAGAAGAACCTGGGGGATCCATAACTGATTGTCGGACTCGTTTCATTGATTTCAGAGCAAAAGGATGAGGTAATGCATCTTGCAAGCTTATCGAGAAGTCCTTATACAAAAAAATGTCTTGGAACAATCCATATTCATGGATTAGGCTGTCTGCTTTATTACATTTCATATTCACTTTTCACTGATCTGTGTATCTTCTGACAGTGCTGTGTGTGAGAGAGAGATACATCCAGCTTCTTGTGAGGAGTCAAATCTTCACAGGAACTAAGAAACCTGTCAGCGTTTATAGATTTCTCTGGTAACCAATCGATCATTAGATGCCAGGAACGTTAATCCGATTAAAGGCAGTAAAACAGATTTCTATCTGTTCTGCCTGTCTCAGATTTCAGAACACAAGAGAATGAGAGCGGGAGAGAAGGAACAGAGAAGTATGACATCATCCCTTGTCTGCATCTGCGCCAGCTAATGAAATTACGCAATGGGCTTCAACATTATTAATGTCAATGTGATTCCACGCTCTTAATAAGAGCACTTTCAAATTTACTCTGCCACATGTAAGGCTTGAAAGCTATATTATTCAAAGGTGTACACTTCTGTTCCCAGGGTGTGCAAAGTATAAGCTGTCTGGCAAAAGGTTTGCCAACTGTGCCTTTAATCCGAGCACCATGGATGACAATCAAGGTCATTTTAAAATTAGATATTTTTTTACACTAAGCCTATTTCATTCATTATCCTTAGTTGAAGCTATCTATCTACCCTATTCTAGTTCTCAACACCTTCCTCCAGTTGCAAAAGTTTTGCATTGAATCTGCCAGGTCAGACATTGCTTCCATTCAACCCTAGGACTGCCCTAGGTGGATTAAAAGTATGCTTATTTGCATATCCTCATCTTTTTGGAGCATCAGTGCTCCCTGTACTTTCCTTCAGACAAAAAACATTACCAATTTGTTGCCCATGGCCCTTGCCCTCGGGTGCTAGCCCCTGTGCTTCATTTTCAGGGCATCCCCAAAGTAGCAAATCTGGATCACCTCTTACTTACTCTTAAGCCTCGTACACACGGGGCGACGATCGTATACAACAGGTCATACTAACGACTGTTGTATGCGAAACTGATCATTCGTATGCGCGATTAGAACAGCCGACATACGACGGTCGTACAAGGGGAGTTGTATGAGCAGACTAGAAAACTAGGTCCTACCAACAAGCGCTCATACGACCGTTGTATCGTGTGTACAGAGCAGTTGGTACAACAAGTTGCATTGTGCAAAACACACATGCTCCGAAGTCAGGAACGGCCGGATGCTAATTACATGCACCTGAACGTTCTTTCTGCGGTCGTACGATCGTGTAGTGCAGTCAGTATGCAAGTTACATGATCCAACATACGATTTGAGACAATCGTAAGTACGATCGTCGTCCCGTGTGTACGAGACTTTACTCTTAAGAGGCAATGTTTCCCCTGAGATCCCACGTGGAAGCTGAGAAAAACTGGTGCCCAGGATGATAGTGTCTCCAGTATCACTAATAGAACTATATGAAAAAATAGGATACAGCTGGCGACTTATGCTGTACTCACCTTTAAGCTAAATAAATACCTGCTGTATTCTATTTTTGCATCTAGACAATGTAAGGTAATCTCTACTGGACCTTTCAGAGCCCATGGAGATTTGCGTGGGTTTAGAATTTCCAGAAGTTGGTGCTGAAGTGACTGATCTCAGCGTCTGATATCCAGAGCGTAGTCTCTTCACCCCAATGTATTTCACAAACTCCAGAATGCTGGATGTTGACATCTTGGTCTCCAGGCAACAGACTAGCCAGGTTTCTCCCCAGGTTCAGGGATCCACTAACCTTTGCAGTGGATGCCCTGGCAGTCCCATTGGATCAATACATCTTCCTCACCTGTTAAGCAGGATCGAAGGCTTTCTGGTGAATGCACTGGCCCAAGAGGACATGGTACTTGGACCTCATCAGGTTCCTGACAGACTCTCCATGGGCCCTCCCAGAACGTCAGAATTTTCTATCTCAAGGACCTGTTTACCAATCAGCTTTTCCGTTACTGGCTTTAACAGCCTGGCTGCTGATTTTGTTAGTTTTAGAAAAACTCTTGCTTTGAGACCATTTGGGATTTTCCTTTGGTTACAACTACAGTTAAGGCTGCCTTTCTCAGTGCCATCATTTTGGGAAATGAGTCTTCGAGTTGGCAGCCTTAAAGTGGTAGTAAACCTTTGGAAGAAAAAATTCTCCCTGTAAGGTAAAATCATATGCATTGCATACTAGCACATTATGAAAGACTTACCTTGAAATGAAGCCCTCTAGCAGCACGTTGTCATCATTGAAGAGGTTATCTTATGGGGCTGCCAGAGCATCCACTGCCTGATCTTCACCCAATCTTCCTTCAAGGTTCTTGGGCTGCCGTGGCTTGAATGGCATGCACGCTGGAGTCTAGGGCACTGCACACAGCTCTGAAGGAATGGTACGGGTATGCTGTTCCTTCAGAGCACATGTGCCAGTGACGTCACCAGCTGCTGCTCACTAGAATATCTCTTAAGCGGTGCATGTTTAGGAGATATTAATTTAACCTACAGGTAAGCTTTATTATAAGCTCACCTGTAGGTAAGATAAAAAAATAGAGTTTACTACCACTTTAATAGTCCAATTAAAGGTAGGAACACACCGCTCAAGACGACAGCCAGACCCACGTAGGTGTACGCCCCGGCTCGCCACCTCATTGCATGTAGAATCAAAAGGAAGGGTAGGCGGCACTCCACAAATACATTTTAGCAGCTTGAAATTTTATTCATCAAATAGCCATATACAGGAAAGGAGGTAGACGCGCTTCACTCGTACACCCGTGGTGTACGAGTGAAACGCGTCTACCTCCTTTCCTGTATATGGCTATTTGATGAATAAAATTTCAAGCTGATAACATTTATTCGTGGAATGCCGCCTACCCTTCCTTTTGAGTTTACTACCACTTTAACATGTAAAAATACCATCATTTCAAAAACACAAATTGGGACTTTCGTGGCACTCAATTTAATGAATATGTAGAGAATATAGTCTTAGCATGATATACAGTATGTTACATTAACCTATTTGGTCAAGTATGCCAATAAGAGGGACTGTAGGGTCAAATTGTTTTCATTATATTTATATGCTGCAATATATGGCCCATATGATTTTATTAGCCTATGTATACACTGTACTGTTTGGGGGGTTGTAGCTCCAGAGGACCCAATGCAAAGCTGGTAAACTTTAAACAAAGATGCTTTTATTTTCAACAGGAAAATCAAAGGAAGGCTTCCGGGAGAACACAAGCATGAAAATACAAAAGAAAGTTCGCTTATCTTCAGCACAAAGTAATAGTAAAAAGGCACATACAGTTCATGGTTTGGCACAGTCCTCATCGCTATTTGAGCAGCCTTCAGCACAATTGCAGCTCTCCAAGACAGGTGTCTCCACACAACTCCTCCTCACCACCACACCTAACATTACTTCCTGTCTTTAACCAGTTGCCGCCCGCCGTGGCTTGACGGCGGCAACTTGGTTCGTTATCGCAAACCAGCGGCAGCTGCGAGATCGCACACTGTGAGTGCGCGCACGCGCGCAGCCGGAGGCACGCTCATGCGCTCACTGTGTTCCGGGGGAGCCAAGGAACGAGTAGGGTGGACATGATCTCCGCCGGCTACCCGCGATGGCTCCCCCGCAGTGAGAGAATGGAGGTCAGTGTATGTAAACACGGATCTCCGTTCTGACAGAAGGGGAAAGGATGTGATCACAGGCTCCCTGTACATGGGAGCTGTGATCACTCCCCTCCCCCTGCCAGGCCAGCCCCCATACAGTTAGAACACACTGAGGGAACACAGTTAACCCTTAGAGCGCCCCCTCCAGGTTAACCCCTTCACTGCCAATGGCATTTACACAGAAATCAATGCATTTTCATAGCACTGGTCGCTGTACAAATGCCAATGGTCCCAAAAAAGTGTCAAACTGGTCCGACATGTCCGCTGCAATATCGCAATACCACTAAAAATTGCAGATCGCCACCATTAGTAGTAAAATATAAAAAAAAATTAAAACCCCATAAATTAATTCTCATCTTCCGTAAACGCGGCAACTTTTGTGCAAACCAATCAATAAACGGCGATTGCGATTTTTTTAAACAAAAATATGAGGAAGAATATAAATCGGCCAAAACCGATGAAAAAAATGTTTTTTCATATTTTTTTTTTCTGGATATGTATTTTAGGAAAAAGTAAGAAATATTGTTTTTTTTTGCAAAATTGACGATCTTCTTTTGTTTATATCGGTGATCAGAAATGACGCCGAGGGATCAAATACCACCAAAAGAAAGCTCTATTTGTGGAAAAAAAAGGACCCTAATTTTGTTTGGGTACAACGTCGCACAAATGCGCAATTGTCAGTTAAAACGACGCAGTGCCGAATCGCAAAAGTGCTCTGGTCCTAAAGTGGGAAATCCTTCCGGGGCTGAAGTGGTTAAGAACTGCTTCCTGAAGGCTCTTAACCCTGTGTGTGCTGGAATCCCTGTAGTCAGGAGTGGAGGCCCTTTCCCACCCGAATATCACTTCCGAAATTCCGGTTTCCAAATATCTCTCTACTAACACAGAGAGAACTGCGATTCAGTCCTCTCCTTAATATGGCTATCCCAGGAATTCCTCGCCCATCTCGGGTGACCCCCTGAATACTTCCACACATCCCTTAAAGGGACCATAATCCAAATATTGGTGCTATATAGCACCCGTCCAGGACCCAACCTTAGTGTCCTGTACATATCCCCCCCTCTGCCTCAACACAAAGGTGTTGGAGGCACCATTCGACACCATACAATGTACTCGGCATCGGCATTCTTATGCTGTCTCCCGGGTCTGTGCTCTACCACAAAATTGACCGGCACCGGATGCTGGCACAATGACATCTTAAGCTTCTGAAAATCAGCATTTCACTTTATCATCACTGACTTCCTGCCTTTGGTTAAGTCAGTCAATGGTGCCCCAACGGTGGCAAAGTTGGGGACAAACCTCCGGTAGTAGCCAGTTATGCCCAAAAATGCTCTGACCTGTTTTTTGGTTAGGGGAGAGGCCAGTCCTGTATGGCTTCTACCTTACTCATTTGAGGCTTCACCAGCCCTCTACCCACAATGTACCCTAGGTAGTTGGCTTCCTCCATCCCAAAATTTCACACTTTTCAGGATTGATTGTGAACCCTGCTCTTCTCAAGGAGTCTACGACTGCCTGAACCCGGGGAAGATGGGACTTCCAATCAGTGCTGAAAATGACTAACTCATCCAAGTAGACTGAAGTATATCGTCAATGTGGATGCAAAGTTTTATCCATGGCCCATTGGAATATGGCGGGGGCAGAGTTTACACCAAATGGCATCCTTTTATATTGGAAGTGGACTTCCGGGGTAGCGAAGGCTGTTTTCTCCCTGGCTTCCTTGGTTAGGGGAATCTGCCAGTGCCCTTTTGTTAGGTCCAGTGTGGCGATATACCTGGCAGGACCCAACCTCTCAGCTTGTCTACCTGGGGCATGAGATATACATCAAACTTGGAGACTTCATTAAGTTTTCTAAAGTCATTGCAGAAGTGAAGAGTGCCGTTGGGTTTTGGTACCAATACAATTGGACTCGACCACTCACTCTGCGACTCTTCAATGACTTCAAGCTCAAGCATTCTTTTCACCTCTTCAGACACTGCCTCCCTATGTGCTTCTGGGATACGATAAGGCTTTACCCGTTTTTTTTACATTGGGCTCAGTTACAATTTCATGCTCGATGACATTGGTGAGACCAGGCGATCCTGAAAACAAGTCCCTATTTCTTTGCAGAAACTCTTACGCTTATTGGGTTTGGGGCCAAGACAGGGTAGCAGTAGCCTACACCAGGTCAACTCCTGCAGGGTCCTCTGACTGGACACCTACCACCACGGATACCTGTTCTCTGTCTCTCCACGGTTTTAACAAGTTTATGTGATAGATCTGGTATGGCTCTCTTTTCCCTGGCTGGTGTACCTTATTCACCTCACCCACTTTTTCTACTACCTCAAACAGTCCCTACCACTTGGCCAAGAACTTGCTCTCCACCGTGAGTATCAGAACAGCCACCTGGACATTTGGGAGATATGCTCTACCGCAGTTTAGCGCAGTGAGAACTCATTTTCCCACGTTTCTTTAACTAGATGAGCAACCCCCAGGGCCTTCGCCCATACACTAGCTTAAATGGTGAGAAGCCGTGGATGCTTGTGGAACATCCCGAATGGCAAACAACAGGGCAGGGAGCAACATATCTCAATCCTTCCCATCTTTCTGGACCACTCTTTTTAACATGGATTTTATGGTTTTATTAAACCTCTCAACTAGGCCATCGGTCTGCGGGTGATAGATAGATTTCCTCAACTGCTTAATCTGAAACAGTTTACACAAGTCTGCCATCACCTTTGACATAAAAGGGGTGCCCTGATCTGTCAGTATCTCTTTGGGGAACCCAGTTCTTGAAAACATTTAAAATAATTCCTGGGAAATGGCCTTAGAGGAAGTTTTTCTTAAAGTGACTGCTTCTGGAACACTAGTTGCGTAGTCTAGGATGACTAATATACGGTATATTGGTGCCCCCTTGCTGACTTTACCAGGGGTCCTACGAGAGATCCATAGCAATCCACTCAAATGGCACCTCAATTATTGGCAAAGGCACCAGGCGGTTTCTGTTGTGGGACATTGGGGCAGTTAACTGGCAAGTGGGACAATAGGCACAATATCTTTTAACCTGGGCCTTCACCGCTAGCCAGTAAAATCGGTCGGTTATTCTGGCCTCTGTTTCTTAAGCCCCCAGGTGTCCTCCTAGTGCGCTGTTGTGGGCTAGATCAAGGAGCATCTGTCTACATGACTGGGGAACCAGCAATTGCTTTACAGTTTCCCCTCGGCTTTCAGACACTCGATAAACCAAGTCCCCAGCGCTGCAGATCATCTGGCAGGGGCCGCAGGCACCAGTCCATCACCACCCGTTCCACCATTTGTGAGCCTGTCAACTTTTCTGGTTGCAGCCATTTTATGACCAGCTATACCAGTTTGTGCATTTGGGACCTATGTGGTAGGTCAGGTTTGTACCTCCAGAGGTGCACCCTCTGAGCCTTGACAGCTGTTGTCACTCCCAGGCAGTCCAGGATCTCTGCTTTCAGATGCTCACAGTCGCTGATGTTCTCGGTTGGCAGGTCAAAGTAGGCCTTTTGTAGGTCACTGGTAAGGAAAGGGAAGATAATGCCAGTCCATTGGTCATGGAGCCACACCTCTCTCTCTCCGATATCCTCTCAAAGGTAGAGAGAAAGGCCGTTACATCATCGCTGGGTGTCAGTTTTTGCAAGAAATGCCTGAACCTCATAGATACTTGGTTGCCAGCGGTAACGACTGCTTGCTTCCATCCCTGAGCCAGATGCTGCACTGCCTCCTGCAAGGCAGCCACCTGTGCTTGTGTGGACTCCTGCTGAGCAGTAAATTGGGCGACTAGCAAACGTGTGTTTTCTTGCTGTGCAGCTACAGCCTGTGCCAGGGCCTGCTGCTGTTGAGCCATTGCTTCCTCGTGGCGATGGTTTGCCTCTGCCAAGGCTTGCTGCTGGGTCATGGTGGCTTGCGCAAGTGCCTTGATGACCTCCTCCCTGTCTTTTCCTGCTGTTTACAGTGTCATAGCTGATTTCACCCAAGACATGCCATAGGTACACTGTCTCTTTAAATGTCAGTTTTAAATGGCTTTTGCGGCTTCAATGCACTCTGCCAGCATCCAAAACACCAGTTGTAATGTTTGGGTGATTGTAGCTCCACAGGACCCAATGCAAAGCTGGTAAACTTTAAACAAAGAGGTTTTTATTTTCAACAGGTAAATCAAAGTAAGGCTTCCAACAGCACACAAGCATGAAAATACAAAAGAAAGTCCGCTTATCTTCAGCACACAGTAAAAGTAAAGAGGCACATACAGTTCATGAACGGGTCTTCACCCCAAGGTTTAGCACAGTCCTTGTCGGCTATTTTAGCAGTCTTTAGCACACTCACAGCTCTCCAAGACAGGTGTCTCCACACAACTCCTCCTCACCACCACACCTAACCTTACCTGCTGTCTTTAAGAGCTGCTTCCTGAAGGCTCTTAACCCTGTGTGTGCTGGAGTCCCTGTAGTCAGGAGTGGAGGCCCTTTCCCACCCGAATATCACTTCAGGGCCTCCAAAATTCTGGGTCCCAAATATCTCTCTACTAACATAGAGAGAACTGCGAGTCAGTCCTCTCCTTAACCGGTTCCCGACCGGCTCGCGTACATTTACTGCTGCAGAGTGGCAGCATCCTGTGAATCGCTGTCTATAAATGGCGCACTCTGCAGGAGTGTGCCCACGGCTCGGGCGGACTCGATCTCTACCGGTGAGCTACGATTGCCTAGCAGAGAGGAAAAACGGGGAACCGCCGTTGTAAACACGGTGGTTCCCCACTCTGTCAGGCAGCATGTGAGAGCTACTGATCCTTGTCACTGGGATCAATTAGATCTCTTATGCCACTGGCAGCCCAGCCCCCTCAGTTAGAACACGCCTAGGAAACACACTTAACGCCTAGATCACCCCCTGCAGGTTAACCCCTTCACTGCCAATGACATTTATACAGTAATCAGTGGATATTTAAATTTCTGATCGCTGTATAAATGTCATTGGTCCCAAAAAAGTGTCAAAAATGTCCGGCAGATCGCCGCCATTACTAAAAAAAATTGTAAAAATGCCAGAAATGAATTCTCATGGTTTGTAAATGCGGCAACTTTTGCGCGAAACCAATCAATAAACGCAGATTGAGATTTTTTTTTTAACAAAAATATGAGGAAGAATTTTTAATTTGGCCAAAACCGATGAATACGTTTTTTTTTTTATATATATTTTTTTGGATATGTATTTTAGCAAAATGTAAGAGATATTGACGCAGAGGTGATTAAATACCACCAATAGAAAGCTCTATTTGTGGGAAAAAAGGACGCAAATTTCGCTTGGGTACAACGTTGCATGACCGCGCAATTGTCAGTTAAAGCAACGCAGTGCTGAATCGCAAAAAGTGCTCTGGTCCTAACATAGGAAATCCTTCTGGCCCTTAAGTGGTTAATATGGCTATCCTGAGAATTCCTCATCCATCTCGGGTGACCCCCTGAATACTTCCACCATAACCCAAATATTGGTGCTATATAGCCCGTCCAGGGCCCAACCTTGGCATCTTGTACAACATATATATTTTTTTACCTTGTTTAACCACTTTAGCACCAGAAGGATTTCCCAGTTTAGGACCAGAGCACTTTTTGTGATTCAGCACTGCGTCGCTTTAACTGACCATTGTGCAGGCGTGCGACGTTGTACCCAAACAAAATTTGCGTACTTTATTTCCCACAAATAGAGCTTTCTTTTGGTGGTATTTGATCACCTCTGCGTCATTTATGATCAGCGATATAAATAAAAAAATAGTGACAATTTTGCAAAAAAAACAATATCTCTTACTTTTTGCTAAAATACATATCCAAAAAAAAAATGTTTTCATCGGTTTTGGCCAATTTATATTCTTCCTCATATTTTTGTTTAAAAAAAATTACAATCGGCGTTTATTGATTGGTTTGCGCAAAAGTTGCCGCATTTACGAATGATGAGAATTAATTCATGGGGTTTTTATTTTTTTTTAAATATTTTACTAGTAATGGTGGCGATCTGGAATTTTTATCGGGACTGCGATATTGCAGAAGACATGTCGGACCATTTTGACACTTTTTTGGGACGTTGGCATTTATACAGCGATCAATGCTATGAAAATGCATTGATTACTGTATAAATGTTACTGGCAGGGAATGGGTTAACCTGTAGGGGGCGCTCTAAGGTGTTAACTGTGTTCCCTCGGTGTGTTGTAACTGTATGGGGGCTGGGCTGGCTGGGGGAGCCTGTGATCACATCCCTTCCCCCTCTGTCAGAACGGAGATCCGTGTTTACATACACGGACCCACGTTCTGTCACTCCAGGGGGGTGATCGCAGGTAACCGGCAGACATCAAGTCCGCCGTACCCGCTCCCTGGCCCCCCAAAACACAGTGAGCGTGCGAGCGCGCCTCCGGTGGCTCACGCTCACAATACTCATTCTCGCGCCTGCCGTCAGGTTTTTTTGCGTTTCGCGATAACGAGCCAAGTTGCCGCCATCAAGCCATGCCGAGCGGTCGGCAACTGGTTAATGAAACATTTAAGTTTTTTTCAAGGTGAAACTGCTATAATAAATCTTTATTGTGTGCCCAGAATATCCCAATATGTGTTTTTGAAATTTTTGTATTTGTAACAGCGGTAATGGCATTCTCCAAATCACAGTATAAACCTGCTGTAATGTAATTTAACCTGTAAAAAAACTTTCTTTGTGTTCAGGAACAAGGTCTTTTGTTTCCAAGGTGGTTTCTTCCTTTCATATAAACCAGGACATTGTTCTTTTATCTGTTGTTCCTACTTTGAAACATCCTAGGAAGATAGAATAAACACCTGTAGTAATTCCCCGAGGTGGTGAGCACTTGCTTATAGTATCCTCCTAACACTCGAGCAAACATGTAGATAAAGGAAAGCCGGGAGCTCGATCTTCCGCAATAAATACATTTTTAATCCAGGTATGGTCCAAAATAATACAGGGTTTAAGCATATCGGCGTGTAGCCTTAGTCATAGCCATCACTATGACTAAGGCTATGCGGCAAAACGCGTAAGCCCTGTACTATTTTGGACCACATCTGGATTAATAAATGTATTTATTACAGAAGATTGAGCTGCCGGCTTCCATTATCTACATCCAAGGAAGATATCACTTCATTGTCTCGATGTAGTACACGCTATTCAAGTCTTTCTCTCAGCTACAGCCCCCTTTTGATAGTCTGACTTTCTATTCCTCATGCCTAAGGCAGGCCATACATTATGCAATTTTTTTTCTCTCCACCTGTGGTGGAGGGAAAGAAGTCTGTTTGTAGATATCTGTTTGTAATTAAATATCTGTGACCACCATAATTGGTGGTCACGTGATCAGGAACCATGCCAATTCTTGCTCTCTAGTCTGAAACCTAGTCAGAGACAGCGATAGTTATCATGGTCTGGAGTCAGGCAGGCTTGAAGTCCATTTGCTGTAGCTAGTGAACCCATTTTAGACTAAGAATCAAAGACCAGGGTTTCCCAGTCTTTTTTTATCAAGCTACCCTTTACAATTATGCACATTCTGGAAGCACCCAATGTTAGATGTGATTTATTCTTCCAAAGCAAACAAACCTTGCACACTGGTACTGACTAGTATTCCATTGTTTTTCTTCTTCCTCAGTTTCTCTCCATCACTCAGCTAATGTGACCCCAGCGCTGATGGTGAGGGGCAGGGGTGGGGAAAACAAGGGTGCTATGCAGGGGCCTGATATACTTGGGGGCCCAGTGGCTAGAAGGTTGTAATGGTGCACAATGAAAACCTGTGGCTTTGTTTAACTAAAAGGCAAGCTTGATCTCTCTATTGGTTTGTATACAGTTTTTGGGCAATTTTTAGGCATTTCGCCTAGGCACCCCAGAAGAAACCTGAAGGCATCCCTGGGCACCCTGGTTGAAAAAGACTGGCATAGGCACATTTGACATCATTTTAGTAAGTGCCAATCCTCTTTGCAATTACATACTCCAGGATATGTATGAGTCTAAGAAGATTAGATCTTCAGGTCCTCCAGAGGAGAGGGACTGATTTGAATGAATTCATGGACTCTATAAAGTGCTGCATAATATAATGGTGCCATATAAAAATAGAAAAAAAACAACATTTCCTAGATGGTATTGTAGGTCTCACTCCCAAAGAAACCCTGATTCTGAAGAAAATTAGTATTCTTTGTGTTGCTGAATGCAAAAAAACAAACAAAAAAAAAGGGATTTCCAATTTTCCCGGAAACTTCCTTTAAATTTAAGCAACATATGAGCAATGGAAAGTACATGAAGAGACTCATAGATAGTGTCAAAGTACATTTTGCTGAACTCCAGGTTTCTAGATAATAATTAAAATATTTAAATAGACGTTCACCCCATGCCAATAAGTACACAAGAGTATTTGAGCAATCAAGAACAGATTGAATGTGCATTGAAAGCAATTCTTGATTATCATGTGGCTCCATCTGGCTAAATCACATAAGTATGAATCAGAACTTGTGACTTTGCTTTTTAGGATGACTCAGTCACAGCACTGCCAACTCATCCTTTCAATTACTGACATGTTTAAGATACCTGAATATGTAAAGGTTTGCCAATCACTGCTTTGCACCATGCCTACAGTAAACTAACTTTTTAGTAATTTAGCCATTATGTAGGTACAAGGGGGACATGTGGATCTGCACCTGGTTGTGAGACTTACCAACAGACTAATTTAAAAAATGGATTTCAGTTTTTATTGAAAAATTGGGCGTTATTCCAAGTCAGGTGAAGTCAATTACAAACCTTAAAATATTCTTTGAATTATGGTGACTCTCAAGGTGTTGTGTTTACACCCAACAGCCAAGGGCAGTTTCTGAAAATAAACATAATTGATGGTTATAAATCATGAAAAGGCATTAAAATGATAGCTGATTCTATCTGCCTGCACACTCCACAATCTAGAAAGTCGTTGAGAAATGCAAATTAAAGAGAAATAAAAAAAAAAGTTAGGGCAAGATCTTAAGAGTAAGAAAATTTGACTTAGAACTGCTTGTAGTACAGATAGGTAACAAAACCTACATTGCAAAGGACCTGCAACAAGTTTGGCTTTCAGGGGAGTAGCAGTTAGTAACCGTTAAATGTTTAGGGGGGAACCCCTCTCCCAAAGGACTTTACAGTGCCACCATCTTAATTAATTTATAAATTAGTATTAAAAGTTAGTTTGAAAGCATTGAATCTTACATTTACTCAGTTTTAGAAACACTGCAAAGAATGAATGGAAAAGGGAAATTAGTGTTATTGCTTGTGCTGTGCAATCCTGTACCCAAAATGGGGCAGCTGTATGGCAGAATGAGAATGCTTTACTCTGCAGTGAACACCAAAACCAGATGTACCCTATGTTATATTACTGGCAGGAAGAACAATAAAGATGATGTGTTGCTTTGTTCTTAACTAGTGTAGCGCCCTCTACGCTAGGTTGGTGCTAATATAGGTTTTTTGCTAAGGCAAAGTTAGTCAGACCTGACATTGTGCAGGCCTGATTGTTTAGATTCTGGGCTGGGAGTGGCTCAGGTAGGACTGGGTAATTCACAGATGGTGTCATCATGACCTCCCACTTCTTTCCAGAAGGTTATGGTGTTGTCTGGAAAGAGAGGTGGGAGGGGAGGTGTAACCTTCTGGGGTTTTCTAAGGAGCCCTGACCAAACCCCAACCTGGATTGGCAGGGGGCAGGCCTCCTTAAATACCTAGGGCCAGCCCAGTCTGGGAGGAGAAGTCTGGGTGGAAGTCTGGAGAGGGAATAGTGTGGTGGCTGTCGTGGCCTAGGGGAAGATCCCAGTCTGGGGGAATGACCCCGGCCCTGGAGTGCTTGGGTGCAGCCAGGAGGAGAGAGATCTTGGGGGCGGGCAAAAGGCAGAGTGGAAAGGACAGTGGGAGAAAGCACTATGTGGAGAGATCTCCAGTGTGGAACTACAAGTGTCATGAGTCGGTGAGCAACATACCCTGGGATACTGGAAGAGGCATGCCGGAGCAGATTGAGGTGAGAGACAGTCTGGGAAGGATGCAGAAGTCAGTGTAGGACTTTTATGTTGCTGTGGCAATGGAGAAGGCTGTTGCAGCTGGGAGAGCTGGAAGGGCCTGGAAGAAGATGGGCTGGGAGTAGTAGTCCATCACTCCAGTTAGCACAGAGTACTTTGCTACACTTTGGAGGCTATTAGCCTCTGCCTGTAATGGGCAGCCCGGAGGTCCTGCTTCAGCTACAGCAGGCCTCACCATGTGCTAGCTAGGCCTAAAGAGATGCTTTGGAGGCCTGGTAAATATCCTTCCAGGTCACACCTGGGAGAAGCAAGCGTTGTGCAGGAGAGAGGAACAAGAAGAGGAATGTGCAGCAAGCGTCAATGCTGGAGTAAGATGGAGAAGTGTATATACGGAGGTGTATATAGAGGTCCCATGTAAAGAACTGTTCAATTCTTGGGCATCCCATAATCATCCCTACCCCATTCAAGTTTAAATCCCCCTAATAAAAAAAAAACAAAACAAAGTACCAGCCTGCTCTGTGACTCCGGATGTGAGGAAAAAGTGTGATTGAGGGCAGTGTGATCAGGTGAACCACAGCAACCAGCCACCCCTAAGGGGGGCCATTGGCTACACTAGATTGACACAGACACCTGTAAGACAAAAGACACATTTTCAGAGACCTTACAGGTAAAAGAATTAGGGCCAGTTCACACTGGTGCGATCCCAGAGATCGGATGTGATTCGCACCGCACTGCAGTGTGAATCACATGTGAACTCTGTGCGATGCAAATTCAGCCATACAGATAGCATAGCTGAATTCATATTGCATTTGGACCAAACCCGTAGAGGACCCTTTTTTTGGTCCGCAGCAGAATCGGATGTGAACACCCATGCGATCCGATTCCTGTCTGAGTTTGCAGTTCTCACTGCGATATGCGAACTAATTTGGGGGTGTGATTAGCTTTCTATTGACACTCCCCACAGTTCGTATATGGCAGTGTGAACTGCCTGTGAGTTGGGTGCGACGCGGGAACCCGCAGTGAATTTGCGCATCGCACCAGTGTGAACCGGCCCTTAACATACAAATGAATTGCTGTATGGCAGTGCTAAGCAATTACTAAAACTTCAACGTTAGGTTCCAGCAGCCTGGCAATTGTGCACGCATTAGATGCAAATTCTCAAAGCTTTAACACAAAGATAGGTATTCTAGTTTTCAGCCATGTGACTGTAATTTTCAAATCTCATTGGAGCTTCCTGCATTCTCCTCACCACACCTACTAGATGGGCTGCTTTTCCAGCTGTTAGGGGTAGCAGTGACATCTAGAGCTGCTACCACTGGGTTTCCCCCCTCCCGCACATCTTTTCCCAGCTTGTCAAATTTGTTTGGCTGCTCATTCCCAGGAATGGCTTTCTTTTCTGTGACCCCCTACCACACCCTCTGACTACAGTAACCTATCTTCCTACTATAATACTGATGTAGCACCCTGGTCCTAAACAGGGCTGCTCACAAATTTAGTTCTGCTAGGGGGTAACTAGCCTGGCTAATTGATAGGGTGATCCACTAACTTTTGCCCTAAACCTGAATTTGGTGCACCTCTCTTCTGTCACTAGATGGCATTGCCGCCTGTGGCATTAGAATGACAAGGGCACCGTGAATTCAGGTTAGAAGTAGATAGGTTGTCCCAGACAATTGGTAGAAGTCTCTTTGACCCCATGGCCTGCTGGGAGAGCCTATTTATGTGGGAGGAGTCAGGTGATCGGGGTTCTGTGCCATCTGGACGGCTGTCTGGGTAGACGTGTGTTCTATCGCTCCTGGCTGCTAGGACAGAAGCCTGAGGCCTATCCGGGAGCACCTAGCTGCTAGACTGTCTGAGGCCTATCCAGGGTTGTGAGAAGCAGCACGGGGTTGGGGTTCAGGTCAGGAGCCCTACCAAGTTGCAGAGGTTCAACCAGAGAGGGAACCAAGTTGACGCCAGAGGCAAAGGAGAATCAGTTGCCATAAGGGATGACCACTCCTGTTGCCAGAGGCAAGCGAGGACCAAGGCCAGAGGTAAAGGGGAAGCAGTTGCCACCAAGGGACAACCACTCCTGTTATCAGAGGCCAGTGTACGGAAGTCTGAAGAAGTACCAGAGCAGGCTTTTTCGCTAGCTGGGGACAGTGAAGAAGTGGGAAAGCTTCAGCAGACAGCCAAGCCAGGGACCCAGTGAAGCTTGAGGGGTATACAGCGGGTTAGCTGTGGAAGAGCTCAGGTGATGCAGCGGAGGCTGAGGTCTCAGAAGTCTAGAGAGAGGTGGGAAGTTCAGTGAGTGAAGATCTACAGTAAGAGACTGTGAGATGTAAGCGAAGATCTACAACGGGATACTGCGAGTTACATGTGCAGATCTACATTGACTTGTTGAAAGTTCATTTGCTATAGGAGACAGCAGTGCTACAAAATACATTTAGCTGAATCCAGCTTAAAGGCCCTCTACCTGCATAGCTGTCTGCCTATTACTATTTTTGTCTATGGAGTCTGCCAATTGCTTTTGCATCTGCCTAAGGGTGTCCTGGCCCTAACCCTCTCTCCCCCCAGCAGTTCTTGTTAAGAGACAATAAATCTCTTTTTGCATCCAAAAAGTGATTGGCGCCCATGTTTCCAACTTGCATTACACCCATCATGCCTAGTAACCTGCACCTTAAGGAGGAATGTCAGCCGCCCCTGACTCTGGAGGTCACCATTAGGCCTCTAGAGGGCGGGGACATCGCTACACTGACTTACCCCTCCACCCTCCACATCAACCCCATTACCTGCCTGCTCAGTAAACAGAAGACTCAATATTAATAAAAGCCAATGTGCTCACATCCTCTCTCCCATATGCCGCATTATGATCAAATTAAAATACAACTGGCCTCTTTGATGCTACGCGCTACCTGGCGCACTCTCAATTCACAAACAAAAGATTTCACGTTCTTTTCTTCTCCACACAATCCCTACTCGAGGTTAGATTACCTTTTTGTGAGTCAATCAGATTTACATTATCTTGACGATGCCACCATAGAGAGCTTGGTCATTTCAGACCACCACAACACACCTCTTC
>BLSH010511328.1:1290564-1307133 GCA_018402905.1 Glandirana rugosa | reverse complement strand
ATGCTGGCCCTTTAAAAACACAAAAAAACGCTGGTAATATAATGCTGATAAAAGCGGAAAAAATCACTGATAAGCTACTGACGTTTTTAGACTTTTTTTAATGCCCTGTGTGCATAAAACCTAAGACATACCTTCTCTACATGTATTTATTCCTATTCATGTCCCAATATGGGAGCTCTGTTAGGCTGGAGTAAGGGACTACACTTTACAGAGGGGTTTTGATGGTTTACAGAGTTTGGTTTTTACAGATGTTTAAATCCCTGCTGTGATTTATTTATCACTGAAATCTTTAACACAGCCAATCTCAACCAGGGTTCTGTGGAACCCAAGGGTTCCTCAAGGGGTGGCTAGGGGTTATTTGAAATGTGACCTCCCGTTTGACCTTTACTTCATAGTTTCAGGTCCAGTGCCATTTGGCAAAGTCAGTGGCATGACTATAAGAATGTCATTCAGATCACCCTGTAAGGTGGTGGGGGGCATTTTCCCAATTACCACCAATGCAAGGGGCATTTTTCCAATGACTGTCCTGATGAATAATCATATCCTGAAAATTAAATCAAGGGTTCCTCTGGGGTAAAAAGGTTGATAAACGTTGTTTTAATGCTTTGCATGTTTTTAAAGGATCCCAACAAAGTCTTCTAATTCAGATAGCAAAGTATTAATAATTATGAAAACAGAACAGTTCTTTTGCAGCTACACATGACTTCATAATAAAACCAAATTAAATTCTTAACACAATTTATTTAGGACTGTAGTAATTGTATAAAATATAAAGTCAAGCTCTAGTAGAGATTCTCTGCCCATATCTCATCACTGGCCAAAGGGCATGGAAAGGACAAAAAGAACTTGAATTTCAACAATAAGCTTCTGGTTAGAGCTATAAAATTGCAATCTCTTATTAAACTCAAAAATAATTCAAATTCAAAGGGGTCTACCCAAAACTAATATTATTTGTTTGGCTGAATTTACTGATTTTTACAGTCCCCTGACCTATTTTACCTCATGGTAAAGCAAACAGATATAATAATGAACCTCTTAGTTGTTGACAAGTGCTTGAGGTGAAAGAGCAACTGTGTACATAAAGTAGGTTGAGCCATATCATGTTAGATCCTGTGATATCCAATATAGCAAATTTAAAGTTATATATATATATATATATATATATATATATATATATATATATATGATATCTTCTTCACCCTGCTGTAAATGAAAAAGTATTTTTTATCAGGGAAATAAAAAGCTAAAAAAGCAGAGGGGGCGTGGCCGGCCGGCGGAGGAGACGGCTGTGTAGTGAAGAGCTCCGGCTCCTGAACGCCGTACAAGCGACATACACAGCGACACAAGGGCTCAATTATTCACAGCCATGGCGGGCATAGAGGGCACAACACCAGGAGCGATCCGCAAAAGGGGACCACAGCGAGCTAACCCTCAGAAATTGACAGATTTCTTTGCACCCGCCGGTGACAAGGTGTACCAAGATGGCGCCGGCTCCAGAGTGCGGCGTACTGAAGAGGAAGACAGCGCATCAGACGCCAGTGCCAGTTCCACAGCCTCGGTGCGCACAGCGATACAAAAAGGAGATTCAGGTAGGATGGGGACATCTCCACCTGACAGCCCTACTACTCGTAGTCCGGCCAAGCACAAAAAAGCCAAAGGGGAGACACAAGAGGTAGAATCAGATATGGATGATTATGCTGACGAGGGCCCATCCCAAAGCACATTAGAACAATTCCCTGCATCACAGCAGCCAGTGTCAATGGCAAACATGAAAGACATGCTAATGGCCCTGCGAGATACACTTCAAGCAGACATGCAATCCATGTTGCTTCCGATAAATACTACAATTTCACATATTCAGCAGCGGGTAACACACGTGGAACACAAAATGGAGGATGCGTATTCAGCACATAACTCCCTATTAGATGCTTATAAAGAGCAGCAGCATGAATTACAGCGAATATCCGCGAAACTCGCGGATTTAGAAGACCGCAGTAGAAGAAATAACATCAAATTCCGTGGGGTCCCGGAATCAGTAGCACCCCAGGAATTAGATGGATTCCTTCGCCAGCTTCTGCACGAATTGATCCCGAATGCTACGGAGATGGAATTGACCATAGACAGAGCTCACAGGCTGCCTAAACCCTCATATCTACCAGACAACATCCCAAGAGACGTCCTCACCAGGATCCATTATTATCACATTAAAGAAGCAGCTATGAAAGCTTCAAGACAACTCCAACAACTCCCTGGAAAATTTGTAGGAATATCCCTATTCACTGACCTGTCCCAAGCGACAATCCAACACCGAAGAAAGTTACTGACTATAACGAAAGCCTTAAGGAACCACAACATCATTTACAGATGGGGGACCCCATCTAAACTCACAGTGACATTCAGAGACAAAACAGTGAACATACTGTCCTTAGAAGCGGGGTTGAAATTTTTGGAAGAATGGGGCATAGTACCCCAAGAAAATACAACAGGAATGAATCGAGAAGTACCCAGTCTACAGAATGAATGGTCTCACCAGCCTCCCTCCAAGAAGGCCCAGCGGAAAAACCTTGCCCAGCACAACTTTGACGGCGCCAGGATGCCCAACCCTCATTGATAAAAGATATCCTGGGCCATGGGGACCTGGGAATTGCCCCATAAGGTAAAGTGCAAATTTTTTTGCCCTGGAGCCTCAGAGCAGGCTCTGAACTCTTTCTTATCCAAGTTGACATCCCTTTTTTACTTATTATTTTTTTTTCTTTTTCTTCTTCTTTTTTTGGACTTTTCTTTTTTGCGGTTTATCTGCACGATACTTGATACCATGCGCATGAATCTTACTAAACATAGACAACTGACAACCGAAACCAATCAACAATATGACTGTAAGATATATGGTTTATGCATACATTATACTCTATGTGCCTTACTCAAACTTACAGATCGGTTGCTCCTAATTATAACTCTAGTGTACGCATTGCACAAAACCTGGTCTATAAGGCCTAACCGTGAGCTTGCCTCCTTCCACTCCCTCATATATACTTTCAAGCTAAAAGTAGCCGTGATTCACCTAAAATGGTTCTTAAAATTGTGTCCCTAAACGTAAAGGGTCTTAACAGCCCTTTTAAAAGGCAGCTTATGTGGAAAGAGGCAATCAAATTAAAAGGTGATGTGCTTTGCGTACAAGAATCGCACTTTGCAAAAAACAAAGCTCCCAAATGTTCCCACAGATTATTCAACAATATATTTTTCGCAAACGCAGAAACAAAACACAATGGAGTATTTATAGCCATTAAAAATACTGTGGCTTTTACAAAGCAGGATGTAATTGTTGACCCTAAGGGGAGATATGTTATGCTAATTTGTACACTGAACAATGTCTTATATACTATTGTATCTGTTTATGTTCCCAACCAAGGGCAAACTACGTATGTGAGGAATTTACTAAAAAAAATTCAACATATACGTAAGGGCCACCTGCTACTGGTAGGGGATTTTAATTTGGTGGTTGACTGTGCTGAAGACTGCAATCCCCCTAGGAAGCAACCCAAAAGTTCCCTGCAATCCATACTTCATACCGAACATTTGTATGATGTCTGGAGAAGCCTTCACCCAGGAGAGAAAGATTTCTCCTTTTATTCTAACCCACACAAATCCTACTCCCGTATAGACATGTGTCTAACTGATCTCACCACGCTAAACATGATTAATGATGCAACAATAGGTACCATAACCTGGTCAGATCATGCCCCTATCATGATAGAATTAAATGAGAAATCCAGCTACTCCCCGGTACTGTTATGGAGAAATAACACCAGAATCTTTGGCAGAGTAGACCACCGGAAGAAAATCCAAAAACACCTAGAGGAATTCTTCCTAAACAACACTTCCGATTGTATACCTAAAGCAACTATTTGGTGCACACATAAGGCATTTATCAGGGGTGTGTTACTACAGATAGCAGCAAGGGAAAAGAAACGGAGGGCAAAGGAATTAGAATTAATACTGCAAAAAATACATCAACTTGAAATATTAAATAAACAAACCATAGACAGGGCGACCACGAAAGAACTCCAGAGCTACAGGCTGAAGCTTAAAACCCTTCTAATTGGTGAATTTGAAAAAAACGCCAAATACCTCAAAGCCACCTTCTACTCAACCAACAATAAAGCGGGGAAGAGATTAGCCCAACAAGCTAAACAAAAACAAGCAGCCTCAAGGATCAATTTCCTAACTGACCCTAAATCAGGCTCAAAGTTTACACACCCCAAAGAAATAGCAAACAGATTCAAGGAATACTATGAAGCACTATATAACCTGTCCGAGGACCCAAATATCAGTCATCCTACAGAACTAAAAATTCAAAATTTTTTAGACCCACTTAAACTCCCAGAACTCTCCACAGAAAGGAGAGAGAGTCTCAACAGGCCTATTTCAGAAGATGAAATTAGATTGGTAATCACCAAACTTCCTCCCAACAAATCTCCAGGCCCAGATGGACTATCGGCAGAATACTTTAAGTCCTTCATAGAGACCTTAATCCCACATCTGACTGCCACTTTAAACCAAATTGTTCACTCAAACACTATGCCACCTGAAATGCTTAGAACCTATATAGTCACTCTACCCAAACCAGGCAAGGAACCCACTCATCCACAAAATTTCAGGCCCATATCCCTTTTAAATTCAGACCTTAAAATATTCGTGAAAGTGATAGCTAATAGACTAAGCTCGGTAACACCAGACTTAATAAAATATGACCAGGTTGGTTTTGTAGCCAACAGGCAAGCATCAGATGGGACCCGCAGAATGTTCAACCTATTGAGAATAGCAGAGAGCAGCAAACTCCCAACAGCCTTCATAGCCCTTGATGCCGAAAAGGCTTTTGACAGGGTACATTGGGGGTACCTAAAAGCGGTCCTTCAAAAACTCGGCTTTCGGGGTTTCCTCCTCTCTGCTATTTTAACATTATATTCGACCCCCTCAGCACAAGTATATACTTCTAGCGCACTCTCAGACACATTCAACATCACAAATGGCACAAGGCAGGGGTGCCCCCTGTCACCGCTGATATTCACCATGGTCATGGAACCTTTTGCGGAAACCATTAGGACTGCAAGTCAGATAGAAGGAATACAGGTAGCGGGCATATCACACAAAATAGGACTATACGCACATGACGTCATTCTGACTATCACACAAGTAGAATCATCTCTACCTGCGGTAAACAAAATCATAGAACGATTCGGTGAAACATCCTATTATAAGATTAATGTGGCCAAGTGTCAAATTCTTACCCTAAATATTAACCACAAAATTAGATCAAAAATGAAAGTAATACTTCCATGTAACTGGGATAGCGATAAGATCCACTACCTGGGGATAAATTTAGTAGCCAACTCTAACAATATTTATGCAGCTAACCACAAAACTTTAATAAATACGGTACGCGAGGATTTACAATATCTAGGCAAGCTAGAAATTTCATGGCTGGGGAGGATGGCGGCATTCAAAATGATAGTATTACCAAAAATTCTATATATTTTTAGGACGGTCCCTATCCCTCTGCCCAATTGCTTCTTCCGGGAGACCAACGCATTGCTCCGCTCGTATATTTGGGGGAAAAAAAGAGCTAGAATTCCATTCTCAATACTAACAAGACATAAGAAAATAGGTGGCATGGGAGTCCCTAGTTTAGAGGATTACTACTACGCAACGCTTTTAGTGCAAATACGGAGGTGGACGCAATCCCCACAGAGCACTCAATGGGCCTTGATTGAGAGCGCACTAATCCAGGGTAAAGGCTTAAAGAACCTACTCTTAGCTACACTACTCAAAATCCCTCTTACTGTCCCAATGCATCCCTCGATAACAGCAACCCTAAATGCCTGGAGTCACCTTCACACACTACAAAAAGAAACTATAAGTATTAAACTGGTTGACCTGCCGATTGCAGTTTTCGAATTTCTTGTCCCAAACCTATCAACCAAGAAGCTGGAAGAGTTAGGAAATCAGACATTTGCAAACATATCAGTTACTAAATCAACGGCCACCCACTTCTCTGCTCTTCAGATATCACACCTTTTAAGAACTTTAAACAAGGACTATATAGAGGTGAATAAATATGTATGGGAATGGCTACATTCTAATACCACTCTGAAGGGAGGTATATCCCTTATGTATTCTCTCCTTCAACCATATACACAGCTGAAACAGGATACACAAATTCAGAAGTGGGAGAGTGAACTGGGTTCTAGCTATTCCGAAAAAGATTGGCAACTAGCAATCAGATATGGCATTACATCCACAAATAATGTTGCACACTGGGAAAACGTTTATAAGCTGACCTATAGATGGTACCTTACGCCTACCCGTCTGTCCAAGATGTTTCAGGGATACTCATCGAAATGCTGGAGAGAGTGTGGTAAGGAAGGAAACCTAATGCACATACTTTGGCATTGTAACTCCATTATCAGCTTTTGGAATTCTATATTCCAATTAATATCAAAAACTACAGGTATTATCACACATCCGTCCCCAGAATTGGCATTATTGGGAATACACCTGGATAGATTTCCTAAGGAATGTAGAACCATAGTATCCCACATACTAGTTACAGCTAGGTTGAACATAACAAAACATTGGAAAAAAACTATTGCCCCTTCAATAAAAGAAGTAATAACCACAGTTTCCACTAACTGTTTATATGAACAAATTTTAGCAAGCTCCAAAGGTAACTTGGCGACATTTAAACGTCATTGGGACCTTTGGATAGTGAGGAACAAGCTAAATGATGACTACTGAAAGAAGACTGAATTCTGGATTGGCAACTTCATGCAGGTATCAAACAGGGTATTCAGCAGATATTATTCTGTTATGCATTTTTGTTTGTCTGTTTAGTAGACTAGTATCCCCTTCTTTGGTGACATGGGGTACTTCCCCAATGTTAGTAAAACATAAGATATAATAGTGGAATATAGCTGGAGAGGCTCAGGTGTGGATCAGCCTTTAGCAAATCTATACCCTAGTAACTGAATTTCAGAATCATCGCCCCTACCCTTCCACAGTTTGTTCCCTATGGGGTGGATGGGTGGTCTGGAGGCATTATAATTCATACCTCACAAATAAGCTTATACTACAGCTGATCCGCACTGTGAGTCCAAGTCTCATTATGTGGTAGGAATTATCTCTGTATCCAAGAATTTAATCTATGTATACTTGTTGACATTCCACGATGTATATTTTGAACTTTGCTATTGTCATGTTCTTAAACCTCAATAAAAACCAAAGTTTAAAAAAAAAGCATAAGAGACTGCTGCATGACTTGGGGCTCAGACTGCTTGGCTGATTTACAAGGGGCTGAGGTGAAAGACAGATGGGCATGGGGTTCATGTGCTTTCATCATGGGACCGGGGGGGAGACAATGTGAAGGAACTGGAGGCATTGTCAGCCACCCAATCTACTATCGCCTGTACTTGTTCTGGCCTCACCATTTGTTGAGCGGCATTCGGGCTTACCATATAACGTTGAATGTCGGTTACTCGCACATGAGGAAGGTGTATCACTTGTGTGTGTAGCTGGCACAGATCGACCACCTCCTCTCCTTGCAACAGGAGCTTCACCAACACCACCAACACCAGCAGCACCACGGCAACGACCATGTCCCTTATTTGATGCTCTCCTCATTCTGGACGCAAATGTACTATTTAGCACAAATTTAGATTATTTTTTAAACCAGCAATGTTGACGCACTCTTTAATTTTGTGCAAGAAATGCACAGCAAGGTGCACATGTACTGTGTAGCACTATTTATTAATACTAAAAAAAAAAGAATAATAAATTATTAATCTTTTTTTTTAAAAAACAATGTAGACGCACTTTTTTTGTGCAAGAAATGCACAGCAAGGTGCAAATGTACTATGTAGCACTATTTATTAATATAATAAAATAAAAATTATTATTCTTTTTTAAACCAGCACTGTAGACGCAGCAGTATCCTCTCCCTATACCAGTATGAGATGATTTTAGAACACTAATCTGTCCCTCACACCAGTACCAGGAACCTCTCCCTATACCAGTATGATGTGATTTTAGAACACTAATCTGTCCCTCACACCAGCAGCAGGAACCTTTCCCTATACCAGTATGATATGATTTTAGAACACTAATCTGTCCCTCACACCAGCAGCAGGAACCTCTCCCTATAGCAGTATGATATGATTTTAGAACACTAATCTGTCCCTCACACCAGTACCAGGAACCTCTCCCTATACCAGTATGATGTGATTTTAGAACACTAATCTGTCCCTCACACCAGTAGCAGGAACCTTTCCCTATACCAGTATGATATGATTTTAGAACAATAATCTGTCCCTCACAGCAGCAGCAGGAACCTCTCCCTATACCAGTATGAGATGATTTTAGAACACTAATCTGTTCCTCACACCAGCAGCAGGAACCTCTCCCTATACCAGTATGATATGATTTTAGAACACTAATCTGTCCCTTACAGCAGCAGCAAGAACCTCTCCCTATAGCAGTATGAGGTG
Organism: Glandirana rugosa; assembly: GCA_018402905.1. Taxonomy (NCBI): domain Eukaryota; kingdom Metazoa; phylum Chordata; class Amphibia; order Anura; family Ranidae; genus Glandirana; species Glandirana rugosa. The sequence goes on along the minus strand of BLSH010511328.1, from coordinate 1,298,593 downwards.
ATTTTAGAACACTAATCTATCCCTCACAGCAGCAGCAGGAACCTCTCCCTATAGCAGTATGAGATGATTTTAAAACCCTGATCTATCCCTCACAGCAGCAGCAGGAACCTCTCCCTATAGCAGTATGAGATGGTTTTAGAACACTAATCTATCCCTCACAGCAGCAGCAGCAGGAACCTCTCCCTATAGCAGTATGAGATGATTTTGGAACAGTAATCTACCCCTCACAGCAGCAGCAGCAGGAACCTCTCCCTATAGCAGTATGATATGATTTTAGAACACTAATCTATCCCTCCCAGCAGCAGCAGGAACCTCTCCCTATAGCAGTATGAGATGATTTTAGAACACTAATCTATCCCTCACAGCAGCAGCAGGAACCTCTCCCTATAGCAGTATGAGATGATTTTGGAACGCTAATCTATCCCTCACACCAGCACCAGGAACCTCTCCCTATAGCAGTATGAGATGATTTTAGAATATTAATTTATCCCTCACACCAGCACAAGGAAGGAACCTCTCCCTATAGCAGTATGAGATGATTTTAGAACACTTATCTATCCCTCACAGCAGCAGCAGGATCCTCTCCCTATACTAAGTATGAGATGATTTTAGAATGCTAACCTTTCCTTCACAGCGGCGGCAGCATCCTTTCCCTACACTAGTCTGAGAGCATGTGACATGCAGCGCTAGCTACGTGACTCCAGCTCATATCGAGGCTGGGTCACATGATGCACTGGCCAATCACAGCCATGCCATTAGTAGGCATGGCTGTGATGGCTTCTAAGGGCAAACGAGTGAAACGCTTGTTGATTGGCTGCCTGCAGCTATTCAAAAGGCGCCAAAAGTACACAAACATCGTACCAGAACCCAGACTTTTTCTCAAATGTCAGGTTTTGGGATACGAACACCCCAAATCCGGTACGAACCCAAACTTTACAGTTCAGGTTCGCTAAACTCTACTCAGAAGGAGTAGCAGAATGTATTTTGGGGTTTAATTTTTGCTATGTACATGCTATATGTTGGGAATATATTACAAAAGGACAACTTTGTGTAAAAAAATGCGTTTTCATTTTTTTTCCACATTTTCCAAAAACTTCTGGAAATAAATGACACATTCAAAAGACTCAATATGCCTCATAGATTATACATTGGGGTGTTAGCTTTCCAAAATGGGGTCATTTTGTGGGCAATCCCATTGTCCTGGTGCTCCAGGGCCTTCAAAAGTGTAATAGGTGGTTGAGAAATGAGATGTGTAATTTATGTTTGTAGAACGCCTAAAGGTGCTACTTCAATGTTAAGCCTCTGTTTGTGGCCAGGCTGTGTAAAAGTCTCACACATGTGGTATCGCCATACTCAGGAGGAGTAGCAGAATGTATTTTGGGGTGTCATTCTTGCTATGTTCATGCTGTGTGTTGGAAATATCTTATAAATTTGTTGGTTCTCTGAATCAACTCTACCCCAAAAACTGAAACCTTGCTGTCTCTTTTTGCTAAAGTCTGTTTAATTATACTGGTATGTTCTCTGAATCAACTCCACCCCAAAAACGGAAACCTTGCTGTCTCTTTTTGCTAAAGTCTGTTTAATTATACTGGTATGTTCTCTGAATCAACTCCACCCCAAAAACTGAAACCTTGCTGTCTCTTTTTGCTAAAGTCTGTTTAATTATACTGGTATGTTCCCTGAATCAACTCCACCCCAAAAACTGAAACCTTGCTGTCTCTTTTTGCTAAAGTCTGATTAATTATACTGGTATGTTTTTTTTTTCTGCTTAACTATCTAAAGCGCTGGCCACACTGCAATGCTTTCATTTGTCCCTTGTTTACCTCTAGTGCCCCTGTTCTGTTCTGTTTTTTAAGTGAGAATTTTGCTCTGCCTAGTCACCCTTTATTTATTACCTCCTGATTGCTAATTTGGAATGCACCCACCCCCCATACCTATCAGTATAAATTCAATGACGTTTAGGGAAGCATTTGCAGGGGGTTTGCATTTGCAGCAAGGGCTTATTCTCAAAGTGGGGCTATTCTATAAGTGGAAGCACTTCTGACTCTGCACTTCAGCGAATGCACACAGTGAATGAACACAAGAAAATACTTGAATAACACCACACAAATGACAGGTGACCTTGTTTACCCCTTTAGCTCTTTCTCCTCCTAACATGCACTCTCTACCACTCCTTCTGACAACTCTGTTCTACATCCTTAAACTAACTCTCCTTCACCCATCTTCTCCACCTCACAGCTTATATATATCACCCTCACTTCTGTCCTCTCCTTATTACTGCACTCACCATCTCATGCTAATTCTGAATCCACACGCACAAAAATATTCCAGTTCACTAGAGCATGTCACTACATATAAATCACACTCCTACATTACCTCCCTCATCCTTCTGCTTCTCCTAACCTCTGGAGATATATCCCTAAACCCTGGACCTCCATCATTTAACTATACTCAACGCACCCATTACCCTGCACCCTACGATTGCAGCCGCAATGCACACAATCTAATTCCCATTTCTCTTCTTCCCAAAATCGGAATCTTTTTATCGCTAACTCATTCAATCTACTCGCCATTACCGAAACCTGGCTTCATGAATCTGACACTGCATCTTCTGCTGCCCTATCTAATGGTGGTCTTCTCTGGATTCACTCCCCCAGACCCAGTGGATGCAAGGGAGGGGGTGTTGGAATCCTTCTAGCCCCACATAGCACCTTTCACGTACTTCACCCACCCCCCTCTCTGTCTCTCTCCTCTTTTGAAGTGCACTGCATTCGTCTTTTCTCCCCAGTTTCTCTAAGGGTAGCTGTAATCTACCGGGCCCCCGGACCGGTATCAACCTTTCTTGATGACTTCTCTGCTTGGCTACCATACTTTCTCTCTTCTGAAATCCCCACAATCATTATTGGGGACTGCAACATCCCTATTAATACTAACTCTCCTGCTACTTCCAAACTTCTCAGTCTAACCTCCTCCTTTATCCTGAAGCAATGGATATATGCTACTGCTCACTCTGAAGGCAATACCCTTGACCTGGTTTTCTCCCACCTTTGAACTTCATGCAACCTGTTAGAAGAAGAGTGTGATAAGGGTTAATTGCATGTGGGTGTGGTTCCCTCTGAGTTGCTGAGAAGCAGCTCTATTTAAACTTCCTGTTTCCTGTAGCAAGTGTTGTTCGATCTATAACGTTACCGTGACCTGTATCTGCTCTGAAGTGACTTCCTGCATCTGTGACCCCGGCTATCTTTGGACTTTGTTTGCTTTCTGCCTGCCCCGACCTCCAGCTTGTCTACGACCCCTCTTCTGCCTGATCCCGTGTACTTCCGCTGCCCGCACGTTGCCGACCCTGCCTGCATCCCGACCATCCGCCTGTCTCATCCTTCTGTACCGCTTTGCCAGCACGTTGCCGACCCGGACTGTACCACTACGCTTCTGCCAAGCACGAGCTTCAGCGGACCTGCACCCACCACCAGCGACCACGTCCAGCCCTCGTGCTCCCCTGTGCTCCCGAGCTCCCTGTCTACACTATCAGGGGTTCGCGAACCAGGGCCGTAAGAGAGGTTGTCCCCTGCATAAGTCAGACTCGACCACCAGGTACGTGACACAACCTCTCCAACTATCCATTCCCTCTCTCTGATCACTTCCTTATTAGTTTCACTCTCTCCCTCTCCTCCACCTCCTCTACCTCCAACCGCCTAACAGCTACCCGTAGAAACCTACACCGTCTCAAACCTTCTCTTCTCTACTCTGCTACTGACCACCTCTATGACAAAATCGCACCCCTGTCATGCACCAACCTAGCCAATTCAGTCTACAACTCTTCACTTTTAGCCTCCCTGGACACACCAGCCCCTCTCACCACTCACAGAATCAGGCCCCGACCCCTTCAACCTTGGCAAACAGATGACACTAGAAGTCTGAAAAAACATAGCTGTGCTCTTGAGCGCCTATGGCGTAAGACTAAATCTCAAAAAGATTACAACCAGTATAAATCTGCCCTCCAAAAATACAATTCCTGCCTCCACACTGCCAAGCAGACCTATTTTATCACTCTCATTAACAACTTATCATCCCGTCCTCGTCAACTCTTTTCTACCTTCAACTCTCCACTTCGTCCTCTTCTGCCTCCACCCACTACTTCACTCACTGCCCAGGAGATCACCAATCACTTCAAACTGAAGATTGAAACAATTTGTGAAGAGATCTCTGCTGTTCAAATACCTTCCACGCTTCACACTTCATGCCTGCAGGTACAATCACTACTTCCCTCATTCAACCCCGCCACTTTAGATGAGGTTGCTAAACTACTTGCTAACGTCAAACTAACCACCTGCCCACTGGATCCTGTTCCCTCGCAAATACTACGTTTACCCTCTGACTCAATTCTACACTCTTTAACCCACATTTTCAATCTCTCCCTCTCTTCTGGCATCTTCCCCAACTCTCTAAAACATGCCTAAGTTAGCCCCATACTTAAAAAGCCTTCACTGGACCCAACCAACCCTAACAACATACGCCCCATCTCCTTGCTCCCCTTTTTATCCAAACTCCTTGAACGACTAGTCTACAACTGACTGAGCAACCACCTTGCTGAGCATAGCCTTCTTGATCCCCTTCAGTCTGGATTTTGTCCTCAACACTCCACAGAAACACTATTCTGTACTCCTACTCTTGGGCCTTTCTGCTGCCTTTGATACGGTCGATCACCCCCTCCTCCTCCAAAAACTCCATGCCATTGGTCTCCGTGCTGTATCCTTCAATGGTTCTCTTCCTACTTATCTAATCGCACCTTTAGCGTTACTTACAACTCTACTTCTTCCTCTCCTTTTCCCTTCTCCGTTGGGGTCCCCCAAGGTTCTGTTCTTGGGCCGCTCCTATTTTCAATCTACATCTATATGTCCTCCTCCCTGGGTCAGCTGATAGCCTCCCATGGCTTCCAATACCATCCGTATGCTGATGACACCCAAATCTATCTCTCTACCCCTCAGCTCACTCCTTCAGTCACCTCATGTATCACTAATTTACTAAAAGATATAGCGGTCTGGATGTCACACCACTTCCTCAAACTTAATCTATCCAAAACCAAACTTATCATTTTTCCTCCACCACGTGCCTCTTCCCCCAATCTCTTTGTCATAATCGATGGCACAACTATCAGCCCATCCCCACATGCCAAGGTCCTAGGTGTAGTCCTGGATTCTGAACTCTCCTTTAAGCCCCACATCCAATCACTGTCCAAATCCTGCCACCTCAACCTCCGCAACATCTCAAAAATACGCCCTTTCTAACCAATGACACAACAAAGCTCTTGATTCACTTTCTGGTCATCTCTTGCCTCGACTACTGCAACTCCCTTCTCATTGACTTACCTCTACACAGGCTATCCCCCCTTCAATCCATCATGAATGCTGCTGCCAGACTCATCCACCTTACCAATCGCTCTGTGTCTGCTACTCCTCTCTGTCAATCCCTCCACTGGCTCCCGCTCACCCAACAAATTAAATTCAAAATGCTCACAACAACCTACAAAGCCATCCACAATTTAGCCCCCAGCTACATCAACAGCCTAGTCTCAAAATACCAACCTAATCGTTCTCTTCGTTCCTCTCAAGACCTCCTGCTCTCTAGCTCCCTCGTCACCTCCGTCTCCAGGACTTTTCCAGAGACTCTTCAATCCTATGGAACTCCTTACCCCCACCTGTCCGAGCATCTCCTACTCTGCTAGCTTTTAGACGATCCCTGAAAACCCTCCTCTTCAGAGAAGCTTATTCTACCCACACCTAACACATGTATTTTCATTTTCTTCATCAGTTCATCCCCCACAGTTATTACCTTTTGTTTCACTTGACTCTCCCTTCTAGATTGTAAGCTCTAATGAGCAGGGCCCTCTGATTCCTCCTGTATTGTATTGTAACTGTACTGTCTGCCCTCATATTGTAAAGCGCTGCGCAAACTGTTGGCGCTATATAAATCCTGTATAATAATAATAATAATAATAATAAATTGACAACTTTGTGTAAAAAAAAAATGCGTTTTCATTTTTTTCCACATATTTCAAAAACTTGTGGAAAAAATGACATGTTCAAAAGACTCATTATGCCTCATAGATTATACATTGGGGTGTTAGATGGGGTCATTTTGTGGGCAATCCCATTGTTCTGGTGCTCCAGGGCCTTCACAAGTGTAATAGGTGGTTGAGAAATTTGATGTGTAATTTATGCTCGTAGAATGCCTAAAGGTGCTACTTCAATGTTAAGCCTCTGTATGTGGCCAGGCTGTGTAAAAGTCTTACACATGTGGTATTGCCATACTCAGGAGGAGTAACAGAATGTATTTTGGGGTGTCATTCTTGTTATGTACATGCTATGTGTTGGAAATATCTTACAAATTGACAATTTTGTGTAAAAAAAAAAATGCATTTTCATTTTTTTCCCCACATATTCCAAAAACTTGTGGAAAAAAATGACATGTTCAAAAGACTTGTTATGCCTCATAGATTATATGTTGAGGTGTTAGCTTTCCAAAATGGGGTCATTTTGTGGGTGTTTCTATTCTCCTGGTGCTCCAGGGCCTTCAAAATTGTAATAGGTGTTTAAGAAATGATATGTGTAATTTATGTTCGTAGAACGCCTAAAGGTGCTACTTCAATGTTAAGCCTCTGTATGTGGCCAGGCTGCGTAAAAGTCTCACACATGTTGTATCGCCATACTCAGGAGGAGTAGCAGAATGTATTTTGGGGTGTCATTCTTGCTATGTACATGCTATGTGTTGGAAATATCATATAAATTGACAACTTTGTGTAAAAAAAAAAAGCGTTTTCGTTTTTTCCCACATATTTCAAAAACTTGTGGAAAAAATGGCATGTTCAAAAGACTCATTATGCCTCATAGATTATACATTGGGGTGTTAGCTTTCCAAAATAGGGTTAATTTAGTGGGCAATCCCATTGTTCTGCTGCTCCAGGGCCTTCACAAGTGTAATAGGTGGTTGAGAAATTTGATGTGTAATTTATGCTTGTAGAATGCCTAAAGGTGCTACTTCAATGTTAAGCCTCTGTATGTGGCCAGGCTGTGTAAAAGTCTCACACATGTGGTATCGCCATACTCAGGAGGAGTAGCAGAATGTATTTTGGGGTGTCATTCTTGCTATGTACATGCTATATGTTGGAAATATCTTAAAAATTGACAACTTTGTGTAAAAAAAATGCGTTTTCATTTTTTTACACATTTTCCAAAAACCTCTTGAAAAAAATGAACCATTCAAAAGACTCATTATGCCTCATAGATTATACGTTGGGTGTTAGCGTTCCAAAATGGGGTCACTTTGTGGGCGCTTTCATTGTCCTGGTGCTCCAGGGTCTTCAAAATTGTAATAGGTGGTCGAGAATGAGATGTGTAATTTATGCTCGTAGAATGCCTAAAGGTGCTACTTCAATGTTAAGCCTATGTATGTGGCCAGGCTGGGTAAAAGTCTCACATATGTGGTATTGCCATACTCAGGAGTAGAGTTGAGCGAACCTCTGGAAGTTCGGGTTCTGCTGGTCCGGCCGAACTTCGGGACAAAGTCCGGGTCCGGACGGAACCCGAACGATCGCAAGGACACCAAACCCCATTGAAATCAATGGGGACCCGAACTTTTAGGCACAAAAATGGCTGTAACAAAGTCCTGGAAAGCCCTAGAGGGCTGCAAAAGGAAGTAAAATGGGGGGTAAAATGAAGGAAAACGTCGGGAGATCCCGAAAGGTCCTGAAACAATGTCGGTAAAAACACGGATTTTCAAGCCCAGGGGTAACTAAAGTTACCCCAAACCACAGGAACGCTAGCAAGCCCAAGGCAGGCCTGGGCCTGAAACAGGGCTTCAAGCCGGCCTGGTCGTCTTGGGCTTGAAGGTCTCCAAGCGAGTTGAGATGAGGACTCATACCGTTATGGTGTATACACTCTGAAAATGGGTCGGACCGGTGTATGTATCCGAATTGTAACTTCATCGTGGAAATCCGTAAGATGCTCGTATTTAATGTGTAGAGTAAGAGCTG
>BLSH010511328.1:1269590-1289734 GCA_018402905.1 Glandirana rugosa | reverse complement strand
TGAAACCTCTAATTTCTGCTATCTGTCCTCAGAGCAACAGCACAGACAGCAGTAGTAAAGTAATCTATCTCAGGATGCAGGATCAGGTCTTAAAATGTCTCAAATCTCTCCCTCACGCAGTCAGCTACCTTTCCCTACACTAACCCAAGGAGCATGTGACTGCAGCACTGTGACTCCAGCTTATAAAGAGGCTGGGTCACATGATGCACTGGCCAATCACAGCCATGCCATTAGTAGGCATGGCTGTGATGGCTTCTAAGGGCAAACCAGTGAAACGCTTGTTGATTGGCTGCCCTGCAGCTTCTCAACACGTGGAGTAAAATAGCAGAACCCCGGACCGAACCCGAACGATTTTTGAAATGTCCGGGTCCGGGTCCGTGCCACGGACACCCGAAAGTTCGGTACGGACCCGAACGTTACAGTCCGGGTTCGCTCAACACTACATATAAATTGACAACTTTGTGTAAAAAAAAAAAAAGCGTTTTCGTTTTTTCCCACATATTCCAAAAACTTGTGGAAAAAAATTACATGTTCAAAAGACTCATTATGCCTCATAGATTATACATTGGGGTGTTAGCTTTCCAAAATGGGGTCATTTTATGTGCAATTCTATTGCCTGGTGCTCCAGGACCTTCAAAATTGTAATAGGTGGTTGAGAAATGAGATGTGTAATTTATGCTCATAGAACGCTTTAAAGTTGCTACTTCAGTGTTAAGCCTCTGTATGTGGCTAGGCTGTGTAAAAGTCTCACACATGCGGTATTACCATACTTAGGAGGAGTAGCAGAATGGATATTTGCGGTGTCATTTTTGCTATGTACATGCTATTTGTTGGAAATATCTTATAAATGGACAACTTTGTGTAAAAAAATGCGTTTTAATTGTTTAGCCACGTTTTCCAAAAACTTGTGGAAAAAAATGAACCATTCAAAAGACTCACTATGTCTCATAGATTATACGTTGGGTGTTAGCTTTCCAAAATGGAGTCATTTTGTGGGCAAACCAATTGTCCTGGTGCTCCAGGGCCTTCAAAAGTGTAATAGGTTGTTGAGAAATGAGATGTGTAATTTATGCTCGTAGAATGCCTAAAGGTGCTACTTCAATGTTAAGCCTCTGTATATGGCCAGGCTGTGTAAAAGTCTCACACATGTGGTATTGCCATACTCAGGAGAAGTAGCAGAATGTGTTTTGGGGTGTCATTTTTGCTATGTACATGCTATATGTTGGAAATGTCTTATAAATGGACAACTTTGTGTAAAATAAGGAAAATTGTTGCCATACGTACCGTAATTTTCCTTTCCTGGATCCTCCCCATGTCAGCCTACTACGGGTCAGCTCCACCCCCTCTGACCCCTCCAGGACCACCTCTTTCTTAGCCCATAAAGGGCGGCTGTCTGCCCCACATCAATGTTCGACTGTACCCGCCTCGCGACGGACAATCGGGTGGGGTACCCCGGCTGACATGGGGAGGATCCAGGAAAGGAAAATTACGGTAAGTATGGCAACAATTTTCCTTATTCCTGGACCTCCCCATGTCAGCCTACTACGGGATGTACCAAGCCATATCATCCCAGGGAGGGAAAAAACCCCAAGCGAGAATAAATAACAATCACAGGCAGAATATGCTGCTTCAAATCATTTAATGGGCGACAGCCGCCAAAATAATCTTATAACCCAGCGCCTCCTCGGTCGGGAAGGCCACATTCAGCCTGTAATGCCTAATGAAAGTATTCGGCGTACTCCAGCTTGCTGCTCTGCAGACTGCTTCCGCCAAGACCTTGGCATATGCTGCCCACGAGGCTGCCATACCCCTCGTCGAGTGCGCCGTAACTTCTGATGGAGGAGAAAGGCCCAAAGCCTTGTATGCGACCTGTATAGTACGCACTATCCAAGACGAAACCACTCTTGGGGATGCCGCCATCCCCCTCTTGGGGCCCGCCGGGAACACCAGCAACTGGTCCTGCCGCCGGAATTCCTCTGTGTGACTCAGGTAATCCGAGATGACTGACACTAAATCCAATGAACTCCATTCATCCTCTCTAGACTCTATTGGGAAGGCCGGAAGAACTGTTTCCCAGTTTAAGTGAAACGAAGTGTTGACCTTCGGTAGAAAACTGGGCACCGGCTTGAGTATAACCTTGTCTCGCAGAATCATGCAGTAAGGCTCTTTAGAAGAAAAGGCACATAACTCCGAAACTCGTCTAGCCGAAGCAATAGCCAACAAATAAAACGGTTTTCAACGTAAGATGGAACAAAGAGCAGGCCGAGGTAGGAGCAAAAGGGGGAGCCAACAGTGCTCTTAAGACCAACGTCAAGTCCCATTTTGGAAAAAAGGACTTCCGTGGAGGCCTGATTTTCACGACTGCTTTGAGAAATCTGACCACCAGTGGGTGTAGAGCCCATTTTGTATTCAGCATTGCCGACAAGGCTGAGATTTGGACCTTCAAGGTATTGTATGCTAGCCCCTTATCCAGCCCTTCCTGCAGAAAGTCCAAGATGTTTGCAACAGTTGGAGAGTTTACATTCCAACCCCTCAAAGCAGCGATGTTACAGAGGGCTTCCCAGATCCTGTAATATGTGGAATTCGTAGTCCTCTTCCGGGCTTGCAGTAGAGTGTCCACCACCCGCACGTTGAGACGTAAGTTGCCTAAAGATCTCCTCTCAAATTCCATGCCATCAGCCTCAATCTCTCAGGGTTTGGGTGACACACCCCGCCCTGGATCAGAAGATCTGGAGACGTTGGTAACGGGATCAGGTGGCAAACCTTCATTCTCCAGGCCAGTGAAAACCATGGCCTCCTGGGCCAGTATGGGAGGATTGCTACTGCCGCGACCCTCTCCCGCTGTATCTTCAAAAGTACTTTGAGAATCAAGGGAAGCGGAGGGAACACATACACCAAAGGGAATGCCCAGGATCTGGACAGCGCATCCTGACCGAAAGCCTGAGGATTCCATGCTCGAGAGAAGAAGCGAGGAAGCTGACAATTCTTCTCTGTTGCCATTAGGTCTATCGATGGTGTACCCCATATCCTGAAGATCCTGGATAGGTATTTGGGATTGAGCCCCCATTCGTTGTGATCCAAAAACTGCCGGCTCAATCGATCCGCTAAGACATTGTCGGTCCCTGGGAGATAAGAGGCTGTGAGAGAGACAAGATTCTTCTCCGCCCATGGAAAGATCTGAGCTGCCACCTGAAGAAGTGCTTGGCTTCGGGTGCCCCCTTGACGTGTCAAATAAGCCACTGCCGTCCTGTTGTCCGACAGTACCTTGACAGCTTGACCTCGCAGAACAGGCTGGAAGGCTATGAGAGCGCGTCTGACGGCTTCCAATTCTAGCCAATTCGAAGGCCGAACTTCCTGAGCCTTCCACCGTCCCTGCGCCTGCCGATCTAGGCAATGAGCTCCCCATCCGATCGAAACTGGCATCGGTCGTCAACAGCAATGGTTCCACAGGGTTCAAGGAAACTCCCCTCGATAGATTGCGTGCACTTGTCCACCAAGTTAGCGAGCGCTGGATCGGCACTGGGAGGTGAATTCTCTGAATCAGAGAGCAGCGGTCCCACTGGAGAAGGAAATTGAACTGAAACCTCCTTCTGTGCCATCTTGCCCATGGTACCACCGGAATGGTTGCTGATAATACCCCCAGGAAGCACATGCACTCTCTTGCCAGCAGGAAGGATTTTTTCCTCACTGCCCTGGTTCGAGACTGAATCTGGATCACTTTCCTCTGTGGCAAATAGACTCGCCCCTGGAGAGTGTTGAATTCCACTCCGAGGTATTCCAACGTTTGAGTTGGGTTCATCCGGCTCTTTTGGACATTTATCAACCATCAGTAGCGAGCGAGTGTCTTGCAGGTGAGTTCCACCTGGCACTGGAGGAGTTCCTTCGAGACGCCCAACAGGAGTATGTCGTCCAAATAATGGAAAATCTGGACTCCCTCGGTTCTGAGAACTGCGATAACTGCGGACAGGAGTTTTGAAAACGTTCTGGGGGCCGTACAAAGGCCGAATGATAGGCATCGGAACTGGAAATGTGATCCCTCCACGGCGAACCTGAGAAAACGCTGATGAGCTTCGTTTATCGGCACATGGAGGTATGCATCTGCGAAGTCGATGGACGCCATCCAATCTCCTTCCCTTACCACCAAAATGATAGTTTGCAGTGACTCCATCTTGAACGGGGGAATCCTCATAAGTGAGTTCAGCCTCTTGAGATCCAGCACTGGTCTGAAATCTCCCGATGCTTTCGGCCCTAAAAACAGGGGGGAGTATACCCCTAGACCCCGCTCTTGCTTCGGAACCGGTCGGATGGCGTTTGCTGCCAGCAATTCTTCTATATATGTCCGCAAACACCTCTTCCTCTCCGCATCTGACGGAAGCCGAGTCTCCACAAAGAAAGCCCGAGGAGGTCTTGTTTTGAAATCGAGCCGATAGCCCGACCGGATAATATTTAAAATCCAGGCGTCTTGAATGCCCTCCGCCCAAACCCCCGCAAATCGGTTCAGTCTTGCTCCGACCTGAGGGGACCGAGCGGAGACACCTTCAGAAGGCCTTACTAGTGGTCTTTGCAGAGTCATTGGTCTTGTTCTTTGCCGGCCTACGCACACTTGCCCCAGCCCCTCTCCATTGTCTGAAGAATGGTCTGCCTGGTCTGTATGCTGTCGCCTCCCTGTAAGCATCCCTCGGCTTTCTAAAGGGGCGAAAGGACTGGCGCTGCTTCTTCCTTTCTTGGGGAATTAGCCCGGACTTTCCACTTGAGACCCTCAGGATTGTAGCCTCCAAAGGGCTTCCAAAGAGCAGTTTCCCGTCAAAAGGAACTGCACACAGACTGTGTTTTGATGAGCTGTCCGCAGCCCAATGTTTCAACCATAGGGCTCTGCAGGCCGAAACAGAGTGAGCCATCATTCTAGCTGCCATTCTCGCCTGGTCTACTGCTGCCTCTGCTACAAATTCCACTGCAGTCTTTAGGAATTGCCACGGAGCACTTTCTCGCTCTTCTCCCGAACATTCCCCCATCAACTCAGCCACCCAGGACTTGAGGGTTGCTGCCACCGAAGTGAGCGCCACAGCTGGCCTACAGGCCGCACCAGCCACAGTGTACAGCCTTTTTAGGTCCGTATCCATCCTCCGATCCATGGGGTCCCTGAAAGAGACTGAATCATCCAGGGGAAGCGTAATGTGACGGGCCAGTCTCTGCAGGGACGCATCCACCTTAGGTGCAGCTTCCCAACACTCCGTGTCCCTTGACCTAAAGGGGTAAAGCTTTGCAACCCTGTTATGGACATTCCATCTCTTCTCTGGTTTGGCCCATTCGTCCTTCATGACCTCTCGAATTTCTTCAATAAACGGAAAGGAAGGTAGCGATTTTTTTCAATTCCGGATAGTATTTGCATTGCTTCCTTGGTGGAGAAGCATCCTCCTGCCATTTCATGGCCTCCTTCACTGCCTCTACTAAAGGAGGAATTAACGCAAAGTCAAACGCACGAGGTTCGGAGTCGCCCTTGGATTCGGACGATTCCTCTCTATCCGACCCCCACTGCACAGATGGCTCAGAATCTGTTGATGAAGATGACACCGGAGGGCGAGAAGACCGCTTGGTAACGCCCTTAAGAACTTTCTTCACTGCGTCCTTTATATACGACTTTACCCGACGAGCATTCGATGCGTCATTCCGAGCGGCCTCTTTAAAGCATGAGGCACATACCAATTTGCCGGGCAAGGCTTGAGCTGAACAGGCCCAACAAGCATTCTCTTCTGAGGTTGGCGAAGATTCTCTGGAAGAAGAAGAGGACCATCGCTCCCTCTCTCTGCGATGCGAACGAGATCTCCCCAAGGGTCTATGTCGCCTTTTTTCCCGCGGAACCCGACTGGAGTGCGGCTGTGGAGATGGGGACCTAAGGTGTTCTTGGCGCCGACTACTATGAGTGCTCTTCTTCTCCTTTCTACCGGAGGTAGACTTCTTTCCCTTCCGCGGGCACTTATCCCGCTTTGAGGACCTTCCTCTGCACAGAGAGAGAAAAGAGGCAAAAAAAAACCAACAAACAAATTATCCCATGACAGAAGAGAGCGAGGCATGAAGGAAGAAAAAAGAGAGGGATAAAAAAAAAAAAAAAAACATCTTCCCCTCTCTACCTCTCCATGAGATCTAGATGGGACTTGAGGCAGGCAGCACAATCTGGATCCTGTCCTAAAACAGAAAGTGAGGGAGCATAAGACTCAAATATGCTGACACATTCAGAGAGACTCTCTGGCTTACCTGATAGTGTAGGCTTTCCCTGGGTCGAGCAGCAGCTGTGCAGAGCGCGCTCCCCTCAGAGCACATTGCCCGAAGAAGAGGAGTGCCGCCGCCAATCCCGCCCGAGCGTCTGACCGTAACCTAGCAACGGCCCGCGGCGCTCAGGCGTGACGTCATACTCCTCCCGACGGCTTCTCCGCTGCCCCACGAGGCCGCCGAGGGACTAGAGAGCCCAGCCTACCGCCCGCCCTGGCCGCAGGTACTATTAATCTGTTGCTATGTAAGAGAACCTGGCAGCAAAGCGTGAACTCAATACAGGACAGCCATACTGAGCGATAAGGCATAAACAGCACATGTAATAAAAAACAGCTGAACAAAGTGACAAATACAGTACCTTATGCTGTAGACTGTGCTGCCGCAATAGACAGTACTTTATACTGTTTGTCTGCGGTGTTATAGTAGACAGTACTTTATACTGTTGTCTCCAATGTTGCGGTATACAGCAATTTATACTGTTATCTTCGATATTACCGTAGACAGTAATCTATACTGTTGTGTCCGATGGTACCGTAGACAGTAATTTATACTGTTGTGTCCGATGGTACAGTAGACAGTAATTTATACTGTTGTCTCCGCTGTTACAGTAGACAGTACTTTATACTGTTATTTCCGTTGACTCGGGCCCCAGCAACACATAAAGTTTTCTGCCCGAAGGAGTACACAGTAATTTATACTGTTACAGACTTTGCCGGCATATTACAGTTATTTAAACTGTTCAATAACCACTCAATCCCCTGCCTCCGGGGAACCTCCTTCAAGGGCCTTGTCCCTGAGGGGAATCGCCCGGCAAGCCTCCGTCCCATGTCATGAAAAAACAAAAAACAAAAAAAAAAAGATGGTGTCCAGAGCGAGGACGAAAAAAGAACATTGATGTGGGGCAGACAGCCGCCCTTTATGGGCTAAGAAAGAGGTGGTCCTGGAGGGGTCAGGGGGGCTGACCCGTAGTAGGCTGACATGGGGAGGTCCAGGAAAAATGTGTTTTCCTTTTTTTTTCCATATTTTCCAAAAACTTGTGGAAAAAAATGAACCATTCAAAAGACTCATAATGCCTTATATATTATACGTGGGGTGTTAGCTTTCCAAAATGGGGTCATTTTGTGGGCGTTTCCATTGTCCTGGTGCTCCAGGACCTTCAAAAGTGTAATTGGTGGTTGAGAAATGAGATGTGTAATTTATGCTTCTAAAACACCTAAATGTCGGGCCTCTGTTTGTGGCCAGTGTGTGTAAAAGTCTCATACATGTGGTATCCCCATACTCAGGAGGAGTAGCAGAATGTATTTTGGGGTGTCATTGCAAGTATGCATATGCTGTTTGTGAGAAATAACTTGTTATTATGACAATTTTGTATAAAAAGAAAAAAAAAAGTCTTCATTTTGCAAAGAATTGTGGGGAAACATACAACTTCAAAAAATTCACCATGCCTCTTACTAAATACCTTGGAATGTCTACTTTACAAAAAGGAGTCATTTGGGGGGTATTTGTACTTTACTAGCTTGTTGGTGTTTCACAAAATGAGATTGACCGTCAATACATCATGTGTGATACATTTTCAATGATTTGCATCATAGCTTGTAGACTTACCAAAGATATGTAGCAGTATAAATGTTCACCCAAATTTATGAAGAAAAAATACTTTTTTGCAAAATTGTACAATAGAAACTAAAAAAAAAGTGTTTTTTTCAAAATGTTATATTGCAAAAAATGAAAAACCCAGCGGTGATTAAATACCACCAAAAGAAAGCTCTATTTGTGAGAAAAATTATACAAATTTTGTTTGGGAACAGTGTAGCATGAGAGAGTAATTGAGATTCAAAGTGTGTGAGTGCTGAAAGCTGAAAATTGGTCTGGGCAGGAAGGGGGTATAAAGGTCCTGTATTGGAGTGGTTAAGCAATGAACACAATTGTCTGTATTCCAGAGGAATATTTCAAAACTCCTGGCTAGACAGACGTTACGCGGTCGGGAAGTGATTAAAGTGGTTGTTAACCCAATTGCCCCAAATTAATCATGCAAGCAGTACATAGTTACCTAAGAATTGCAGCGTCTTTCTTATTTATTTTTTAATCGAAATCGTTCATTGATGGACGCAGCCTCTTATTCTTGACATGTGGGGTATGCACCTTTTACCAGGAGTAGACTAGGCAGAACATAGTTCAGACAAAAAAAGCAAGCTGGCCCCTCCCAGGGGGCAGTCCTCACTCTGCATAACCCCCTCCACCCTTCTAGCACTTCAGTTTTATCTGCCTAGTGCAAGGAGTAGGACCTGGCTCCCTGCTGGGATCTGCGGTTCCCCAGTTTTTTGTTTTGCACAAGCTATCTGATGAAGAATGCAATTAAGCAGCCGGCTGGGTGACAGGCTGGAGATCTTTAGGTCCAGGTAGTCTCCCCAGCGTGACCGACGGATGCGAGCCGTCCCTTAGCTGCTTGCCGCATCGGGCACTGTTCCGTGCGGGGCAGCTGGCGGGTTAAACTTCCCGCCAGTGCACTGAGTGACTGGGCTGCGGCGAGGTGTCGCATGGCCTGCAGCTCCCACCCCATCTGTAGAGGCGGCAGGACTGTCTCGGGTGGCTACCCGCTGCGCCCGTCTGGAAGGGTGAGTACACTTCCCCCTTGGGGGTGCGGAGGGGGGCTGGCGGATGTCCCCCCCGTCTGGGTTATAGGTGGTTCCGGTCATCTCTCTCACCTTCTCACGACGGCGCTTGGACCTGTAGTCCCACTAGACAAGCTGACTTCAATTTTGGAGGAATTTCTCGCCCAGGTGGAACCAGTCCGTGGTAGGGGGGTGGCGAAGAAGCGCCCGCCCCCTCCCCCATCCTCTGAGGAGGATTCGGAGCCGGAAGGGGGTTATGTGGTCACAGGGACCCCCGTGGATCTGTCAGATGGGGAATTGGATCCTTCTGACGGCGAGGAGGAGCAAGGGGCCACCGTAGCGCGTGAAAAGGCGTTGGTGGGCTCCCTGGTGGCTGCCATCCGTGAGACACTGCGTTTGGGCCAGGCTGGGGCATCACAGGAGGCAGCTTACGCCTTTGGGTCCCATAGGCCCAGCTCGGGCCCCTAAGGTTTTCCCTTATGTGCCATATTTTGATCAGTTTGTCTACAAGGAGTGGCAGCGTCCTTCGAATTCATTCGCATTACCAAAACACGTTTCTGTGCGTTATCCTTTTGAGAATAGCTTGTTGCAGAAGTGGGTGTCGCCCGGGGTAGACCTGTCGGTGGCCCATCTGAACAAGGCTACCACTATCCTGATGGAGGATCTCCATCATTTAAAAATCCAGCCGACAGGCGGACGGAGTCGGTGGCCAAGGCTATGTTCCTGGTGGCGGGGGCGGCCATGCGGCCGGTACTGCCGTCGGCGATGGTGGCGCAGTCGCTCACGGTGTGGACGACAGTGTTGTACAAGGATTTGGGGGACCTCGTGGTTCCTTCGGAGTCTGTGCAGCTGGCTGACCAACTGGCGCAGGGTCTCAGATACCTTTGCAACACGGCCTTGGACGTAGCTCCTATGCTATCCAAACTGGCAGTTTTTGCGATCATCATTAGATGGCTGCTGTGGCTGAGGTGCTGGTCGGGTGACCATGCGTCGAAAAAAGGCCTCACGGACCTGCCGTTTCAGGGCGGTAGGCTATTTGGGACTTCCCTGGATGAGATCATTAAGGATTTCACAGGGGGGATACTTTTCTTCCGGAACCCAAGCGGCAGGAGAAACTCAGAAAACAGGGTCCCTCTTTCTCTACCCAGAAGCGTTTTTTTGTGTGCCCGGTACACCGGGCGCAGGTGCTCGGTCCAGCAAGGCTACCGCAGGGAACCAGAAGCGTCCCTGGAAGCGCAAGTCCGGGAAGGTGGAGGAGAAGCCCGCCTCCACATGATGGGTTGCCCCGCCCGATGCTCGGGTGGGAGTCGGCTTCTGGGGTTCGCGGCCCGGTGGAACGCCCACATCTCAGATTTTTGGGTGCGAGAGGTGGTGTCGTCCGGGTACAAGATATAGTTCTGTACCCTACCTCTGGACAGGTTCTTTCCCTCAAATCTGAGCTCCCTCCGGGGCATCAGCAAGCTCTGTTTAGGGCTGTCCAGGCTCTGTTCGAGCAGGGGGTGATTATCCCGGTCCCGCCTGCGGAACCGTTCCACGGGTTTCATTCCAACCTCTTTGTGGTTCCAAAGAAGGACGGAGTCAGGCCGGTTCTGGACCTAAAGGCGCTCAATCACTTTGTGAAGGCGTGCAAATTCCGGATGGAGTCAGTCCGTTCTGTCGTGGCCGCGCTGCACCAGGGGGATTTCCTGGCTTCTCTGGACATCAGGGACGCGTACCTCCACATTCCCATTTGTGTTCGGCATCAACGGTTCCTGCGTTTCGCGGTGGGGGACCTCCACTACCAATTTGTGGCTCTCCCCTTCTGCCTAGCCTCCGCTCCGCGAGTCTTCTGCCGTCGGTTCCTGCCATGGAGGACAACGTCTCAATCACCCTGGCCTCAACCTTCAGAAGTTGATGCTGGTCCCATCGCGCCACCTAGAATATCTGGGTCTGATACTGGACACAGAGCAGGAGAGGGTGTTCTTGCCTCCGGCCAAGTTGCTGACGCTGCAATCTGCGGTACGGGCTCTGCTGTCACGACGGTGGTCTTCCTTATGTTGTTGCATGCGGTGTTGGGGCTCATGGTGTTGGCCTTCGGGGCGGTACCGTATGCCCAGAGTCACACCCGGCTCCTGCAGCGGGCGATTCTGCTGCAGTGGGACAAGTCTCCATTGTCTCTGGATCGGATGATCAGGTTGGATCATCAGACCAGGGGGGCTCTTGCCTGGTGGCTACGGCCCCCGGCGTTGAGTCTGGGGAAGTCGTTTCTTCCCCTGGAGTGGTTGATTATTATGACCGACGCAGCCTAGCGGGCTGGGGAGGAGTCCTGGGGCGGTTGTCTGCCCAGGGCCGATGGTCATCAGAGGAGTCCCGCCTTCCAATCAATGTGCTGGAACAGCAGGTGATCAGGCTCTGCCTCTCCCATTGATCGGAGAGGTTGCACGGTCGACCGGTTCGGGTGCAGTCGGACAATGCCATGGCGGTGGCGTATGTAAACCATCAGGGCGGCACAAAGAGAGTGACAGCAGCCGCGGAAGCGGCCCACATCTTGAGGTGGGCAGAGCTTCATGTGCCGGCCATCTCCGCCGTTTACATTCCGGGCGTAGAACATTGGCAGGCGGACTTTCTCAGTCGCCAGACTCTGGATCAGGGAGAGTGGTCACTGCATGCAGAAGTGTTCCGTCAGATCTGCCAGGTGGGGCATGCCAGACGTGGACCTGCTGGCGTCCTGGTTCAATCGCAAGGTGCAAAACTTTGTGTGCAGAGCAAGGGATCCGTTGGCGGATGCCGTGGATGCCCTTGTGGCTCCATGGTCTCAGTACCGGCTCCTTTACGCCTTCCCTCCTCTCAAGCTTCTTCCACGCCTGTTGTGCAAGATAGAAGTGGAGGGGATTCCGGCTATCCTGGTGGCTCCAGATTGGCCTCAGCGTCCTTGGTACGCCGACGTGGTGAGGATGGTAATGGATGTTCCCTGGCGGCTTCCACTACGCGAAGATCTGCTGTCGCAGGGGCCCATCCTGCACCCTGCTTTACACTCGATGGCTTTGACGGCCTGGCTATTGAATCCCAGGTATTGAGGGATAGGGGGGTCTCTGAGTCGGTGATCCCCACCATGCTTAAGGCACGTAAGTCCACGTCACACGAGATTTATCACCGCACCTGGAAGGCTTAGATTGCTTGGTGTGAGGCTGGGGGGTGGAACCCCCGTTTCTTTTCAGTGGCTCGTGTGCTGGCCTTTCTTCAGCAAGGCCTGGATCAAAAACTGGCATTGAGTACCCTCAAGGGGGAAGATTTCTGCCCTAGTGATTCTTTCCCAGCATCCGTTAGCGACGCACTCTTTGATTTGTACGTTTGTACAGGGGGTACTTCATGTGGCCCCTCAGGTGCAGTCGCCCCTGGCGCCGTGGGATTTGAACCTGGTACTTTCAGTACTGCAGAAGCCGCCATATGAAAAGATCAGAGACATTTCTTTGCTGTTTCTCTCGCAAAAGGGGGCCTTTTTGGTGGCCATCACATCTGCCAGGTGGGTGTCTGAGTTGGCGGCTTTGTCTTGTAGGTCTCCCTACTTGGTCCTGCATAAGGACAAGGCGGTACTGCGCCCATCTCCTTCGTTTCTACCGAAGGTGGTTTCCTCTTTTCACATTAATGAGGACATTGTCATTCCTTCTTTGTGTCCACGCCCGTCACATCCTAGGGAGGTTGCTTTGCACTCATTGGATGTGGTTAGGGCTCTGCGGGTGTATTTGACGGCCACGGCCTCCTTTCGGAGGTCAGACACACTGTTTGTGGTGGTGGATGGACCACGCAAAGGACTGGCGGCCTCGTCGGCCACTATCTCTCGTTGGATCAGACAGACTGTGACCCGTGCGTATGAGGTTCGGGGTCGAGAACCCCCTTTTCCGGTCACGGCTAATTCCACCAGGTCGGTTAGTACTTCCTGGGCTTTCCGACACCAAGCGTCGGTGTCTCAGGTGTGCAAGGCAGCCACTTGGACCTCTGTGCTCACTTTTGCTAAGTTTTACAAAGTTGATGTGTCAGCATCTGCGGATGCTGCTTTTGGTCGCAAAGTTTTGCAGGTGGTGGTGTAGGCGCATCTGGCGCCTCCCTGAGAGTTTTCCATTGGATACGGTTGTTATTGTGTTACCCACCCCTCTTTGGTTGACACTGCTTTGAATACATGTCAAGAATAAGAGGCTGCGTCCGTCAATGAACTCAGAGAAAATAGGATTTTTTGACTTACTGTAAAATCTTTTTCTCTGAGTTCATTGACAGACGCAGCACCCACCCCTCTGTGTTCTGAGTTTGTACTGCTTGTTACGAACTGAAGTGCTAGCAGGGCGGAGGGGGTTATGCAGAGTGAGGACTGCCCCCTGGGAGGGGCTAGCTTGCTTTTTTGTCTGAACTATGTTCTGCCTAGTCTACTCCTGGTAAAAGGTGCATACTCCACATGTCAAGAATAAGAGGCTGCGTCCGTCAATGAACTCAAACAAAAGGATTTTACGGTAAGTCAAAAAATCCTATTTTTTGAGCTGTTTCTGGCGTGGTCACATGTCCTATATTCTTCCTTGTTCCATGTCGAGGAAGCCGAGTATGAGGGGCACAGATTCCTTCTGACATATGCAAGATACGTCAGAAGAGGAATCTGTAATCCACCACCCTGTGGCCATGCAGATAAATAATAAAAAACAAAACAGTAAATCAAATTTGTTTGTAAATGCACCAGAAACATTGCAGACAGTGGACAAATGATATCTATCTTGTAAAAACAAAAAATTGTTTCCTGTAAAGCTAATTTTGTAGGTGGGGCGGAGTTACTGCTGATTGACAGTTACTTTCATTTTTGCAGACTTGTGATCATTAGTATTGTGAGACACTACAGACTACGTGTTGACAGGAAGAGGGAGGGGAAGGAAGGGAGAGATAAAGACGGGCATAGAGGAGGACAGAGAGGTGCGGATGACGCAGACACCCACAGACAACGATCTCTCAGGCTCAGCAGACATGATAATAAGAATCTGCACTCAGAGGGGGAGACAGGACCTGGCATTATCAAACAGGTATTGTAGGAGATACAGAGGGATAATTTAAAAAGCAAAAGCACTATGCTGCTAAATGCACATTAAAGGTACAGGAGTAGCAATTTTTTGGGGGGATTAACACACATTTTTAAAGCGGAGCTCCAGGCTTCCTCAAATACCACAGTTGCTGACTTTTATTATTAGGACACTTACCTGTCCACAAATCCAGCTGTGTCTGCACCCGAGCTGATTTTTCATTTGGCTCTTGGGTGCTGCCACCTCCATTTGGGGTAAGGGAAACTGGCAGTGAAGTCTTGTGGCTGCACAGGCGATTCCCTGTTGCGCATGCGCGAAGCACACTATGCTTTGTGAATGGCTCGGCAGCGGGAGGAGGAGGGGTCCGAACTTCAGGGTGAGTTTGCTGCTGCAAAGTCACCCGGAAATGGGAGCAGGTACCTGTCAAAACCAGATACCCCCTGCCCCCCCCCCCCCCCCCCAAAAGGTGCCAAATGGCAGAGGAGGGGAGGGAGGCAAAAAAATGTATTTATTGGTTGAAGATAATATCAGTTCTGGAAAAATGATCCACTAAATTTCTGCATCAACACCACAGAGTAGCTTTATGGCTTATCTGCCTAAACTAGATGCCCATAACTTTACACGTATTCAAGGAGAAATATTTTACCTAAAAATAGCTTCATTTAGGAAAAAAGATTCAGTGATAAGCTGGATCGACACTACATAAGAGCATTAGGAAGATGCAAATTTGGAAATAAGCAGAGAGGCTCTGACATGTTAAAATACACAAGTATAATAAGGGAAAACAGTGCATTAACACCCCAGAAGAGCACAGGAGTGCTAATCAAACTTAGCAAACTTGTCTGACTGAGGACCTAAATATGCTTGAAATACAAAAAGAAATGGAATACTTTAAAATTTCTAAGCAAAAAAGACGTACTGATGAGGTGCATCAATGTCATAGAAGAGCATACAAAAGTTGTGAAAAAAATGAAGATATGAACAACACTGAAATGTTTAACCACTTCAGCCCTGGAAGGATTTCCCACTTTAGGACCAGAGCACTTTTTGCGATTCGGCACTGCGTTGCTTTAACTGACAATTGCGCAGTCGTGCGACTTTGTACCCAAACTAAATTTGCAACTCTTTTTTCCCACAAATAGAGAATTCTTTTGGTGGTATTTGATCACCTATGCGTCATTTCTGATTGCCGCTATAAACAAAAGAAGAGCAACAATTTTGCAAAAAAACCCAAATTTCTTACTTTGTGCTAAAATACGAATCCAAAGGGAAAATATAAAAAAACATTTTTTTTCCACCAATTTTGGCTGATTTATATTCTTCCTCATATTTTTGGTAAAAAAAATTATAATCAGCGTTTATTGATTGGTTTGCGCAAAAGTTGCCGCGTTTACGGATGATGAGAATTCATTTCTGGGAAAAAAAAACCTGTTCATGTGTGGAAAACCCACATGACAGAAAACAAGGTGGACTTTAGGGGCACACACGAGACCAAAGCAGAAAATAGGACTTGATAAAACATGAATTTTTTATTGGTATACCACTAAGTAGTGGCAACAGAGTGCTCACTATGACAAAAGCATATATCATTAAAATTGTGATACAATCAAGTACAAATTCATTTCTGGGGTTTTTATTTTTTTAAATTTTTTACTAGTAATGGCGGCAATCTGCGATTTTTAGCGGTACTGCGATATTGCAGCGGACATGTCGGACCATTTTGACACTTTTTTGGGACCATTGGCATTTATACAGCGATCAGTGCTATAAAAATGCACTGATTACTGTGTAAATGCCATTGGCAGTGAAGGGGTTAACCTGGAGGGGGCACTCTAAGGGTTAACTGTGTTCCCTGGGCGTGTTCTAACTGTAGGTGGGCTGGCCTGGCTGGGGGAAGGAAGTGATCACGGCTTCCATATACAGGACGCCTGTGATCACAACCCTTCCCCCTGTAACAGAACGGAGAATTGTGTATACTTTCTTTCACTGCGGGGGGGGGCCATCGTGGGTAGCCGGCGGCGACCGAGTCTGCCCTACCTGCTCCCTGGCCCCCCCCGAACACAGTGAGCGCGCGATCGTGCCTCCCATGGCACGCACTCCCAGTAAGGGATATCGCAGCCACCGTCATATGATGGCGGTTTGCAATATTGAGCCACTTTGTCGCCGTCAGACTGCGGTCGGCAAGTGGTTAAATAGAAGAAAAATATCTATCCTTATAATCTATTTATTCAAAAAAGATCCATTCAGGGTTATGGCGTATTCACAAAAGAAAAGCATCATGAAGTTATAGAATGCAGCAGAGAGGCCCACATGCTTCAAAGAGAAGTATGGTTTTAAAAACACAAACAAACAGTTATACCTGACTAGATGACAGCAGCACCGATCCAAGCTACAGCTGTACCCTGCCACCTCTAAGATCAAGTACTGAGTCTTCAGCCTGCAGAGAGATGGTGCCTGTCAGTCACTGGCTCTCTACTCTGCCCCTCCAGCGCTCACTGGAGTGCCAGACTGTGGAGGGGGCGGGATTGGCTGGTTCAGGCTCCCAGTGGCTCTCTGAGAGCCTGAGCCAGCTGCCGATCCAGGGATCTTTTCAGAGCCTGGACCAGCTGGGTGATGTCAGTCAAGGGCGTGCTTTAGCCCGCTGTCAGCTGAAAATGGGTCACAGGAGAGCAGAATGAACTGAACTCCTGTGATCCATAGAAGTACAGGCAAAATAGCTTTGTATATACTTCTCCTTTCATTTAGATCAGTGGTCTCCAAACTGCAATCCAGAGGCCGGATGTGGCCCTTTGCTTGCTTTTATCCAGCCCTTGGGGCACTGTTCCTTTCACTGATGCAATACACTATTCCTCCAACTGGCACCAACTATGTGGCATCATTCTTCCTACTGACACCAATGTTGGGGTACTATTCTTCCTTCTTACACCAATGATGGGGTACTATTCCTTCCACTGACAGCATTGATGGGGTACTATTCCTCCCAGTACCAATAATGGGGCACTATTCTTCCCATTGACACCAATGATGGGGCACTATTTATCGCATTGACACCAATGATGGGGTACTATTCTTTCCACTGACACCAACATTTGGCCTCCCTAAAGTTTTAATGACAGTAAACTGGCCCTTTGTTTAGAAAGTTTGTAGATCACTGATTTAGATAAAAGTTTGATTAAGTTAGTTGTATGCAAACAAAAGTCATGTATAATTAAAGAAGTGTAGAAGATTGCATGACTCTTAAATACAACCTTTTTTTCATGACATGGACACTTTGGGGTTGATTTACTAAAGCTGGAGAGTGCAAAAACTGGTGCAGCTGTGCATGCTAGCCAATCCGCTTCTAACCTCAGCTTGTTCAATCAAGCTTTGACAACAAAACATTGAAGCTGCTGGGTTTCTGTGTAGAGATGCACCAAATTTTGCACTTTCAAGCTTTAGTAAATCAACCCCTTTATTTTTCTTATCCATGCCATAAATCATTTATAATAAATGCGTGCCTTCAATGTGTGCAGCTAATACCTTCTGCAAAAAGGGTAATACACTAAAACCTTAGACCTTTCATTTCCCTTTTAAATTTCACAAACATAGTTAGCTTTTTTTGAAAATCACTAGTGTGTATGACTAGAGTTGAGCGAACACTTGGACGTTCGGGTTTGGAGGGTCCGTACGAACTTTGGGAAAAAGTCCGGGTTCGGCACCGAACGTTGCCCAAACGTTATCCCGGACACCGAACCCCATTGAAGTCAATGGGGACCTGATCTTTTAGGCACAAAAATGGCTGTAACAATGTCCTGGCAAGTGCTAGAGGGCTGCAAAAGGAAGTAAAATGGGGGTAAGAGTAGGGCAAGTGCCCTGCAAAAAAATGGGGATAGGGAAAATAAATTAAAATCAAATAAAAAAATGGGAAGGGGGGTGGATGTGGAGTAGGAGCCTAGAGGTTGACTAGGCCGTGACCATGGCAGTGTAGGTGGAAGTGGCGGTGGTCGAGGAGGAGAAGGAGGTAGCCAACATGGAATTTTTTTTTTTTGCTGTGTGAGTCCGGTCTAAATGTTTATTCTGCACAAGGTACAGACAAGTCTTGTGGGATCCATGCCTGATTCATTTTAATAAAGGTTAGCTTGTCCATGTTGGCTGTGGACAAACGGCTCCTCTTGTCTGTCATAACGCTCCCTGCCATGCTAAACACACGTTCCGACAATACACTGGCTGCAGGGCAGGCCAGCACCTCCAAGGCATAAACGGCAAGCTCAGGCCATGTGGCCAATTTGGAGACCCAAAAGTTGAATGGGGCAGACCCATCAGTCAGTACGTGTAGGCGTGTGCACACATACTCTTGCACCATGTTGCTGAAATGCTGCCTCCTGCTAAGACGTTGTCTATCGGCTGGTGTTGCTGTTTGTTGTGGCGGGCTGCTGACAAAGCTTTGCCACATTTTGGCCATGCTAACCCTGCCTTCTGAGGTGCTGGCGGTGCCACAGCTGCGTTGGTGGCCTCTTCCTCCTCCTCCACCTTCACCTTGTGCTTTCGCTGAGCCCCCGGTGTCATTTGGGAATGCCCTCAGCAGCGCCTCTACCAGTGTGCGCTTGTAGTCGCGCACCTTCCTCTCTCGCTCCAGTGAGGGAATTAAGGACGGCAGGTTGTCCTTGTAACGGGGATCCAGCAGGGTGGCCACCCAGTAATCAGAAGAAGTTACAATGTGGGCAACTCAGCTGTCGTTGCGCAGGCACTGCAGCATGTAGTCGGCCATGTGTGCCAGGCTGCCCACAGGCAAAGATAAGCTGTCCTCTGTGGGAGGTATATCATTTGTGTCCTCTGTATCCCCCCAGCCACGCTCCAGTGATGCCCACGAGCTGCGTTGGGTGCCACACTGCTGCGATTCCTCCTCCTCCTCCTCCTCCTCGTCTTCCTCGTCCTCCAGAACTGTGCCCTGGCTTGAATATTTTGGACCTGGTCTATGCTAGTGCAGGAACCCACCCTCCGAGCCACTTGCGAATGACTGGCCTGATAACCGTGGAAATGACCCCTCTTCCTCCTCCTCATCCTCCTGTGCCACATATTCTTCCATCATGGCCCGAAGTGTTTTTTCAAGGAGACATAGAAGTGGTATAGTAACGCTGAGAACAGCGTCATCGGCACTGGCCATGTTGGTGGAGTACTCAAAACACCGCAATATGCTACACAGGTCTCGCATGGAGGCCCACTTGTTGGTGGTGAAGTGTTGCTGTTCCGCAGAGCGACTGACCCGTGCGTGCTGCAGCTGAAACTCCACTATTGCCTGCTGCTGCTCGCACAGTCTCTCCAGCATGTGCAAGGTGGAGTTCCACCTTGTGGGCACGTCGCATATGAGGCGGTGAGTGGGAAGGCCGAAGTTCCGCTGCAGCGCAGCAGCTCTGACATATCCGGGTAGATTTTTAGAAAATTCTGTACCACCAAATTCAGAAAATGCGCCAGGCAAGGGATGTGCCTCAAACAGGCTCGGCCAAGAGCCGCTACGAGATTTCGGCCATTGTCGCACACCACCAGGCCGGGCTTGAGGCTCAGTGGCAGCAACCACTCATTGGTTTGTTGTTCAATGCCCATCCACAGCTCCTGCGCAGTGTGGGGTTTATCCCCAAAACATATCAGTTTTAAAACAGCCTGCTGTCATTTCCCCATGGATGTGCTGATGTTGGTGGTGAAGGTGTTATGCTGAGAGGATGAGTGGGTGGTCGAGGAGGAGGAAGCGCAGTAGGAGGAGAAGGCAACAGGAGGCAAAGAGAAATGCCCTGCAATCCTCGGTGGTGGAAGGACATGCGCCAAATGGCTAGGTGTGTTGGTGACTATGTACCTGGTCATTCGTGCACGTCCCTGCGATATAGAGCGATTGACGTGTGACCCGTTTACATCACCGCCCACCCGGACTCGGCCGATCGGTAAACCGCGTACAGGAAGGTGGTGGCTCCTAACGTCCCGTAAAGAGAAACGGAGGACAACGGAAGAGGAGGATGACGCGAAGGAGGAGGAGCTGGTGGGTGAGTAGGAGAGTCGTATTGTGGAAGTGGTGGTTGTAGTCGTGTAGGTACCCCTTTACTGTCGTCCGACAAAATTTTGACTATACAAAACCCCTATTTGGGGTGTGACGCGTCCTCGACACCTACCCGTAACTTGTTGTTTGGTTACTCACCAACGACGGTGACTCGGAGTTCGGGCCGGACCACCACACGCTGTTACCGGCTTTAGAGCATCGCCGAGA
>BLSH010511328.1:1247396-1258332 GCA_018402905.1 Glandirana rugosa | reverse complement strand
AACTTGACTCGAACTTTACCCCGAACCCCATTGAAGTCAATGGGGACCCGAACTTTTTGGCACAAAAATGACTGTAAAAAAGTTCTGGAAAGTGCTAGAGGGCTGCAAAAGGAAGTAAAATGATTTTAGAACAATAATCTGTCCCTTACAGCAACAGCAGGAACCTGACCCTATAGAAGTAGGCGATGATTTTAGAACAATAATCTGTCCCTTACAGCAACAGCAGGAACCTGACCCTATAGGAGTAGGAGATGATTTTAGAACAATAATCTGTCCCTTACAGCAACAGCAGGAACCTGACCCTATAGGAGTAGGCGATGATTTTAGAACAATAATCTGTCCCTTACAGCAACAGCAGGAACCTGACCCTATAGAACTAGAAGATGATTTTAGAACAATAATCTGTCCCTCTAAGCAGTAGACTCTACCTAGTCCAGTCGGATCGTTCTGTAATGCGGGATGAGATGTTATTAGATCTGCAATCTGTCCCTAAAAGCAGCAGTAGTAGTAATCTCTACCTAGTCCACAATCAGATCGATGAGATGTTATTAATATTCCATCTGCAATCTGTCCCTCACAGCGCCGGCAGCATCCTCTCCTTAGACTAGCCTGAGAGCATGTGACATGCAGCACTGCTTGACTCCAGCTTATACAGAGGCTGGGTCACATGATGCACTGGCCAATCACAGCCATGCCATTAGTAGGCATGGCTGTGATGGCTTCTAAGGGCAAACCAGTGAAACGCTTGTTGATTGGCTGCCCTGCAGCTATTCAACATGCGTGATCAAATACCCGAACCCAGAACTCGAACCCAAACTTTTTTTCAAATGTCCGGGTTCGGGTCCGGGTCACGGACACCCCAAAGTTTGGTACGGACCCGAACTTTATAGTTCGAGTTCGCTCAACTCTATTCACCAGGGCCCTCCCACTGGCCGTGCCACCAAATTCACCCACTGGCCATCCCACCGAGTCTTAATATATGAAAAATAACAGTATATTCCAAATCCTCAGTGCTTTTAAGATTTAACAGTAAGGAATTATATTTTGGCCAAAAAAATATGAAGCCTGCCACCACGACAAGGTAGACTCTTTTGAGCAGGTCCCTATACTAACACTAACTGCGCTAACTTTTTAATGCCCCCCCCCACACACAATCTATCCTCCCCTAGCAGATCTAAGAAAGGAAAACTACAAAACAAAACCTGCAAAGAGACATCCCAATCCAGCAATGAGGCATCCCCATATATTCATCAAAGAGACATCCAAATCCAGCAAAGAGATGGCCCAATCCAGCACCTGTACAGACTCATCCCCCACACCTGTACACACTCAGCACCCCTTCACACCTGTAAACACTCAGCCCCCCTCACAGCTGTATGCACTTAGCCCCCCCACACCTGTACACACTCACCTCCTGCACACCTGTGCACACTCAGCCCCCCTCACATTTGTATATATGTCAACAAACACATCTGTAAATGCACACAGCTCCAGTCCCCCCTTACAAAAACAGCCCCTGCCTTCACTTGTACAATAGCTCTGAATTATAAAGGTGGTTTTCCTGGTTCCAGCTCTTGTTTATACATGTCTCTGAGACACAGGGAGGAGCTGCAGCCAAGTACAGTTAAGAATGTAGGACAGGCAGCACACACAAGGAGTACACATAAAGTGAACAAGAAGTAGTCAGAGGTGGCAGTAATGAGCGCAATGTGAGCTCAATGACATAGAGCAGCAGCAGCTGGGGACACCTCTTCTGTAGTGCACGCATATAGAAATGCAGTGCAGCCACGGAGCACACCTGCCCTGCCTTCTCCCAGCCCTATCAGGTGGCCCGGGACCCCTACAAGTGTATGGGCTGTCCCGCTGATGGTGCCCCTAACAGCAAGCATATAATGAAAAACTTAAAGGCTTGATTAAAACATATTGGCAAGTAGGCTTTTATTGCAGCAGGGACTCACTAGGTCTCTTCTGCAATAAAATATGCTGTTTCCCTGAACTTATGGTCTTCACAGGGAAGAGTTAACAGTGGACAGTTCAGTTTCCAGTCAGTCTGTTAGCTCGGAGAAGGCATGGAGAGAGAGAGCAGGGGAGTGCCTTGACATCCTATGCTATGAGGCTGTGTTTTTCTTTTGATACACACAGTGAAGGAAGACACAACTCATGTCCCTGCATGCAAGGTTGGCACTATAGGATGGTGCAAGAGAAAGGAGCCATCCTGAAACAGGAAATTTGGGGTGGCATCATAGCACCAGCTTAAAACTGGAACATAGGCAAAGATTAGAAGATAAAGAATCTACATACCCAGTGATTACTGCAGCTTATGCTGAAAGTGCTTAAAAACCAAGGGGTTAAGCTCACTTTAGTGACAGATTTTCAGAGATTTGAATAGTCTCTCTCTAGTGGTTATCTGTATATTAGTCTGTATGATCAACAGCATTTCTGGATGGTTGCTTAGGTCAAATCAATTGTAGTGTAATAAATACAAAAAGTGTCCTGTTCTCAATCAATCTGTGCAGATGGTTACACATATAATAGGAAGGAGAAACACAAAAGTACAATATCATGCTTTACTCCTACAATTTGAGCATATAATGAACAAAAATATCTGTGCATATGCATATACATTTAGAAAATAAGCATAGACAAAAAGGTTTCAAATCTCAGTCACTAAGATATTTACAGTAAGATTATTACATATATTGTAATATAGAGAGCTAGGGACCACCAACCAGTCACTTCTGATTACACGGGGCATTAGGTCTTTTCAACAACTGCACAACAACAAAGAAACAACTGAACAAAAACAAAAGAATTGCACAGTATTCCTGACTACAAAAGGTTCTGTTTTTTGCAGATCCATCATCTGCTAGAGTCTCTCACCAAGAACCACAATTGAACTGCCCCTTTGATGATATTTGAATCTAGGTGCCGCTCTAAGCCAATGACCAATGGATTTGTTTCCCCGCTATATTCTTCTATCTTGGGTAACACTGTGGCCCAGACACCGCTCTACTGCTTGCAGTAGGAGCAAGCTCCCGGAGGAGATATGGCAGTCGCTCCCCAAATCTTCCCATAACATACTGGCAATTACTTCTATAAGGTTGTGTCTCAGTGGTATTGCACCCCAGCAAGGATAACCCACTGCCTTCTGGCTTATCTGTCTACCTGCTTTAAGGAGTGTTTGGACCTAGGTGACATAAAGCATATTTGGTGGACCTGTTCCAAAGTTAAAAGGTTGTGGATTCGGTTGTACAGGTTGGTCAATATGATCCTTCATAATAACCTGCGTAAAAACCCATGGGAAGCACTTTTACATCAACCAACTCCAATTTTTTTGCATCAGGAGCATGCATTAATTGCTCACATTTTTATTGCCATGAAACCAACCATAGCGTAGCGAGATGGTGGAAATCACCGGTGTGCATCTTTGAAAAGGTAAAGGACAAGATACAGGGCACTCTTACCAATGAAAAGCTAACAGTGGCTCTTAATGATACTCTTGACTGCTTCTTAAAGTGGATGTAAACCAGATTCATGAAATTTGAGCTGGGCATATCTGTCTGTAGTGTTTTGTTATCTCTCTTCAAAGAGCTATGTCCCATAGTTGGTGTAGTGGATGGCTATGCGCTGCCTAATGGGGACTATTTGGGTAAATAACAGCTATAATGGTCTACTTTTATAATCTGGACGATAGTAGCTACTGCAGCCACTGATATATGTCACGCATATACAACATAAAGTTTTTCGGGAGTTTATGCGGGGGCGCTGCTAAACCAGTGCTAAGTAAATTTTATGGGTAAAGTTTTGTGAGTGGACTCAATGGTGTGACTCACTTTGGTGACACTAGGACAACAAGGTATAATCCCAATGTTCCAGGTAAATACAGATTCTCTATTGGACGTTAATAGATTTGTAACCAAACATTAATAAACAATACATCAAAAAATATGAATATGACAACAAATAAGTGATCCCAAATGTTGTTAAATCGGGGATAACATATACCCCAATAATTTGTAATAAACAATTGATAAGTGCTTGTGCTAAAGTGATGAAACGGAAAAGACAGCAACAAGTGTCTGTGATAAAAAAGTCCACTCCTTCCCAAGTCAATATGTATATTGCCAGGTGCCGTTGTGACGAGATAAAGTGTTGATTATTCCAATGGTGCAAGAGATCCAACAAAGCACTGTGCTTAAAAGTCCTGTAATATTGGTTATGTGTAGAAATAGTTCATATTGATATGTGCTTCATTTCCAGATAATATAATGTATGCAGATTCCACCGTGCTGCCCACCACCAGGTGAATTGGAGGCTTACCTCAATCAGCGACCCCACTGGGTCTAGCCCCACATTAAATATATGATATGATATTTATTAGTGCAGTTTCCACTGTGCTGCCCTCCACCAGGTGAATTGGAGGCTCACCTCAATATGCGCCCCCCTGGGTCAAGCCACTCATACATTTAGGGAGAAACTTCACCTCAGATGGGCCGGTTGCCTTGCCAGGAGCTAAAATTACTTCTCCAGTAGTTGCCGTAGATTTGTTTCCAATGTCACTTCCACACACAGGGTAACCAATTCCTGATAGACGTGTAAAAGAAAGGCTCTAATAGTGCAGTATGTCCAACCAGGCATCAAACACAGAAACTGCACTACCCCCTATATATATAGAGCAGCATAAAAACAGAAAATGTTTCACATAATCTTCAAATGATACCACCGCTAGGCTTCACCTCTACATGTTACGCCACCATCCTACGTGGCTTCGTCTGTTTTTATGCTGTATATTTTATAATAAAATGTGAGCGTAGTTTTAAACCAATCAGCTTTCAGGCTTTATCATCAAACCTTAATTAAAGAAGCTGAATTTAGAAGCTGATTGGCTACCATGCACAACTGCACCAAATTTTGCACTCTCCAGCTTTAGTAAATCAACCTCATATTGTCTTGGGAAGGAGTGGACTTTTTTATCGCAGACACTTGTTGCTGTCTTTTCCATTTCATCACTTTAGCACAAGCACTTTATCAATTGTTTATTACAAATTATTGTGGTATATGTTATCCCTGAATTAACAACATTTGGGATCACTAATTTGTTGTCATACACATATTTGTTGATGTATTGTTTATTAATGTTTGGTTACAAATCTATTAACGTCCAATAGATAATTTGTATTTACCTGGAACATTGGGATTATACCTTGTTGTCCTAGTGTCACCAAAGTGAGTCACACCAGTATGTCCCATAGTTGTCTCTTCTTCAGTAGTAGTTAGTCAGGACAGAGAACTCAGAGAATTTTAGAGTCGAAGGAGGTTACTAAAAATAGATTAGCAGGCTGCTTAGCAAAGCACAGACAGTTCTCTGCATGTGTGGGGAGGGGGTGTGTGCCTTTCCTCTAATCAGCTTTCTCACAGTCTCCCACAGTGTCTCACATCGTCTAGCTATCAACCCTTCCTAGACAGGAATGAGGAAGTGGACAATCTAACAGAATGTGCACTTTCTATCAAAGGGAAGACAGAAGATATACATGTAAGACTTGTATAGGGAGGTTTGTGCCATCGCTGTGTATCATCTGAGGTTGTTCACTTCACTGGGTATATGGAGGATTTATATCCATTTAAGTACCTGGCAGCCTTGGTTGGATCATTTTGCATCTTCTCCATTCATATTTTGCTTCCTAGATGTCTAAAGGTGGAGTGAACCTGGTAGTTCCCCTCCTCTCTCTCCTCTTTCTCCCTATCTCTGCCCCCCCCCTTCTCTTCCTTATTCTCCTTTCCAGCTACATTTTCTTTTTCTCCTCCAGTTTTCCCTACTCCGGGACTTTTCTTTCACCTCTCTTCAGTAATGAACATTACAACCTCCTTTTTCCTTTGAGGTTTCTTTTAGTGTTTTGTGGAAAATCTGGCAGTGGAACACACCACAAATTCCCCTCTTTGTAAACTCTCCAGGGGCTTACAAGTGCATACATTTTAGCGGGGGAGTGTCACGTACCTGGTGGTGGAGTCTGACTTATGCAGTGGGGAACTTCTCTTACAACCCTGATTTGGGAACCCCTGATAGAGTGAACAGGAGGCTCGGGAGTGCAGGGAGGCACGAGGGTCAGACTTGGTCACTGGGGGTGACATGCAGGTCCTTGGTGAGCTTGTGCAAGCAGAGGTGTAGTGGTGCAGGCCGGGTCGGAAACAGGCTGGCGGTGCAGTACAGAAGGGTCAGGCAGGAGAATAGTCAGGCACACGCAGAGTTCGTTAACAGGCGGGCGGCAAGGTACAAGGGAGCAGGCAGAAGAGTGGTTGTGAAGGCGGAGGTCAGTGCAGGCGGAGATCAAAGCAGGGTCAGGACAAGCCGGGTCACAGGAACAGATAATCAGGATAACAGGTCGCTCAGGAACACACAAATGCAGTAGAACGGACAGCACTGATTGCAGGGTGCTGTGAGCTTAAATGGGCATTTTGGCGCCAATGCCGGCACATACGCACACACGTGATTCCGTGTGCAAAAGCTAAGTGCACCCACGCATAGGCCTTCTAATGGCCTCGGATGGTTCCTTACAGGGAGTTTTCTCTTGGTCTTCCCATGCTATTACTAGGGTAATCTTTGCCATACTAGATGTAATGGTTTTATTTCTTCTCTTTATTGGTTTGTTTCGATTCATGTTTTCTGGGATGGTTGGTCAGTTTGTTCTCTACAACCATTGACACTGGGTGATGTTTCTTAATCTGACTATTTGTAAAACTGGATAAAACGGGTAATCTAAGTTTTGTGTCATACTGTATGCAATGTATAAGTGCTGTTTTGTCTTCTTTTTCAATAAAGAAGTGAAATAAAAAGTAAACCGTCTATATTGTTACTTCAAAATCAAGCAAACAAAAAAGCTTTCTTCAGCAACGTAAACACAAAACAGTCCCTAATTCAGGTATGACTCAAACTTTTGTCTCACCACTTTCAAACTTGCTATGTCCTGCCTGCATAAGGTATCACAAAAAGGAGTTTTCCAGGCAATTGGCAGTGTTGCAGCCACCAGCAGTGCACCACTTTGTTTCCTAAATGTGTCCTGCTACACACTCCAGTTAACGTCAACCTGCTAATGACTTCCTGTTCTTTTTCAGGCCCCTTCAGCAGGAGTAGTGTTGGGTGAACAGTTCAGGCCGAGCAAAAGTTTGACCCAAACATCGCCAGTTCGTCCGTTGGGCGCACACCGGAATCTGCGGGGTGATCAGCAGGGTGTTGGCCCGCCGAGCGCCTCGCAAAGCATTACACGCTGCACAGTGCATGCTAAGCCCTGACTGAGCAATGGGCTTCCCCGCTGACAGCTGAATAAAAAAAAACATTGCAGGCAATATATAAAGTGAAAACAAATGGCTTGGGGTCCCCCCCAAAATCCATACCAGACCTGAGCATGCAGCCTAGCAGGCCAGGAAAGTGGGGGACGAGCGAGCACCCCTCTTCCTGAACAATACCAGGCCACATGCCCTCAACATGGGGGGTGCTTTGGGAAAGGGGGGCCGACCCCTCCAATGTGAATGAGTAGGGGTAGATTGTACTTCTCATTCACCTTAAAAAATGTCAATAAGAAAAAAAACACAGTTTTTGACAATTCCTTTAGTAAAAAAATAAAAAAACAATGTCCCCAGAGTTTGATCTGACGCCTGCTGCCACCTTTGGACCCAAAAAAAGAAAAAAAACACTCCACCCGTGAGAAAGGCTGACTGCCGAATGCCTGCTTCGCCATTTGACAGCTCTTATATAGGCAAGGGGCAGTGTCCCCTTGTGAAATCACCGACCGGTGCATGCAAAGGAGCGGTGCTACCAAGTGAAGGCTCTGTCCCTTACCATATAAGAACTGTCTAACGGCGGAGCCTGCAGTATGCAGTTAGCCTTCGTTGACGGCGGAGCATTTTTTTTTTTTTTTTTGGGTCCATCATGATTGATGATGGATCTACATCGGGGGATCTTTTTTTTTTTTTTAAAAAGGAATTGTCAAAAACTGTGTGTGTTTTTATTTCTTTTTGACACTTTTTTGGTGAATGGGTAGCCCATTCTTATTCACATGGGGGCGGAATCTGGGGGCCCCCTTGTTAAAGGGGCTACCAGATTCCGATAAGACCCCTGCCCGCAGACCCCCACAATCACAGTTCAGGGTTGTTGGAAAGAAGCCCTTGTCCCCCCCCGAAGGGCCTGGTATGGATTGGGGGGATCCCACGCCATTTTTTCCTCACATTTTCTAATTCTGGTAATGGTATTGTATTGCGTCAATTAAAATGTCATCTTTTTTCTTTAGAAATGTCAGTTTTGCTGCAGTAGATTATATACACGGTACATATGCGCCACTTTACAGGCAGACTAAGGGGTAAGCTCCCCCACCCCCTGGCACTATATCTAAAGGAATTTTTCATTTTTATTGTTTCACTTTAAGCATCATTAAAATCACTGCTCCTTTAAACAGTTCCCTACCGAGTCATTGTAAAATGACGTCGGCAGGGAACCTCCGCCGATCCGGGCGGAAGTCATATGACGTCTGCTGCTTCTAGCCGATACTGGGATGTCCAATCACAGCCGGTCACTACCGACCTCCACATGCACGCCGCTCGTGCGCGCCCACGGGGGCACGCAGCACGGCAATCGGGGCTGAGGCTTGTCCCTCGGACAAAGCCCAGCTCCGATCAGTGTAAAGAGCCAATAGAATAGGCTCTTTACCACGTGACCTGCTGTGTCAATCACAGCCGGTCATGTGATGTAAACAAACCACAGTAACGAGCTGCTACTGCGGTTCTCCCTGTCACACACTGATCGTGTGTGAGAGGGAGATTGCGGTAACAGCTTGTTACTACCAGATGTACACACTAAGCACACTGATCACCCCCCCTTATAAAGAGTACCTGTCACCACCCCATCAAAGTACCTGTCGCAGCCCATCAGAGTACCTGTCACCTGTCCATCAAAGTACCCGAGTACCTGTCACCTGTCCATCAAAGTACCCGAGTACATGTCACCTGTCCATCAGAGTACCTGAGTACCTGTCACCAGCCCATCAGAGTACCCGAGTACCTGTCACCTGCCCATCTGAGTACCCGAGTACCTGTCACAAGCCCATCAGAGTACCCGAGTACCTGTCACCATCCCATCAGAGTACCCGAGTACCTGTCACCAGCCCATCTTGGTACCTGAGTACTTGTCACTAACCCATCAAAGTACTCGAGTACCTGTCACCAACCCATCTGAGTACCCGAGTACCTGTCACCATCCCATCAGAGTACCCGAGTACCTGTCACCAATTCATCTGAGTACCCGAGTACCTTTTGCCAACCCATCAAAGTACCCGAGTACCTGTCACCAACCCATCGGAGTACCTGAGTACCTGTCATCAACCCATCAAAGTACCCGAGTACCTGTCACCAGCCCATCAGAGTAACTGAGTACATGTCACCTGCCCATCAGAGTACCCGAGTACCTGTCACCAGCCCATCAGAGTACTCTAGTACCTGTCACCTGCCCATAAGAGTACCTGAGTACCTGTCACCTGCCCATGAGAGTATCTGAGTACCTGTCACCTGCCCATCAGAGTACCCGAGTACCTGTCACCTGCCCATCAGAGAACCTGAGCACCTGTCACCAGCCCAGCAAAGTACCCGAGTACCTGCCACCTGCCCAGTAGAGTACCCGAGTACCTGTCACCAGACCATCAGTGTACCCGAGTAGCTGTCACCAGACCATCAGCATACCAGAGTACCTGTCACCTGCCCATCTGAGTACCCAAGTACCTGTCACCAGCCCATCAGCGTACCCGAGTACCTGTCACCAGACCATCAGCATACCAGAGTACCTGTCACCTGCCCACCTGAGTACCCGAGTACCGGTCACCAGACCATCAGCGTACCAGAGTACCTCTCACCAGCCCATCAGAGTACCCGAGTACCTGTCACCTGCCCTTCAGATTACCCGAGTACCTGTCACCAACCCATTTTAGTAACCGAGTACCTATCTGCAGCCCATCAGACTACCCAAGTACCTTTTACCAGTCCATCAGATTACCTGAGTACCTGTCTCCAGCCCATCAAAGTACCTGAGTACCTATCTGCAGCCCATCAGAATACCTGAGTACCTATCTGCAGCCCATCAGAGTATCTGAATACCTATCTGCAGCCCAGTCCTCATAGAATATACCTCAGGTGTTTGCTTTCCAAAATGGGGTCATTTTGGTTGTAATTCCACTGTCCTAGTGCTCCAGGGCCTTCAAAAGTGTGATAGGTATGAATGAAATTTTATGTGTAATTTATGCTCCTAGAACGCCTGACGGTGCTCCCTGCATGTTCAGCCTCTGTATGTGGCCAGGCACTGAAAAAGGTTCACACATGTGGTATCGCCATACTCGGGATGAGTAGCAGAATATATTTTGGGGGTTAATTTTTGCTATGTACATGCTATGTGTTAGAAATATCTTATAAATTGACCACTTTGTGTAAAAATAAAATCGTTTTCATTTTCTTTCCACGTTTTTCGAAGACTTGTGAAAAAAATGAACCATTTAAAAGACTCATAATTAGAGTTGAGCGAACCCGGACTGTAAAGTTCGGGTCCGTACCGAACTTTGGGGTGTCCGGGACCCGGACCCGGACCCGAACTTTTCAAAAAAAGTCCGGGTTCGTTGAGATTAATACTCAGAAAATTTACCAAGTAAAAAAAGTGTTCAGAAGCTTTTTGCACCTTTCTTTTACTTTTGCTAAAATAAAAATGTGTTTCACCAGTTAAATATTCTATAAAGATTGTGTATCGTACATGTATCGTTTTTAATTGGGGGTTTTATATAAGACGATGAGTAGGGCTCATACCGCTATGGTGTACACACTTGGAAAAAGTCACGGACCGGTGTATGTCTCCGACTTGTACGTCCCTCGTGGCAGTCCGCAAGATCCTCGTATTTAATGTGTATTTTAA
>BLSH010511328.1:1222949-1237116 GCA_018402905.1 Glandirana rugosa | reverse complement strand
ACCCTTCCTACCCTTCCCCTTTGGCAGAACTCTATCCAGTTCATTTGTGACCTCTGTTTCTCTATTGTATTTCTGTTTCGTTTATCCCTATTTCAGGCAACCAGTCCTGTAATTTCCTCAGGGTACAGAATGAATACGTATTACATTGTGCATTGTTTGGGGAATTCAATTTCCCTCTTTTCAGGAATCTTGTATGTATTCATGTATCCATTCACTTTGTATTCCTTTGATTATATGCAAATAAAATCTCTTTTAAAAAAAAAAAAAAAAAGAAGTGTTTTTTTTTCAAAATGTTCACACTTTTTTCACTTATGTCACAAAAAATAAAAAACCCAGAGGTTATTAAACACCACCAAAAGAAAGCTTCATTTGTGTGAAAAAAATGATAAACATTTTGTTTGGGTACAATGTAGCATGAGAGAGTAATTGTAATTTACAATGTGAGAGCGCTGAAAGGTGAAAATTGGTCTGGGCAGGAAGGGGTTATAAACGTCCTGTATTGAAGTGGTTAAAAACAATCTTTTTTGAAAAAAAAATTGTATTGGTACATGTCCCCCCAGGGCAGTACTCGGGCCTCAATACCCTTTTTATGGCCAGTAACTTGCAACTAAGCCTTCAAAATGGGGGCATTTGATTTTTCAAGTTCAGGTCCTATAGGC
This sequence comes from Glandirana rugosa, assembly GCA_018402905.1. NCBI lineage: Eukaryota > Metazoa > Chordata > Amphibia > Anura > Ranidae > Glandirana > Glandirana rugosa. The sequence goes on along the minus strand of BLSH010511328.1, from coordinate 1,236,457 downwards.
TTCAATGGGGTTCAGAGTTTGGGTCCAAACTTTTGTTATGCTAGGAAGGTCTGGTGCGAACCAAACCGGGGAGGTGTTCAGCCCATCTCTACAGGAGGATTAACTCCTTCAGAAACAAAGTCCCTGTAATAAGGGTTGGAGGCTCTTTCTCACCCTCAGTCTTTTTGAGCCTCTGAATTCCAGATCCCATATAAGAATTTAACAACTTTGGAAAATGGTAATCCAGTTTTTATTTTTTTTTCTAACCCGTTTCCCTTACCCTGCATGGTTGAGAACCACTGAGTACTCCAAACTGTCATCAAATTGTTCCGCCTTAAAGGGACCACAGCTAGAGTTGAGCGAGCCCGAACTGTAAAGTTCGGGTTCGTACCGGACTTTAGGGTATCCGTGTTCCGAACCCGGACATTTGAGAAAAAGTCTGGGTTCGGGTATTTATTGTGCCTTTTGAATAGCTGCAGGGCAGCCAATCAACAAGCGTTTCACTCATTGGCATGGCTGTGATTGGCCAGTGTATCATGTGACCCAGCCTCTATATAAGCTGGAGTCACGTAGTGCTGCATGTCACATCATCTCATACTAGTGTAGGGAGAGGATCCTGCTGCTGTGAGGGACAGATTAGCTTTATAAAATCATCTCATACTAGTGTAGGGAGAGGATGCTGCTGCTGGTTTGAGGGACAGATTAGCTTTAGAAAATCTGTTAAAAACAGTGATTTATTGGTGGGTGGGTCCTAGAGGAGATTTTTGTTTGCTAGAGTACATTTTGTTTACTAAGCAAAGTGCCTCATATAAAACCTAAGCAATTTTTCTGTTTGTTGGGTGGGCGTTTGCAGCCATTTTATCAAGTGCAGTGCGCTTGCAAATGCTTGTGTGTCAGGGACACTACTTTAAATGTGTTCTGTTAGTTCAGTTGGCAACATTTTGGCATATTTAAATACTGCTTTTACATTGCAGTTAGACAAATTACATTTTTTTCTTGTGCAAAATATTACATTTGCGGCCAAGGGGGCATTTCTTGCACAAAATTAAAAGTACATCTACATTGCTGATTTAAAAAAAAAAAGAATAATAATTTATTATTCTTTTTTTATTATTAATAAATAGCGCTACATAGTGCATTTGCACCTTGCTGTGCATTTCTTGCACAAAATTAAAAAGTGCGTCTACATTGCTGGTTTAAAAAAAAAAGAATAATAAATAGTGCTACATAGTACATTTGCACCTTGCTGTGCATTTCTTGCACACAATTGCACATTGCCGGTTTAAAAAAGAATATAAATTTGTGCTAAATAGTACATTTGCATCCAGAATGAGGAGAGTGTCAAATAAGGGACGTGGTCGTGGTGCTGCTGGTGTTGGTGGTACTGGTGAAGCTCCTGTTGCAAGGAGAGGACGTGGTCAATCTGTGCCAGCTACACGCACAAGTGAAACACCTCCCTCAGGTGCGAGTATCCGACAGAACCTTCAACGTTATATGGTAGGCCCGAATACCGCTCAACAAATGGTGAGGCCAGAACAAGTAAAGGCGATAGTAGATAAATAGCTGAAAGTGCCACCACAGATTGGGATGTGCATTGCCATCATCCCTATGATAAATTATTTTTAATGCCCCTTGTAAACTAGTGGGATTTTTAAGGCAATTTCAAAAAAACTTTTTCCTTTTTTTTAAAAAATTATACAAATTTATTGAAAAATATGGATATCAAAAATAAGCATTAAGCATTTTCATAGATTTTGAAACATTTTCACAAGCGGCATAGATACAGTTGATTGTACAATAGTGTGCATTTTGACAAAGAGTGATATCACCCGGCCCTGGTGGTCCCTTGGAATTGGGGTGACCCCAAGGCACGGTACATTCCAACACGTTTCGGATTGACTTTATTGCTTCCTTCTTCAGGGAGAGATATCACCATCTATGAGAATAAATAATCAATAAACTGGTACCTTACATATATGTACCTGAATCGTCTTTATTTATACATAGAATGATACTCACATAACAACAAGGACTCAACCTTCTTAGAGATCAACAACCTGGGCAGATCCCCCTCCACCATAAGTCCTATTTCCCCTGTATCAGAATGGCAGGCCGTGAGGCCAACAGCCGATGTACAAATATTTTCCAAAGATCTCTATATGAAGATCAAAACACAGGAATATTATTACCGAAAAGGCAAGTATAAACTCCATTTGGAGAAGTCCAAGAGATTATCTATAACTTACCCCTCAAAAAAGGAATTGTGACTAAAATACAGCGCAGCCCCTCTATGAGCTAGTGAACCGAAGATGGTTCTGTGGTTCAAAAGAGAAGAAGTTCTCCTCCATGCTTCGCTCACTGTTTCAGAGTTGCATCCAGTCGATCTGTGTGGTTACCACCACACAGGGGAAAGAAGAGATGGCGCCGGCTGCCATTCCCGGCGTCCTTATAGGCCGCATGCGCGATCGCACTTCCGGAAGTGCGTCACCGCGTGCTAACGTCATTTCCTGACCTCCGAACGTCCGTTCAGTGGGAAGTAGATGACGGGCCATGGACTTTAACCGACAGCACAAGACAGAGCAGCGCCATCCAGTGGGGGGAGAGAAAGTAACACACATCTCCCCTCATGTATGGCGCCGTTCAAAAATGGGCCCCGGGCAGCGCCAAGCTAAACCATCAGGGCCCTTCTTGTGCTGGATGCAGGGGAGGACAAAAAGGCGGAGGAGAAAACATTTCCCAGGGAGGGATCTCTAAGTACCATAACTACATTGGTTGAGTCCATAGTTGAATTTTTTACAAAACGAGGAGAAAAATTGTAAGTCAGAGAGAACAAAGACATTACAAGAATCTCATCACGGCAAGCACAATTTCATTACATTTTCAAGTTATGTTTTATAGATCTCCAGGTTGTGCATCGGTGTATCTAGGGTGGGATCTCCCTGAGATGGGGAGCCCCGGCCAGGAAAATCCAGGATCCCAAATTATGGAAACCTGGGAATCTGTATTATATACCAAGATCGAACATGTATGAGACCAAAGGGAACATGGAGGGAGGAGAAGAGGGGCAGGGATGGAGAAAAAGGAGAAGGAGAGAGAGGTAAGGAATGGTCAGTGAACAGAGATAATTGAGTCAATTTTAATCAGTTTTACCCGAGCTGTAGCCCTCCAAAAAGGGCCTATAGCTTTCCATTTCATTTAGGCCTGGGGGGGTGGTGGCCCTAAGTTGTCTAATCCAGCGCATTTCACGCTGGAGTAGAATCTTATTCCAGTCACCCCCTCTGATAGGAATATGTATCCTATCTAGTGCTGTGAATGCAATTTTGGGCATGTGATAGTTGTGAACTTTGGCTACATGTCTCCCCAAGGGGAGATACAGGTTGCCCATTCGCATGCCCTGTAGGTGCTTGCTCACCCGTGCATGGAATTCCTGCTTAGTTTTGCCAATGTAGAAGGAACCACACTGGCAATAAGCCAAGTAGACCACCCCTCTCGTATGGCAATTGACAAAATGTCTAGGGACCAGTGTCTCGCCATTGGGTAAGACCATGGATCCCCTTCCCCCTATAAAGGGGCAACACGAACATGATCCGCAAGGGTAGGTTCCCCTATCCCTACAAGGATCACTTCTGCTGCTACCTTTGTATTCGCTTTTTACTAGGTGGTCTCCCAGGGAACCTGCCCTCCTATAGGTAATCTGGGGGTGAGTTCCCACCAGGCTACCAAGGATGGGATCCTCCTGTAATATTGTCCAATGTCTATTTAGTATTTTGCGAATATCCTCATGTTCACAAGAAAAACGAGTGATTATTCTAATAGGGTCAGATTGACTCATTGCTTTTTTTCTATTGTTCTGGGATTTAAAGATCAATTGGTGTCTGTCTAGGTCTTTAACCCTGTTGAAAGCTTTCCTTAATGTAGTTTTAGTGTATCCTCTGTCATATAGCCTATCATGTAGAGAATCTGCCTCTGTTTTAAAGTCTTCAAATGTAGTACAATTGCGTTTTAGCCGTAAAAATTGGCTATAGGGTATAGATCTTTTTAAGGGTTCTGGGTGAAAGCTATTAGCGTGCAACAAAGTGTTGCCAGCAGTCTCCTTTCTAAACAGTGTACTACTTAATTTGCCACTATTATCTTTCTGGATATAAATATCCAGAAAGCTAATTTTGCTTTCATGGTAATTCATGGTAAAAAATAAATTTAATGTGTTCCTGTTCATTTCTCCAAAAAATGATTTTAGAAGATCTACTGACCCATCCCACACTATGAGAACATCGTCGATGTATCTTTGCCACACAACGACGTGCTCTGTGTATTGGACAAGGTCTTCCCTAGAGAGAAGTTCTTTTTCCCACTCCCCCAGGTACAGGTTTGCATATGAGGGGGCACATGATGTCCCCATTGCAACACCCTGCACCTGGAGGTAGTGGGAGCCCTTGAACATGAAGACATTGCGCTGCAACACAAATTCCAACATTGTTAGAATGAAGGAGTTGAACTTCCACTCATGAGTAGAATGCTGACGTAAGATTCTCTCCACGGCAGCAACCCCAAGATGATGGGGGATGCTGCCGTAGAGAGACTCCACATCAACAGCCACCAATATTGCTGTCTCTGGAATCACCAAGTTCTCAAGGATCTGCAAAAGATGGATTGTGTCCTTGGTGTATGAGGCCAGACTTAGTACATGGGGTCTTAAATGCCAATCAATAAGTTGGCTCATTGCCTCGGCCAGACTACCATTCCCAGAAATGATAGGTCGTCCCGGGGGATCTTGTAAGTTCTTATGCACCTTTGGAAGGGTATAGAATGTTGGAACACGTGGGTGTCTGGTGCGTACAAACTCCCATTGTTCTGCTGTCAAAATTCCTTTTTGTCTGGCCCCATCAACCAAGGAATAGAATTGTCAGACAAATCCATCTACCATGGCGGCAGAGATTCTCTTATAGCAATTAGAATCACTTAGAATTTTTAGGCACATCTTTTCATATTGATCATTGTTCATCAGTACAATATTTCCCCCCTTGTCAGCCATTTTAATTGTAATGTTCACATTATTTTTGAGTGATAGGAGTGCTTGTTTATACTCCTCAGTGAGATTACCTCTATTTGAGGTGATTTTCATATTTTCAATATCCTTCGTGACTTGTCTTACGAAAAGTCCTAGGGCCGGATTTTGTGACAAGGGGGGAAATCTGTGAGATTTCCTTTTAAGACGAGTCATCTCGGTTTGTTCCTGACCTCCCCCCAAGCTCCCCCATCCTCTCCCTCCACCTCCTCCTCCCATGCCGCCTCAATCTCCGTCCAACCACTTTCCTGGAGGAGGAGATTCAAATCTCGTAGCGCCTTGAAATCAGCCGCCGTGAGGTTTGGAGCCGGTTCCCCCTTCTCCTGATGAGTCTGTTTGTGGTATAAACTCTTAAAAAGTAGTTTACGGGCAAATAGGTTTACATCTTTGATCATCTCAAACTTGTCAATACTTCTGTCAGGACAGAAAGAAAGGCCCAAGGAAAGGATCTCCCCCTCTGCTTGTGACAGAGCATATGAGGACAAGTTGATGATGCTCAATTTTCTTTCGTCTGAGATTTGATTGCATATGCCTCGATTCCCTTCTGTATTGTGGATGTGGGTGTAGGAGGGGTTGGAGGATAAGGGTAAGGCGATAGTAGATTGGGTGGCTGACAATGCCTCCAGTTCCTTTACATTGTCTCCCCCCTGGTCCCTTGCTGAAAGCTCAGAGTTGGCACCTGAACCCCATGGCCATCTGTCTTTCACCTCAGCCCCTTGTCAATCAGCCAAGCAGTCTGAGCCCCAAGTCATGCCACAGTCTCTTATGCTTTTTGATGACTCTGCTGGTGTGCTTTCCGTGAGCCATCAACATAGCCCTGCCTCAGAAGTGGAAGACATTGAGTGCACCGATGCCCAACCACTTCTGTTTCAGGATGAGGACATGGAAACACCACTGCAGCACGTATCCGGTGATGACAAAACACAGGTGCCAACTGCTGCGACTTTCTACAGTGTGCAGAGTGACAAGGAGGGCAGTGGTGAAGAGTGGGTGGAAGATGGTGTGGGGGGTGATGAGGTCCTAGACCCCACATGGAATGAAGGTCATGCGAGTGACGGGTGCAGTTTGGAGGAAGAGGTGATGGGCGCACAGAGGCACCAGCACAGCAAAAGAGGAAGCGGGTTGCAAAAGCCCCCTGTCCCCTAGACAGTACGCCTGCTACTACCCACCGCACCCAGGGACTTAGCACAGCAAAGGCAGCTCAAAAGATTTCCCTGGCATAGCAGTTCTTCAGATAATGTGCTGACGACAAGACACGAGTGGTTTGAACGCTGTGCAATCAGAGCCTCAGACGAGGCATAAATGTTCTAAACCTGAGCACAACCTGCATGACTAGGCATTTACATGCAAAGCACGAGCTGCAGTGGAATAAGCACCTCAAAATCCAAGTAAGGTCTCGTGCTCCTCCTGCTTCCTCTTCTGCTGCTGCCTCGGCCTCTTCCTCCACCTCTACAGTGCCAGTGTCACCTGCCACCCAGCAAACAGACGATGTGACAGCAACCCCACCATGTCCGTCACCTTCGCCAAGCATTTCCATGTGGTCCCATGGAAGCTTACAGCTGTCCATCTCCCAAACACTGAAGAGAATGAGGAAGTACCCCCTACCCACTCGCGATCCCTTGCCCTAAATGCCATCATTTCAAAATTCCTGGCCTTTGAAATGCTGTCATTCCGTCTAGTGGACACGGACAGTTTTAAAAACCTGATGGCGGTGGCTTTCCCACAGTACGTGGTTCCCAGCCGCCACTACTTTTCCAGGTGAGCCATCCCTTCCCTGCACAAACAAGTCGGGGACAAGATCAAGTGTGAACTGCGCAACGCCATCTGTGGCAAGGTCCACATACCCACTGATACGTGGACCAGTAAGCACAGGCAGGGACGCTATATCTCGCTAACTGCACACTGGGCAAATGTAGTGGCGGGTGGGCCTGAGGCGGATAGCAGTTTGGCGCATGTCCTTCCGCCACCGAGAATTGCAGGGCATTTCTCTTTGCCTCCTGTTGCCTCCTCCTCCTACTCCGCTTCCTCCTCCTCTACCACCTCCTCATCCAGTCAGCATAACACCTTCACCACCAACTTCAACACATCCAGGGGGAAACGACAGCAGGCTGTTTTAAAACTGATATGTTTGGGGGATAAACCCCACACTGCGCAAGAGCTGTGGATGGGCATTGAACAGACCAATGAGTGGTTGTTGCCACTGAGCCTCAAGCTCGGCCTGGTGGTGTGCGATAATGGGCAAAATCTCGTAGCAGTTTTGGGCCTAGCCGGTTTGACGCAAATCCCTTGCCTGGCGCATGTGCTGAATTTGGTGGTGCAGAAATTTAAAAAAAAACCTACCCGGATATGTCAGAGCTGCTGCAAAAAGTGTGGCCCGTCTGTGCGCGCTTTCGGGGTTCTCACCCTGCTGCTGCTCGCCTGTCTGCGCTGCAGCGTAACTTCAGCCTTCCTGCTCACCGCCTCCTATGCGACGTGCCCACAAGGTGGAACCCCACCTTGCACATGCTGGAGAGACTGTGCGAGCAGCAGCAGGCAATAGTGGAGTTTAAGCTGCAGCACGCACGGGTCAGTTGCTCTGTGGAACTGCATCACTTCACCACCGAGTGGGCCTCCATGCGAGAACTGTGTACCATATTGCAGTGTTTCGAGTACTCCACCAACATGGCCAGTGCCGATGACGCTGTTCTCAGCGTTACTATCCCATTTCTATATCTCCTTGAAAAAACACTTTGGGCGAGGATGGAAGAGGATGTGGCACAGGAGGAGGGAGGAGGAGGAAGAGGGGTCATTTCCACGGTTATCAGGCCAGTCATTCACAAGTGGCTCGGAGGGTTGGTTCCTGCACCAGCATAGGCCAGGTAAAAAATTTTAAAGCCAGGGCACAGTTCTGGAGGATGAGGAGGAAGAGGATGAGGAGGGGGAGGAGGAACTGTGTTCACAGCAGGGCGGCACCCAACGCAGCTCGTGGGCATCACTGGAGCGTGGCTGGGGGATACGGAGGACACAGATGATACACCTCCTACAGAGGACAGCTTGTCTTTGCCTCTCGGCAGCCTGGCACACATGAGCGACTACATGCTGCAGTGCCTGCGCAACAACAGCCGAGTTGCCCACATTGTAACTTGTGCTGATTACTGGCTGGCCACCCTGCTGAATCCCTGTTACAAGGACAACGTGCCATCCTTAATTCCCTCACTAGAGCGTGATCGGAAGATGCGCGACTACAAGCGCACGCTGGTAGACGTGCTGCTGAGGGTATTCCCAAATGACACAGGGGGCTCAGTGGAAGCACAAGGCAAAGGCAGAGGAGGAGAAAGAGATCGCCAAAGCAGCTGTGGCACCGCCAGCACCTCAGAAGGCAGGGTTAGAATGGCCGAAATGTGGAAAAGCTTTGTCAACAGCACGCCACAACAAACAGCACCACAAGCTGGCAGGCAAGGACTTAGCAGGAGGCAGCATTTCAGCAACATGGTGGAACAGTATGTGTGCATATGCCTACAGGTACTGACTGATGGATCTGCCCCATTCAACTTCTGGGTCTCCAAATTGGGCACATGGCCTGAGGTTGCCCTTTATGCCTTGGAGGTGCTGACCTGCCCTGCAGCCAGTGTATTGTCTGAATGTGTGTTTAGCATGGCAGGGGGCGTTATCACAGACAAGCGCAGCCGCCTGTCCACAGCCAACGTGGACAAGCTAACGTTTATTAAAATGAACCAGCATGGATCCCACAAGACTTGTCTGTACCTTGTGCAGAATAGACATTTAGACCGGCCTCACACAGCCGTTGGTATACTTAAGTGAACTTAGTCTTTTTTTTTAATATGTCTCAATATTTTGGCGGCTACCCCAATTAGAATAAAAAACCAAGCAAACAAAAAACAGTGTTGGCTACCTCCTCCACCGCCACTTCCACCTACACCACCATGGTCACCGCCTCCTCAACCTCCTACTCCACATCCACCTCCTCCTCCAGTTTTTTTATTTTTTTTAATGTAATTTTAAGTTATTAACCTATCCACATTGTTTGCAGGGCACTTGTTCTACTCTTACCCCCATTTTACTTCCTTTTGCAGCCCTCTAGCCCTTTCCAGGACTTTTTTAGAGCCATTTTAGTGCCCAAACGTTCGGGTCACCATTGACTTCAATAGGGTTCGAGGTCAAGTTCGGGGCCGAACTCAAACTTTTTTGCGATGTTCGGCCGAACCCGCTGAACCCGAACATCCAGGTGTCCGCTCCACTCTAACCACAACCCAAATAGTGGGCAAACCGATCTGCCCTCCAGGACCCATCTCTGACATCCTATACAATGCATATACAGTATCTAAAATATAATAAATTATCCGCGCTAAAAGCTAAGAAACAGCAGCTGGCAAAAAAATTCCTTGATCAACAATAAAACACAAGTAAAAGAAGGTATTGCAGTGCTAGAAATGTTCATAAATGCAGTCCATGAAGAGTCTGTAGGTGATACAGAAAGTCCCAACACCAGCTTAAGTGCACAGGAATGGAAGGAAAAATCACAATCCACCAATGTGTCCAGCAAGTCTCCTTACCAGAAATCAATGAAAGAATTGCATATGTAATATCCTCCACAAATCAGACCAGCCAGGGGGACATCCTTTGCAGACACCTCTTCACAATATGAATTTGATCAAACAAGGCAAGCAAATCATGGAAACAGCCTTCCTCTATGGCTCTCCACAAACACATAAAGAAAAAAGGAAGCCAATAGTGAAGCCTGCCAAAGTAAAAAATAAGCGTTTATTCAAAAATTACTACTTACATTCTATGAATAAAATACAAGCTTGTATGAGACACCATGGTGTAGAGAAAACATGCTGGGTATGGAGCAGCGTCAGCTGACGTGTTTAATTCAATAGGATTTCGTCAGAGGTGTGGCTACCATACACAGCACACATGCTTATATACAAAAAAGACAGGAAGTGAGAGCATGGAACGCATTGCGTCACCGCCGGTGCGCTCCAACGACCGGAACCGGAAGTGAAAAACATTTATGCACATCCAGGAGTACCCCATCTCAATGGAGACAACCAGGAACTAGATCAATTGTATATAAGCATGTGTGCTGTGTATGGTAGCCACACCTTTGACAAAATCCTATTGGATGAAATGCGTTAGTGATGCTGCTCCATACCCAGCATGTTTTGTCTACACCATGGTGTCTCATACAAGCTTGTATTTATCCATAGAATGTAAGTAGGCAATTTTGAATAAATGCTTATTTTTTACTTTGGCGGGTTTCACTATTGGCTTCCTTTTTTCTTTATGTGTTTGTGGAGAGCCATAGAGGAAGGCTGTTTCCATGATTTGCTTTCCTTGTTTGATCAAATGCATATATTTACTTGGGAGGGCGCGCTGTCATCACTGCCATAGGATTTTAACACAGGATTGTGACACGCTGAGCCAACCGGCTTGTCTTTCTATATGCAATCTTTTCATCTAAAGTTTGTAGGTGCATTACTGTTTTTATTATTAAAACTTTTAAAAGCTGTATCACACTATTGTGAGTTTTTCTCCACATGACTGGGTATTGGCCCTTGGGATGGAGTTGGTGTCGGAATTACGCTCTCTGGGGAGAAGTTCATCACATCCCCTAGTGGGACCCTAGCTGGGTGAGAGCCACAGGCATTCCTCTTGCTTACATTTGGTGAGCGGCCTTGTTTGTCGGGTGGTGGTTCGTGTGCACCTGTCTGTCACCACAAACACACAGTGTGATCTATTCATCTATCAACCCAATCATATTCATGCTATATTGAGGACTGTGATCTATTTTTTTCTTCCATCAAATTCACTTATATGTTATGTTGTGGACCACGAACATACATAATAGGAACTTACATTAATTTACATCTTGTCCACTAAAATGTTTGACATGCAATTAATTTTGTATGTGATGCAATTTATTACTAGCGCAGCCTTGTATTTGTGTTGTAAACTTGTTGTAGGTTGTTGGTTTTCTGCTGTTCTTTTTTAACATTAGAGCGGTATTTACACAGAATTATATATCTACAGTAGAGTTGAGCGGATACCTGGATGTTCGGATTCGGCGGGTTCGGCCGAACTTCGCGAAAAAGTTTGAGTTCGGCCCCGAACTTGACCCGAACCCCATTGAAGTCAATGGTGACCCGAACTTTTGGGCACTAAAATGGCTCTAAAAAAGTCCTGGAAAGGGCTAGAGGGCTGCAAAAGGAAGCAAAATGGGGGTAAGAGTAGGACAAGTGCCCAGCAAACAAATGTGGATAGGGAAATAACTTAAAATCACATAAAAAAAAATAAAAAATGGAGGAGGAGGTGGATGTGGAGTAGGAGGTTGAGGAGGTGGTGACTGTGGCGGTGTAGGTGGAAGTGGCGGCGGAGGAGGTTGCAATTACTGTTTTTTTTTTTTGTTTGTTTTTTTTTTCTAATCGGGACAAACCCAGAGATGTTCTATCAGAGGTTCACTTTTTCCATATAAAATGTACCATGGTTTATTTTTCATGTTTCTCCTGTTACAAATTCCAATAAAGACTTATGTTCTATAAAAAAACCTAAGTATACCAATGGCTGTGTGAGGCCATCTTCCACCCACCCTTCACCACTGTCCTCCTTGTCAGTCTGCACACTGTAGAAAGCCGCAGCAGTTGGCACCTGTGTTTCGTCATCATCAGAGACGTGCTGCGGTGGTGTTTCCATGTCCTCATCCTGAAACAGAATTTGTTGGGCATCGGTGCACTCAATGTCTTCCACTTCTGGGGCAGGGCTATGTGGATGGCCCGCGGAAAGCACACCAGAAGAGTCATCAAAAAGCATAAGAGACTGCTGCATGACTTGGGGCTCAGACTGCTTGGCTGATTTACAAGGGGCTGAGGTGAAAGACAGATGGCCATGGGGTTCAGGTGCAAACTCTGAGCTTTCAGCAAGGGACCGGGTGGGAGACAATGTGAAGGAACTGGAGGCATTGTCAGCCACCCAATCTACTATCACCTGTTCTTGTTCTGGCCTCACCATACGTTGAGCAGCATTCGGGCCTACCATATAACGTTGAAGGTTCTGTCGGCTACTTGCACCTGAGGAAGGTGCTTCACTTGTGCGTGTAGCTGGCACAGATCGACCACGTCCTCTCCTTGCAACAGGAGCTTCACCAACACCACCAACACCAGCAGCACCAGCAGCACCATGACCATGTCCCTTATCTGACGCTCTCCTCATTCTGGACACAAATGTACTATTTAGCACAAATTTATATTATTTTTCAAACCGGCAATGTAGACACACTTTTTAATTTTGTGCAAGAAATGCACAGCAAGGTGCAAATATACTATGTAGCACTATTTATTATTCTTTTTTTTTTTAATTTATGTTTATTGGAGTTTATGCATAGATATAACAAAACAGAGCCTTTGGGCATACCCCGGCTCGGATATAGTACAATCAAGAAGTCAGTTAAGTAGCATTCTAGGTTGAAAGCAGAGTAAAATAACGGATATAACAAGTAAGGAGAATATAGGGTTGGAAGTTTCTTCTCTCTGTTAAAGGACAGGGAAGGGGGGGAGGGGTAGGCTATAGTAGGAAAGCGAGGATGGGGAATGAAGAAAAGGCGGAAAGGAGCACCATGTCAGTCTTACCATAACAGAAGGTGATGTGAGCTATTCATGCTAATCCATACTGTATGTTAAACCATGTTTTCCAAGGACCCCAAAGGGAAATGGTTTTATGATGTGTAGGGGTACCATAAGCCATTGTGGTTTCGTATAAGTAGTGAATTAGAACCAGTGTGATCACCTCAGTGACCGTTGGAATGGTATTTGACTTCCATTTTCTAGCAATTAGCAGCCTAGAGGCCAGCAAGATGTGGGTGATGACTAGTCTGTGGGAAGGCGGGAGCAGGTCAATGGTCAGATTCAGGACGGCTAAATGTGGTGTTAAGATATACTGGCTTTTTAAAATTTTATTTATCAAGGAGGAAATTTCTGTCCACCAACCGGACAGGTATGGGCAGGCCCAAAAAATGTGGAGTAGAGTGCCTGTTTGGCCACATCCTCTCCAGCAGGTGGCCGAGGCACTAGGGTACAAAATGTGTAATCTTTGTGGGGTCAGGTATAGAGTTGAGCGAACCCGGACTGTAAAGTTCGGGTCCGTACCGAACTTTGGGGTGTCCGGGATTCTGGTAATTTTAATGAAAATTCTTAAAAATGCTGTAAAAAAGTCCAGGAAGGTCCTAGAGGTCTGCAAATGGAAGGAAAATGGGGGTAAGGGTGGGACAAGAAAGGGACAGGGGTAAAGAAACATCCAGTGAACAGGGTGGGAATGGGGGTAAAAGGAAGGTAAACGTCTGGAGATCCTGGAAGGACCTGAAAAAATGTCGTAAAAATTCTTAAAAGTAATTTTAATGGTCTTAGGGCCTGTGGGGTTTCAAGCCATGCCTGGGCTTGAAATGTCAGGCCCAAGCGAGTTGAGATATGGA
>BLSH010511328.1:1196657-1209952 GCA_018402905.1 Glandirana rugosa | reverse complement strand
GAATAATTAATCTTTCTGTACACAGGGTTATGGAAGGCATTCGAGGGCACAATAAACACATGTAACCAGGGATTGTTCTGGCCAGAATTATCTGCTGATAAGAGCAAGCAGCCGCATTCTGTAGGCATATGAATTATTAATGTTCCTCTGAAACTCTCTGGCTTGTTCTGAGAAGATCATTTCTTTGTGAGCAAAGGACTGAAAAACACACAGCACACAAGGAAGAGGGGATTTTAAATCCTTTAGGGGATGGCAGATGCCCCTAGTTTCATCTTTGTGCACCCTGAAGATTTCCCCACTGAGAAAAGGATGAATGAGGAAGATTGGCAGTTTCCATACAGTCAATCTAGATAAAAGTGACTGAAAACAAACTCAGAGACAGCTCACTTACTTTGAAACCAGCATCATTGCACCCCAGAGACAGAACTTCTTTAACCCTTGTAATCAAGAAGTCTATCCCCTGTCTTAAAGATAGCAATAATGCTTTAGTTCTCTGTTTTTGTCCCCATCTATATATATATTAGCTTTTTGCTATTTGTTATTAACATATTCCACAAGGAAAATTGAATCCTTTTATATTTTACACAGTCCTTGGGCACAGTAATAATAAATCATGGAACATGGTTACTTTGTAAGGATAAAAATATAGAGATAGCTTTAAAAATATGATAACTGTTCTTATAATTAGAAATATGTTTTTTTTTATCCATCCTACACAAGTGAATTTGGTTTGTTCCTAAAATAAAATATTGGTCCGGTGTTACAATAAGGATGTGCACACCGTAACTTGCAAGCTGTGCTTAGATTTGGAAGGAAAAAAAATCACGTTTCTTGTTTTCATGTTGAGAAAAGATGAAGAAGATCGGGGCAACCCAGGGAAATGAAGCGATAGATGCAAAAAATATGTTTAGGCTTCAGCCCAAAGAAGATTTTACTTTGCCTTATGGGTTTATTTATCTAAATCAGAGGATGGAAAAAAGAAACTCTTTGATGGTTTAATGGTATACAGGGGCAGAAAAAGCTTGGAATTTTTCTCATGTTAAAAGGACTTTAAAGCAAGATATCAGTCAAAAAAATCTAAATTAGAATTGTTTGCAAATTCAGGGTTAAGGGGTCAATGTTTTTGAGTGTTTTTGAGCATTTTTGGACGTTTTTGAGCATTTGAACATTTTTGCAGCTGAAAAACGTCTCTCAGAACCCTCTGGTCTTGTTTTTTTTTACAGCTCAAAAACGTCACTGCTAAAAACAGTTGATAACAGCTTATGTGTGCATGAACATAACATGATGGAGGGTTTATTGACTGTAGAAATAAACATCTGCAGCTAAAAACAGCTGCTGTAAAACTGTCAAAAAATGTCCTGTGTGCATGAGGCCTAAAGCAGATTTTCACCTTACAAAACTTCACTCCTCTGCTCAAACCCTCCTCCTTTCTTTTTCCCCTTGGCTGTTTTTTTTTTAAATGTTTGCACCTCAACCCCCCCAACCACCTCCATGTCATTTGCCTAGGCAAATGATGTGCACTATGCTCCCTTTGCCTCCTGGGATATGCATGTCACATATCCCAGGAGGCAGAGCCTTTCACAGTAAAGGAGGAGGGGTGGACCTATTGGCATATCATCAGGAGGTGTGGTAGCTAAACCCGGAGCAGCTGGCCTGGCAGACTCTCGATGATGTCACTGTAAAACATGGTGGCATGAGATCAAGCAATGCCAGAGGAGAAGAGTTTCTCAGCTGGACAGCGCTGGACCCACTGGGTGGGTGAGTATTTGAAATGTGCTAAACACATAACCCAGTAAGCAGCAGCTGTTAAAAAAAATATGGGGGAGGTCAGTGAAAATCTGATTTAATATTTCTGCATCAATGCCCATTGGTGGGCAGTGGTGGTGCTAATTAACTCCTTTGGGCTTCCTAAGTGGCACCAGTGTAGTGTTTATTAACCCCCTTCATGCTGCAGCATAAAGGGATTAATTAACACTGAAACTGGTCTCACTAGTGCAGCACAAAGGGATTAATTAACTGCAACTGGTCACTATTGCATCAGTGACCAGTGGCAGCACATTAACCCTTGCAGTTGTAGCCATGTTCCCCCTTGGGGGTGGCCGGTAGTTGTGGTCCACCTGTCCGCTGCCCTCAATCACACGATTTCCACACACTGAACAGGTGTACTTTGTTTTTGTTGTTTTATTTATGGGTTAAACTTGGATGGGGATAAGGATGACTGTGGGATGCCCAAGAATCAATCATGGGACCTTCTATATACACCGCAGTATATACACTCCTTCTTCCTCCAGTACAAACACTTGCTGACCGTTCTACTTCTACTTCCTCTCTCCTGCACGCTACTTGCAGTTACCGGCCTGAAAGGCAATTTATCAGACCCCCATGACACTTTCTCTTCCACCACAGCTAGCACATGGTGAGGCCTGCTTTTACTGTTACCAGAGCCTCCGGACCACCCATTGTGGGTAAGGGTCACAAGCTGCCATTTGTGAAGCCATGGACCCTCATTTGTGTAACTAAGTACGTTGATACTAGCTGGGCACTGGATGAACTACAACTCCCAGCCCATCCATTTTCCAGGCCCCTCCGGCCTGTCTTACTGTCCAGTGGCCCTCCTTCCCCCGCTTGGTATCTCCGACCTCTACAGACTGTCCACTGTCTTCTCCCCATCCTGCTCCAGCCTTCTCATCCAACTCCCAGGGGCTGCCACTCACCGATACCGGTGGATCCTTTAAAGAGTTCTCTATGTAGCCTCTATGCTGTTCTCCTGCTCCCTTATGCCGCTTCCTTGCTGCACCCAAGCCACCAGGCCTCAAGGTCACCTCCCCCAGACTGGGGGCTCCCTTCCCAGGTGAGACCTTCACAGCACCTCTACTACATCTCCCTCTTCCACCCAACACTCTCCTCCCCCCTGCTGGCAGATCACTATATTTAAGGAGGCCTGCCCTCTGCCAATCCAGACTGTGGATTGGTCAGGGCTCCTTGTCATACATCAGAAAGTCACACCTCCTCATCCATCCCCTTTTCCAGAGCTTTCCAGCTCAAAAAGGGAGGAGTGTCCAAAGGGTGTTCCTTCCTGCAATCTCCAGCCCTCCCTGAGCCACTCCCCAGCCCAGATCAAAACAATCAGGCCTGCACTTACTGTCAGGCCTGGCTAGATTTTACCTCTCCTAACAAAATTCACTACAAAAACACATTTATCACTATGGGGGGGGGGGGGTACACAGTGTTAATAAACCCCCCTCCAGCCATCCTCTAATCACTCAAGCCAGTTCACACTGACACACAACATTACACTGTTAATGTGTACAGGATATTATCTACTTCCCTATCACCGTATGCAGAATGACGGGCGGGAAGTGGTTAAGTTATCCAGAGTGGGCGTCATATTATGTCCAGCAGTATAACAAGCCGATGCACGCCAGTGGGGCTGCGCAGCACGGCGATCGGTGTTGTGCTGTGTCAGTCTGACACACCGCTTCTTCAATCTAGGTAAAGAGCTTCTGTCAGAAGCTCTTTACCATGTGATCAGTCATGACGACTCACACAGTGGACCACCAGGGATGTCACCCAGGAACCACCAGGGATGCCACCCAGGGACCACCAGGGATGCCATTCAAGACTACCAGGTAAGGGGCACACAATGCCCAATAGGGATGGCACTGTGTTCATCTGTGATGCCTGCCAGTGCCATCCTATAGCTGCTGCCTTACAGTGCCACCTATCAGTGTCACCTATCAGTGCCCATCGGTGCCACCTATCAGTGCCCATCAATGTCACCTATCAGTGCCCAGTGCCACCTATCAGTGCCCATCAGCGCTGCATATCAGTGCCACAAATCAGTGCCCGTCAGTGCTGCTTATCAGTGCCCATCAGTGCTGTATACAGGGGCATTGCTAGGTGGAAAAAAGACCAGGGGCCCTAGCCCAAAGAAATGTGGTGCGCAAAGCATGCCGTGGCGAAAAATGGGTGTGGTCTAAACCAAATAATGGGTGGAGCTTACATGGGTGGGGCTTTAGGGGTGTGGCTCACGTCTGAAATGAATGAGGGATGGAGGAAGGAAGAGAAAAAGAGATAGGGAGGGAAGGAGAGAGAGGAGAAGGAAGGGAAGAACAAGGGATGGAGGGACAGCAGGCCCAGATCCTACACCACAATAGCAATATTTGTATTCCAGAAAGTTTAACAATTAGCAGATAAAGATTCTCCAAATACCTGGTGTTAGCGCTTCAATCATCCCGGCACCATGGTTGGTATTGTGTCAGGATGATTGAAGTGAATTATTTCTATTATTACATTGTAATATAAAATGAAATAGTTCAACTCACCATAATGCAGAATCAGTGGGAGCCCTGAGCGTGTCACTTGCCACTTTTGCCTGTTACCAGATGCCATCAGGTGCCCCCTGCGGAGTCCCTCCTTCCATCAGGTGCCCCCCAGCAGAGTCCCTCCTTCCATCACGTGCCCTCAACGGAGTCTCTCCTTATATCAGGTGCCCCCAGCGGAGATCCTCCTTACATCACAGGTGCCCCCCAGCGGAGTGTCCCTCTTTACACAGGTATCCCCAGTGCCAGCGGAGTCCCTCCTTACACAGGTGTCCCCCAGTGGTGTGTCCCAGAGAGAGGTGATGTGGGGGGCAGTGAGAGATGCTCCCCGCAATACCACTGATCAGTGGCAGCTGGTGACATTTTGGGATGGGGGGGCCCCCAGATCCCCACCCCCCCATGTGAACAGGTTTGGGGTACATTGTACCTCTACCCATTCACCAAAAAAGGAGTGCAGTGTAAAAAAAACACATTAGGCAGTTTTTGACAAGTCCTTAATTTTGTATTATAGCTCTTTCTTCTTTCTTCCTCCATCTTCTCCTGGCCCGGTCCTTCTTCTGGTCTTCTTATTCTTCTTTTAGTCTTCTTGCTTCCTCTCTTCGTCTTCAATCTTCAAATTTAATCTTCAATTTTTTTCTTCTTTCCCCGCCCCCGCGCTCTCCCCTGCTGCAGTCCGGCCCCTGCAGCATCTCCCCAAATGGGCGGTCTTCACAATGACAGTTATTTTATCAGAAGGGGCAGGGCCACCCATGATGTAAATGGATGACCCACCCCCTCTGACATCACATGACGTCAGAAGGGGGCGGGTTCGTCATTGGGTGGCCCCGTCCCTTCTTATGAAAGTACTGTCATTGTGAAGACCGCCCATTCGGCAAGACGCGCAGGGGCCGGACTGCTGCAGCGGAGAGAGCGGGGAAAGAAGAAAGAAGATCAAGATGAAGATGAAGATTGAAGACGAAGAGAGGAAGCAAGAAGACTAAAAGAAGAAGACCAGAAGAAGGAGTGGGCCAGGAGAGGATGGAGGAAGAAAGAAGAAAGAGCTATAATACAAAATAAAGGACTTGTCAAAAACTGCCTTTTTTTTTTTTTACACTACACTCCTTTTTTGGTGAATGGGTAACCTATTCACATGGGGGTTTGGGATCTGGGGGAATCCCTATTAAAGGGGGCTTCCAGATTCTGATAAACCCCCTGCCCACAGACCCCCACAACCACCGGCCAGGGTTGTGGGGATGAGGCCCTTCTCCCCATCAATATGGGGACAAGGTGCTTTGGGGGGGACCTCAAAGCATCCTCCCCATGTTGATGGCATGTGGCCTGGTATGGTTCGGAGGGGAGGGGTGCTCGCTCGTCCCCACCCCCTCCAGCCATGCCAGGGCTGCGTGCTCGGATAAGCATCTGGTTTGGATTTTGGGGGGAACCCCACGTCATTTTTTTTCTTAAAATTGGTGGTGGGTTCCCCTTAAATGTCATACCAGACCTGAAGAGCTTGGTTTGGATTTTGGGGGGACACGTCATTTTTTTTTTTTTTTTTGCGCGGGCCATGTTGTTGTAAATTACTTTAAAAAATGTGATAAAATCCTCCAGTCAAACAGGGGGCCAAAAATTGGGCCTTGTGTGTTGGCGGTGCCAGAACACTGTAACCCCTTACAGTTACTCTTGTTGGACGGAGGAACTGGGCCTGAAATTGTAAATTAGTTTACAAATTGTGATGAAAGCCACCAGTCAAACAGGTGGCCAACAATTGGGCCTTGTGTGTTGGCGGTGCCAGAACACTGTAACCCCTTGCAATTACTCTTGTTGAATGGAGGAACTGGTCCTGATGTTGTCAATTCGTTTACAAATTGTGACAAAAGCCCCCAGTCAAACAGGTGGCCAAAAATTGGACCTTGTGTGTTGGCAGTGCCAGAACACTGTAACACCTTTCAGTTACTCTTGTTGGACAGAGGAACTGGGACTGAAGTTGTAAATTAGTTTAAACATTGTTATGGCATGCCCCTGTAAATCAGGTGCGGAAAAATTGGGCCTTGGGTGTTGGTGGTGCCCTAAATACAACATATAGTTCTAGATTATGGACAGGAGGAATAGGAGCAGTGGCAGACTTCAAGGGATCCCAGATCCCTAGTTGCATCAGCATCAGGGGCTTGATAGCTGCTGATCCAGGACTGATTCATTTTTATAAATGTGAACCTATTAACCGAGTCTGTGGACAGGCGCACTCTTTGATCGGTTACGAACCCTCCAGCAGCACTAAATGTCTGTTCAGAAAGCACGCTGGATGCAGGACCGGCCAGTAGCACAATTGCATATTGAGCAAGTTCTGGGCAGTGGTCCAACCTCAAGACCCAGTAACTAAGTGGATGCTCAGTTGTAAAGGTCTCCAAGTCTCCTCTTGCCCCTATATATTCCTGCACCATATAAAGCAGGCGCTGACGATGGTTGCTTGAACCTATCTGGTCTGGGTGCTGAGTACTCAAAATTATTTTAAAGGCATCGCTCAGCCGGCCACCTTCTTCACTATTCTGCCTCTGAACGACCGAAGCATCAGAAACACATTGTCCAGGGCCAGCAGCAGGACATGGTAAACTCCCAGGGTCTGGAAAGGCGTTGCACAAATTTTTCTTCAAGGTATCCTGAAGATGTTTTATCCTCTGCTCAGGCAGGATGAGTTCTGCAACTTTACACTTGTAACGTGGATCAAGAAGGGTTGCCAGCCAGTAATGATCCTTCTCCCTCCTTTTTGCAGGCTTTTCAGAATCAGAGAGCCTATGCAGCGTAAGTTTGAGGAGGCATGAGTGTCCTCTGGGTCACTGAGGATGACTCCCTCCTCCCAGCCACGTACAACTCCTTGGGTTTCTGGGGCCTGAAAGCCATGATCCCTTGAAGACTGCTACGTATTATACTCCACATCCATGCTGACACAATCCTCCTCCTCCTCCTCCCGTGCGCTTGGTGGCTCTGCAGGAATGCTCTCTGCATAAAGGGGGCCTAGAGAGGAAAGGAAGTTCCTCTCTTCCTCCCTCTGTTCTGCCTCAAGTACCCTGTCCATGATTCTACGAAGCGTGTGCTCCAGAAGGAATATTAGTGGGACAGTGTCACTGATGCATGTATTGTCGCTGCTCACCATCCTTGTGTCCTCCTCAAATGGTGACAGGACAGTGCATGCATCCTGACGTGGCAAAAAGCCAAGCTCCCCTGAGCCTGTTCTGGTGCCATGCTCACAGAGGTACTCATTGATGGCCCTCTGCTGTGCGTGCAGTTGCTGCAGCATTGCCAATGTTGAGTTCCACCTGGTGGGCATGTCACAAATGAGGCGGTTGTTGGGAAGGTTGAATTCCCGCTGGATGTCAGTCAGCCGGGCACTGGCATTGTATGAACGGAAATGACCACAGACTTTTCTGGCCTGCCTCAGGATATCTGGTAAGCCTGGGTACCTGGTGAAGAAACGCTGCACCACCAAATTCAAGATGTGTGCCAAGCATGTGTCAATTGTCCCAGTCGGGGGTAGAGAGAAGGTTGGTGCCATTGTCACATACAACCATTCCTGGCTCAAGCTGCCGTGGCGTCAACCACCTCTGAGCTTGCCCCCTACCCTCATAGTGGTAGAGTGTTTGAATAGTTGCTACTACCCATTTAAAGTGTGGAGGGTCTGGGTTTTTCCAGTTTTTGTAGATATAATATTTAGTCACCAGTAATATGTGTGAGATTATTCATCTAAATTGTGGTGGGAAATCCGTTATATTTAAGTTAGCCAGTGCTAGTGCAGGGTGTGGGATCACTGTTTTCTTAGTAATTTGAGAGATCAGGGAAAATGCCTCTCCCCAATATTGTGTCAATTTAGGGCATCTCCAAAGGATATGTAGTAATGATCCCAATTTGCCACAATTCCTCCAGCATAAAGGGGAGGAGTGTTTGTCAAATGAGGCCATTCTAACCGGAGTCATATCTTCTCTGAAGGGTGTTTTGTGCGGTTTCCCAAAGTGTTGAGCACTTAGTAGCTGTATAAGTGAATGTCAGCTCCTTGTGCTATTTGTCTACTGAATAAGATTTACCATATTCCCCTTCCCACTGGGTGTAGGGAGATGAGTGAGTGAAATGTTGTTTTTCTTGGAGCGTATTGTATATAAGTGATATCCCTTTCTTCCCTTCAGATTGTGATGATAAGAAGGTGTGTATTTGCTTAGGAATTTTTGCATGTAGCTGGGTGATTTTTCTCAAGCAACTCACTATTTGTAGGTATTGAAATTGAGAGATCTCCTTCAGAGATGGCTCTTCTTTTAAAATCTGATATGTTTTACGTTTCCCATCTATAAGGAGTTTATTCATAAGCTCAGGCTCTTGCTTTAGTTGAGTAAGAAGGTGTAAGGACGGGATCAGAACTTCCAAAATATTTGTCTTGAGATTGAGGGTCATTGTCTTAGTGACTTCCCACTTGAAACTTATCAGTTTGTGCCAAGCTTTAACTGTGGCTACCATGGTTAGTGGAAGGGATCTACTTAGCTTGTCTGTTGGGTGGGTACTGCATAGCCAGTTTTTCAAGTGTCGGGTTGGAGTATTGTGCATTTCTATTTCTCCCCATCTTGTTACGGGTTTTGGGAGAAACCACTCCCTTGCTTGGTTTAGAATGCTGGGCCAGTAGTAGTCCGAAATGTCTACCAGCCCCGAGCCCCCGGCTAGTTTATGTTTAATCAACCTACTATTTGCTATTCTTGGCTTCTTCCCTGCCCATATGAACTTCTGTAGAGCCGTCTGGAGGGATTTTGTGTACCATTTTGGGATTGGAATGGGGAGAGTTCGGAATAAATATAAAAGTTGAGGAAGAACTGTCATTTTAAACCCAGCTAATCCCCCAACCAGGAAAATTCATGTTTACCCAGGTCGGTTAGTGTCTGAGTAAATTTTTATTTGAAGGTTAAATAATTTTCTTTCAAAAGGTTTGATGGGTCCCTGGTTAACGTAATTCCGAGGTAGTCTATACTTCCCATTGGAAGGGGAATTGTAGTGTATTTAGGTTTCTAGTTGTTGCATCTATTCCAAGGTCCAGTAAGTGAGATTTGGATGCGTTGGCCTTGTAATAAGATATGGAGCCGAACTCTTGCAATATGCTATACACTGCGGCCAAGGACGTGTGTGGATTGGACAGTATAAAAATTATATCGTCCACGAAGAGACTAATTTTATGATTGTAGGTTCCTATGGGGATACCCGAGATCTGATTAGTAGTTCTCATGAGTTCGGCTAAAGGCTTGATTGATAAATTAAAAATTAAGGGGGAAAGAGGGCAGCCCTGGCGAGTTCCATTTGTGATCTGAAATGGGCATGATAGTATTTCGCCTACATATACCCTAGCAGTTGGGGTAGAATATAAAGCTAAGATGGCAGAAAGTATTGTACCCTTAAAATCGAACTTCAAAAGTACATTTCTCATATAGCCTCAGTGTACTCTATTGAACGCCTTCTCTGCGTCCAATGTCAGAAGCAGAGAAGGTGTTCCCCCCGATCTGGCCACATGTATTAAATTTAGCAGTCTCCTAGTGGCATCAGAAGATTGTCTTCCCTTCACAAAACCAGTTTGGTCCCTGTTGATGAGGCTCGGTAGCACATTTGCCAATCTTTGCGCTATAAGTTTGGCGTAGATTTTGAGGTCAGCGTTTAGCAGAGCTATAGGTCAACAGTTTTGTGGGATATAAGGGGGCTTACCTGGTTTGGGTAAGGTGATGACCACTGCTGCAAGCATTTCTGAAGGCAGGGAGGAGGAGGAGGCAGCCTCAGAAAAGAGCTCACGGAGGTGAGGACTCAGGATAGAGTGAAATTACTTATAATATTCCCCCAGGAGCCCATTGGGTCCCGGAGATTTATTGGGAGGTATGTTGCTGATCACCTGTTCTATTTCATTTACAGTAAAGGGGGAGTTTAAAGCTTTCAGCTGTTCATCATTGATGGATGGGAAGTCTATTTTAGAAAGGAATTGGTTAATAGCTTCTTGGGAAGACTGAGGGGTATATAGATCATTTTTGATATTATAGAGAGAACTGTAGTATACACTAAAAGCGTCTGCTATTTCCTGTGGGTTCATAACTTTATGTTTGGAGATAGGACGGATCAGGTAAGGGATATGACTCTTTATTCTTTGTCCTTTTATTCTATTAGCCATTCGTTTCCCTGCTTTATTTGATGTAGAGCAAATGTTTGCCCGCAGTTTGCGGTAGGTCCTTTCGTGGATTTCTAGCAACACAGCTCTCAATTCCTGACGTTTAGACAGTAATTTTAATTGGAGATCATGGGAGGGGCTAACTTTATTTTGTGCATCCAGCTGGGTAAGTTCTCTCGTGATCACCTCTACCTGCTGTGTCCTCCTCTTGGCTGCCCTTGCACTTTGCTGGATCAGTACCCCTCTAATATGGGCCTTGTGGGCCATCCAAAGAGTAGCAGGGGATGATACTGATCCCGCATTTAGCCTGAAAAACTCAATTAAGTTTTCTCAGATGTGGTCTGAATATGGGGGGGTTTGCACGATGTAGGAAATAGCTCTCCACAGCTTAGTCACATTCTGAGGGCCCTTAAGTATAATTTGGAGGCTTACTGGGGCATGGTCAGACCATGTAATTGGGTCTATGTCTGTTGATGGAATTTTCTGCAGGGACCATTTGTCCACTAGGAAGTAATCAATCCTTGAGTAGGTATTGTGGGGGATTGAGTGAAAAGTATATTCACGCTCTGTAGTCCCCATGAAGTCCCCACATAAGATTAATGCACCTTTTCTGACACGGTTCACTTTTTTCATCAGCTTATGTAAGAAACGCAGCTGAAGGGTATTGGGTGCATACAAGCAAACCAGTGTGAAAGTTACTGAGTTAACGGTGCACAATAGGATGAGGGATCTGACCATTGGATTACTGATTTTGTCTAGAAAAGGGAAGGGAAAAGTTCACATTTTTGTGGATGGCGATCATCACACCTCTCTTCTTAATGTCCTGGTTTTATGTCCAATGGATGAGAGGGAAGTTCCTGTTTCGGCACAGGTGTGTGTCTCTATTTAACAGGTGGGTCTCTTGTGCACATAAAATGTCACTGTGTGACTGAATGACAGTTCTCCATAAGGAGCTGCGTTTAGCTGGATGATTAAGCCCTTTTACATTAATAGAAACGATCTTAAGCGACATAGGGAAGGCGTTGTAGAATGATAGGTTTAAAACTCACAGTTCTGCAATAGAAGGTATTTTGAACGTCTGATGGCGATAGTGCAGTGATATCCAGGCTCTCAGGAACATACCTCGATGTGTGGAAAGTCTGTGGCAGGAAATTACTCTTTGGCATCTTCCCTGGTGGTGCATGCATGAAAGTTCTAACAAAGAAAAAGAGAACAAAACGACAGAAGGATAGAACAGAGTTCTTGCAGCTTGCAGAAAGCATCTTGGCTACATAATGCCTTGGGTGGGGGGGGGGGGGGACAGTTCACTCAGTGAAGTAGGACACTCCACATGGTGTCACCTAGAGAGAGCTAATTTTTTCCTGAGGTGATCTCCATTTTAGCGGGTTCTGTTTCTAATCCTGTTGCCGTGTTTCATAGAATTCCACTGTTGTGGGACTCTTTTGGGTTTAGCTCCAACATCTGGCTGGGGAGGCGGATCTGGGATTATACCCCACGATTTCAGGAGGGATATTCCTTTCTCTAAAGAGGATACTACGTGTGTCTCCCCATTGTGTTCAATACTCAGATTTGTGGGGTGTTTCCACTTATAATGGATATTATTGTTGCGAAGTGACTTAGTGATAGTGTTTCGTTTCCTCTTTTTGTCCAAAGTGAATTTAGACAGGTCAGCAAAGATTTGAATGTTCCCGTACGGATCTGGGAGTTTCCCAAGGGTGCGGGCCTCTTGGAGCACTGATTCTTTAGTGGTATAAAAGTGGACCCGCATGAGAATGTCTCTTGGCACTTCCTTAGGCACGAAGGAAGGCTTCGGGAGTCTGTGGATACTGTCTATCAGTAGTTGGATTGGGGTCAATTTAGGCACCAAGGCAGTAAAAAGGTCCGCTGTAAATTTGGAGAGATCTTGTTGGGCTATATTCTCAGGGACCCCCCTTAATTTGACATTATTTCTTCTCGAGCGATCCTCGAGATCCGCCAGTTTGGCCCTTATCCATTGCCTGTGCGTCAATGAGATCATTGACCGTGGTCGCTGTATCAGTGATGGCGGTTTCTACTTGGCCGACTCTGTCTCCCAGAATTATAAGATCCTTGGAAAATTTGCGTGTGATATTAGTAAAATCCTCATGGAGGGAACGATGTAATGTTAATAACATTTCTTTCATTTGTGTATCTAACACAGGTTGATTAGATGTAGGGAAGTTTGCTATAGGGGATGTGTGTTGTTGTGGCTTAGTTGCACTCACCCCATGATCTGTGTCATCTGTGTCCAAACGCATCCTTGCTTTAGCTGGGCTGGAGCAGGGAGGGCTGGAGGGGAGCAGTGTTTGCTGAGGAGCATTCCTTTCAGTGTCCCCTTCAGTGTTGGGTAGCTCCGAGTAATGATTGTGCCATCTTGGCAGCCCTCTGGCCATTGAAAGTAAGCTGTCAGCTTCTTAGGTTTGCAGTCACCTTGCCGTTTCCTGGACATACCGGGCAATTCCCCATCTGTTTCTCTTCCAAAGGGACCGGTGTGGATGGTGTTAGGCTAGCCGTGTAGTCGCTGGTCGTCGCTCGTTTCTCTCTTCATGTCAGAGCTCTTGCCTCACGCTACCATCCGCCGTACACGCCGGCCACGCCCCCCGGGCTGTATATATTTTAATACACCACATCAAGTGGACTATATACCTTAAGTACAGATATATAGAGCACATTCAATACGCTGTGTGTGTATATGTATATATATATATATACCAGGCTGTATATATTTTTATACACCACGTCAAGTGGACTATATACCTTAGGTACAGATATATAGAGCACGCTCAATATGCTGTGTGTATATT
>BLSH010511328.1:1172232-1196646 GCA_018402905.1 Glandirana rugosa | reverse complement strand
ACAGGCAGTCCCCGGGTTACAAACAAGATAGGGACTGTAGGTTTGTTCTTAAGTAGAGTTGAGTGAACCCGGACTGTAAAGTTCGGGTCCGTACCGAACTTTGGGGTGTCCGGGACCCGGACCCGAACTTTTCAAAAAAAGTCCGGGATTCTGGTAATTTTAATTAAAATTCTTTAAAATGCTGTAAAAAAGCCCAGGAAGGTCCTAGAGGTCTGCAAAAGGAAGGAAAATGAGGGTAAGGGTGGGACAAGTGCCCTACAAAGAAATGGGGACAGGGAAAAACTTTAAATATTTAAAAAAAATAAAAACATAAAAAAGCAAAAATGGAGGTGAATGGGGATCATCTTCAAACTGGGTCTGAAAAGTATTAATTAACAGTAGAGGCCATAGAACTGTTCTAAAATCATCTTTAAACTGTGTCAAAAAAGTAAAAATAAGCCGGGAGAACCCATATCACTGTTCTGCAAAATGTGTGTGTGTCACTTTAAATGAAACCGTGAATAAGTGCACATCTGTTCTGCAAAATTATTTAAAGTCTGTGTGTCACTTTAAATTAAAGCGTGAATAAGTGCACATCTGTTCTGCAAAATTATTTAAAGTCTGTGTGTCACTTTAAATTAAACCGTGAATAAGTGCACATCTGTTCTGCAAAATTATTTAAAGTCTGTGTGTCACTTTAAATTAAACCATGAATAAGTGCACATCTGTTCTGCAAAATTATTTAAAGTCTGTGTGTCACTTTAAATTAAACCGTGAATAAGTGCACATCTGTTCTGCAAAATTATTTAAAGTCTGTGTGTCACTTTAAATGAAACCGTGAATAAGTGCACATCTGTTCTGCAAAATTATTTAAAGTTTGTGTGTCACTTTAAATGAAACGGTGAATAAGTGCACATCTGTTCTGCAAACAGAACATCTGTTCTTCACACATCTGTTTAGTCTGTGTCACTTTTATAATAGCCGCTAATAAGTCAACATCTGTTCTTCACACAGAACATCTGTTCTGCACCAGAACATCTGTTCTTCACACATCGCGATCGTAGTGGCGAGAAGCGTCCGACGTCATATGACGTCGGCCCGGATCGGTGAGTGGTTCCTGCCAACATTATTTAACTATGACTCAGTAGGGAACTGGTTAATAATTTTTTTCATGATTTCTACACTATTTGCTGTAACTATCTCTCTGTATCCATCTATAGCGCTTTTAAATCCGAAACCGGCAAATCTTACACATAATCAGTTTAAACTTCTTCTACAAGTTACAACAGAGGCAAAACAAACAGGCTAAAGCCTGGAAATCACCAAATCTAGCAATATCCGAAACTAAGCATAAAATAAATCAAGCAATGATTCATGCCAAGACAGATGCTATTGCTCAAGACAAAATATGTAATTTCCAAAAAATATGGCTCCCTTGGGTGACCCATTTTTTACCTTCCAATTTTGATGACTCCCTGCTGATGCCTTGGTAAATTTTGCCCATATACGGTAACCACCATTAAACATTTTAAGCCTCCTGCCATGCTTCATCCCAGGAATTTATCTTCTCTTCTTCTTTATATCTCTTCTCTCTCTATATATACTACTCTTCTCTTCTTTTCTCTCCTTTCCTATCCTTTACTTTCATTCCTTTTCCTTGCTTTCTTCTTCTAGCTCTAAGCGCAGAACTTCAGTCTACTTTTCATAATTTTACAACAATTTTTACTTCCAGTTTAAGATACAACAATATCAACTATTTTCTTGAGTTATATGCGCTTAAATGATTTCTACAACAACTGTAAGTGACTTTAATCAATTTTCACTGTTCATTAATTGCTATGATTCTATCTTCCTTACTGATGAGAATTTTTGAATAACTAATTCTACTTTTTTTGTATGAAATATAATATGTACTTGTTATTTTATGGAGTCCTATGCCTATCTTTTTTGTTCAGATGTATTATCTCTTGTTCTGTTGCTCTACTATTGCATTTATTTTTTTGTATACTGTTAAACTCACAGAACTCTCACCTCAAGATTGTAACAAGAAAGCCTTGGGAACAATCCACTTAATGGATAGATGGTTAATCCTTAATCTATCACATCCACTTCACTCTATAAGACCTCTCCAACATAGCCTGGTAACCGGACCAATAGGGTTTAGTGTAAATTCTCCCTATATGATTCGTAAATCCAATCCTCCAATGCTCTAAGTATCATGGCTCCATACAAATATGGAAATAAAGCACAGATATGATTTCCATAGTGTAAAACCATCAATAAAAAGCCTTATTTTAACAGATTCTGCGTCTTCGAAACTCTCCCCCCTCACCCCCCTCTGGGGGAACCCGGAGTTCCCACCGGGGATATCCGGCAAATTCGCCAGGGAGGAATGGCCCCATGAATCGATGACTGCTCAACACTTCTTTCGAGGGGGGAGACTTTTGAAGCACTCAGATCTAGAGGAACTCTCAAATACAGGCTCTTTCCCCTTTTGGTCCTACATGCAAGCTAAACATTTCCTTGAGGACAAATCCTGCAAGGCCCACTTCACGAGATCCCCCACCCTCCTGGAGTCACTTTGCTCCCGTTCCTCTCCACAAAGCCATGTAATAGCGACCCTGCATTCTTCCCTGTCCGCCACACCTGAGACACTCTTAAAATCTGAAAAAGCCTATTGGAACGGCATAACGGGTAGGGAGCTGGAGCAAGAAGACTGGGACCGTATCCATCTCTACGTACATAAAGGCTCCCTAAACGTTTCCATTCAGGAAAACGGCTACAAAATCAAAACACGCTGGTATAGAACCCCAGATCTAATACACAAATTCTACCCCTCTGTTTCAGACAGATGTTGGAGATGCAACTTGGACAAGGGTACATTCCTCCACATCTGGTGGGACTGCCCCCTCCTTCTCCCTTACTGGTCTGAAGTCCACGCATTGGTCACACAAATCTCAGGCCTCACACTAGAATTCAATCCAGCGCAATACCTGTTGCATTGTTCCTCGATCCCTAAAAAAACGTATTTCAAATCGATAGCAATGCATTTGATCAATGCTGCAAGGATGTGTATCCCCGT
The DNA here is from genome assembly GCA_018402905.1 of Glandirana rugosa. Classification (NCBI taxonomy): domain Eukaryota; kingdom Metazoa; phylum Chordata; class Amphibia; order Anura; family Ranidae; genus Glandirana; species Glandirana rugosa. The sequence goes on along the minus strand of BLSH010511328.1, from coordinate 1,193,585 downwards.
GCATTGGCGTTCAACATCACCCCCAACAATTGCAGAATGGCTTCGCCGCATTAATAGAGTAGCTGAAACGGAGGAACTAATACACATCTCACAGGACAATATCCTCAAATTCTCCAGAACATGGGAACCCTGGATCTCCTTTAAGCTTACATGTAAATTTTCGGACCTATATACCTCACCTTGAGACGCAGAGCTGCGAAAACCCGTACACATGCTAAAACGGGATGTCTCATACAGGTCCTATCTTTTGTGAGATAGCAAGCACAAGAGAGAGCAGCTGGTTCTCCATCCCCCCCCCCCATCCCTTATCCTAAGACTCACTAGATGACTGGTCTTGGGACGCTCATCATCCAACGGCCCAATCCCATTGTACTCTTCTCCCTTGACCCTTCCCCTCTCATCCCCTGATGCTTGACCCCCCTCTTGCCCCCTCCTGCACCCTCCCCCTTCCTCCCTGCCCCACATTGCATAATACAAATTCCTATATGCTTCTGGCTACTTTCTGCTCCCTTCCCCGGACATACCTGTTCTTTCCTATTGGAGTTAGTCTGACAGGTGAAAACGCTAATTTCCCAGACTATAGGGAGTGTACTCATACTCAGCTACTGCAGAGCAATCTTGGCCTCTTGGCCAAACTTACCTAGTTCACATGCATTCTGATTAAAAGTATTCATTTCTCCTCATCTTTGAAATGTTATGTAACCTGTTGACACCATGTTGAGCGATTTATTTCAAAGTTTTGGAATATGTTGAAATTTGTACTTCTTGTATGATATGGAAACTTCTTTAAATCTCAATAAAAATTTTTGTGGAAAAAATAAAAATAAAAAGCCTTATTTATTTCAGCAAACTGGCTGCATACATTAAAAAGTGCATATAAAGTTAAAAACAGCACCATTCAGCACCTCTCACGTAACTTCTGGTCCGCGATCAACACCGGCCACGCCCTACGCATTACATCACGTCATGTGACTTCTTCAACAGGATTGGTTGTTATGCCAAGCTATTTAACTACTAGGGACCAGAAGTGGTTAAGCGGCCATTTTGTTGTAGTACTATTTACTATATATGGCGGCCATTTTCCCGATGATCCCTTGATAGCTGTATGTAATGGTTCTGGGTGGTTGTTAATTATAAACCCTTCTCATTATTTTTAATATACTGGTATACTCCATAAATGTATGTGCCTTATAATAATCATACTACTAAACAATCAGAAAACCCTCATTAAAAAGATTCAAAACCGACTAAAACATTAGTGTGACGTCCGCCTTTTTTTTTGTAAATTCTGGGCATTGCACTCAATATACGCGACCATATTCTTGCAGAAGCTGTGGAATGTTCAGCACAAAACCGGCTTTTTCTCTTGGACATTGCTACTGTGTCAAAATCAATAAATAACATGAATGGGCGAGGCTCAACTCAATGCATTATAATATAATATTTAACATGGATGTTATTACAAATGTATTTTAGAGCCTACAATAGTGTCTAATGTAGCGCCCCCTCCCCATAATTATATAGGTTTGCGGCCATTTTATTGTGGGTTAAAAGGGATGATACGGCTAGGGAAGAAAACTAATATTAACAAAGTTGCATGAAAGTATTGTTCTGTAAAGATAATCAATCAATAAGCTAATGAGTATGCAATGGATCTATAAATTACTATTAATTAAAATTGTTTTAACATGAGAATGAAACATGTAGAGACATTTTAAGTGGCCCATAATGATGCTAATAATCATATTTATATTGTCTGGGATAAAATTCATTAAGATAACGGCAGAATGGTTCAAAACCTACCTATTATTACATTATGGTGGTGTGAATTCAGAAAACAAGTAATCAATTTTATGAATCAATCAAATGAATTTATGCCTCATTTCTCGAATGAATGAATCACGTGGATGGGAAATGATGTGTGAGGTTCAAATACATAAATATGAATCAAAATATTTGAATTTACCAACTCAAATCTGTCCAATAATTAGGGTACCAACACTATATCTTAATAATTACTAATAAAGCAGTTTCATTCAAACTCTACGTTCAAGTCTTGGGGTGTCAATGTATGCATAGAGTGAATCCATTTAGAATTCTTTTGACTCAGAACTCATAACTCATAACTTTATGACTTCCTCTCCATGTTTTATTGTATCTCTTGATTTCCCAAAATCTCAAATGAGCTGGATTTCTATTATGTGCCTTTGCCAAATGTCTAGAGACATTATATTTTGGGAAGCCCTTTTTAATATTTTGTACATGTTCTTTTATTCTAGTATTCAATGCTCTTTTGGTTCTTCTGACATACTGTAATTTACAGGTACATTCAAGGACATAGACTAATCCTTCGGTGTGACAGCTAATAAAATCTTTGATGGGGAAGATGGCACCCATTGCAGTTGCTTCAAACTCAATCCGCATTGGCATGTACTAAAAGGTTATAAACATCTCAATACTATTCTACCTCAAAAATCTAGAATAGTATATAAAAGAGCTCCAAGATTGAGGGACCTGATTGTAAAAAATGTAGTAGACCCACCCCCCAAAAGAGAATTCACATTCTTTACTGGAAAAGGTTTCTTTCCATGCAAACGCTGTTATGCCTGTCAACACTCCATGAAACCGTTTATGAAGAAAACAGAGTTTAAAGCAACTGCAATGGGTGCCATCTTCCCCATTAAAGATTTTATTGGCTGTCACACTGAATGAGTAGTCTATGTCCTTGAATGTCAAAAATAAAAAATAAGCCGGCACTCCTTGGGATCAGATAATAAAGTATTTATTCCATCGTGGCAAACGGCAATCAACAGCTAATGCGTTTCGGCAACAACAGTGCGCCTTGTTCACAGCTGTGAACAAGGCACACTGTTGTCGCCGAAACGCGTTAGCTGTTGATTGCCGTTTGCCACGATGGAATAAATACTTTATTATCTGATCCCAAGGAGTGCCGGCTTATTTTTTATTTTTGATCTTGGTAATTGAAATGGAATGTATGGAGGACAGTCAAAGAGCCTGAGCACCTGGGGGAGATACAACACCTGATTGCCTAAAGCCCAAGCTCCACTGATCAGAGTGGTGTCTTTTGTGTGTTGTATGTCCTTGAATGTACCTGTAAATTACAGTATGTTGGGAGAACAAAAATAGCATTGAAAACTAGAATAAAAGAACATGTAAAAAATTTTAAAAAGGGCTTCTCAAAACATAATGTCTCTAGACATTTTGCACAGGTACATAATAGAAATCCAGCTCATATGAGATTTTGGGGAATCAAGAGGTACAATAGAACATGGAGAGGAAGTCATAAATTTAGGGTTCTGAGTCAAAAGGAATCTGAATGGATTCACTCTATGCATATATTGACATCCCAAGGCTTGAACATAGAGTTCGACTTAAACTGTTTATTAGTAATTATTAAGATACAATGTTGGGGGGGGGCATGGCTTGCGAGTGCTCATGATGGCAGCTTAAGCCGAAAGCTCTCCGCGGCCAACCGGACCTCACCAGCGACACAGACGGGTACCCAGCTTAGATCCCCCCGCCAAGGCACGGTAACATCTCCGGTGACATCCACCTACAATGTCCCGCAAGCACAAAGACGATCAATGCCCTAAAAAGCTGACAGCCTTCTTCCACTGGCCGGATCCAGGCAGGGAGAAGACCCAATATGGCGCCACTACCCGCACATCGTGGCACCCCTCGGCCTACACAGACCTGCCTGATGCCGATCCAAACAACACAGAGGATATGCCACTGCCATCCTCTCCCCTCCACTCACCTCCGACTAGCCCGGCTTCCCACAGCCCAGCTAAATCCAGGATGAGGATGGATGCTCCAGACCAGGCAGCAGTGAGTACAGAACTCCTCTCAGAGCATACTCCACTACAGATGCAACCATCAATAGGGACCTTCCCTACTACTGGACAACCTGTCCTAGATACCACACTGAAGGACATGTTATTAACACTGCAATCCTCGCTTACAACCACCTTTTTTTCCCCCTCTTATCAATAAATTCACTGCTGATATGCAACATATGGGAGATAGGATGCATTACATGGAAAACAAAATGGAGGAATGCACAGTCACAGTAAACAACCTGATAGATGCATACACAGAGCAAAAAGAGGACAACATGTGGATCAGAGTGAAATTAGCAGATCTCGAGGACCACTCAAGATGCAACGATCTTAAAATCCACGGGGTCCCTGAAACAGTCCCCTCCTCTGACCTGAAATCATATGCCAACAAACTATTGTCCACTTTGGCCCCTGAGCTGACGCCGTTCAAGCTCACTATCGACCGCATCCATAGGATTCTCAAACCGGGACACCTTGAGGACTCTGTACCCAAAGACGTCCTGCTGAGGATCCATTTCTTTCAAGCTAAAGAGCAGATTTTAGCTAAAGCAAGGGCAACAGCAAACCTACCTGCCCCTTTCACTGATATCCAAATCTTTGCAGACCTCTCGCAACATATTCTGCAAATGAGAAGTCAGTTGAAAACAGTAACCAAGGCCCTCAATAACCGTAAGCTGATCTACAAATGGCGGCATCCGGCTACTCTGCTGATCACAAGAAATCAAACAGATCATACTATAGCTAACATTGAAAAAGGAATGAAACTTTTCCACTCATGGGCAATTATTCCAAAGTTACCAGCAGATGTCCCTAACTCCTCGGGCTATTCCAATCTGCCTCAAAATGGGCAACATCACCAAGGAAACCACAAATTCAAATATAAATGACTGCTCTCGTCTTCACAAATGCCATCAATATAGCCCTCCAGTTGGGCCCTCTGCATGTTTAAACACAACTATCAAACTTTCCCCCCAAGTTCCGTCAGCACCTCATAGAGTATTTAATTGCTGACTGTTTTGCTCTACTGTTTCTTTTTTTTCAGTTCCTATTTTGCATTTAACACTTCTCCTTTTCAGAAATCTATAACCTGCAGGATACAGGTAACGACATCCCATTGCTCATCAAATCACATACTATTCCACGCCAGAGTGGGGACTCTATCTTCTCCCTAAACGACAGACTCACACCAGACTTCCTCAAAACAACTCTCCTGGGAACTTTCAAGGAAAGCACCGCTTGTTCAACTATCCAATAGACCTTACATCCAGCAGACCTTCTAACTGTAAGTTTGCTCGCTGCAACCTACACCCACCTCACCTCAAACCATGGCCTTCACAGTGGTGTCCCTGAATGCAAATGGCCTCAACCATCCTGTAAAAGGAGCCTTCATGTGGAAAACAGCCTGTTGCTTAGTGCCGATGTCCTTTGCATGAAAGAGACTCACTTTGACCAAAGCGCAACCACTTTCTGCTCACATAGAACTTCCCCCACATATTCAAGGCTTCTTATACAAAGAAACAAAAAGGAATACTTATAGCCATTCGGGATACAGTCGGATTCCAACTTCACAACTGTACTACAGACCCCGAAGGACGATATATTATCCTTCAGAAGTTCTAAAAACACTGCGCCTACTAAAATAGATCGTAGATCCGCGCTACTATAGACACCAGCCTAAGTATAAAACACCACTTTTCAAATAGAGCAGCCACTTTAAACATACAAGTAAATTAAAATTCAAATATATCTATATCCATAAGACATACAGCAGCACTTATATTCATCAATTAAACATAATTGAAACTTAAAAACACTGACACCCAGTGATAAATGACACAGTCCAAAAAACGTGTATATATGTATAACTATCAAAAGTTCATAGACATCTGATCCCAGAAAATCACTTTCGTGATTCGTCCCCACACAGTGATCTGCACCGCGATCAGCCTCCACCTTTCCTCCACTGGAGCAATCACCAGTGAAAGTCCATATGACGAAACGCACCATGGTTGGGCTGTATGGCAACGCTCTGTTGGAGATGCTTCATTCCCCCTTCTCCCCGCTGGACAGAGGAGAGGTGGAGGCTGATCGCGGTGCCTGAAAAGTCCTGGGACGGCCGGCATCTGCATATTATTACATGTGCATTTTAACTGTTTTCCAGTAAGAGTGGATTGTACAGGGGAGGGAGTAAATGTGTATACTGGGGATGAAATAAATGATTTACACAGTATTACACTATGTCCTGGCCTATATCTTCCACTTTCCATGTGAACACCTGTATGAAGTGAATGGCTCATTTCCATAACTTGGGATCGCTAGTGCTGGAATAGCACAAACAAGCACATTAACCAGAGCATAAGAATGTCTGACAAATAGTTGTGGTAAGCGTCCATTCATTGGGGAAGTTGGGCACCTGCATGATCACGTGGTGTATGATATCCTACAGAAAGCCTTACGAAAGTGATTTATCGGGGTCAGATGTCTATGAACTTTTGATTGTTATACATATACACGTTTTTTGGACATTGTCACTTTTCTTGGGTGTCATTGATTTTAAGGTTCAATTATGTTTAATTGATGAATATAAGCGCTGCTGTATGTCTTATGGATATAGATATATTTGAATTTTGATATATTATCCTTCTATGCTCCATTGCCAACATGCAATACACACTTGTATCCCTCTACGCACCCAACCAATGCCAAGTAACGCTGTCAGGAAACAACCGTTGCCCCTGGAAGTTGGGTCTGGAAGCCTATGCGCAGGTAGCGAGTGCATGCACCTGTGTACGTGTGCACAGGCATTGGCGCCCAAACAGCCCATTTAAGCAGACAGCACCCTGCAACCAGTGCTGTCCATTCTACAGCGTCTAGTGTACCTGTGAGCCCCAGCTCTGTTCCTGTTTACTTGTTCCTGTTTCCTGAAGACCCGGCTTGACCTGACCTGCTTGATATCTGCCTGCACTGACCCCCGGCTACCCATGACCATTCTCCTGCCTGATTACTTGTACCTCCGCTGCCTGCCTGATTACGAACTCTGCTTGGACCTGACCATTCCTTTGCGTACTCCTTTGTACCGCACCGCCTGCCAGTTGCCGACCCAGATTGTACCACCTTCCTTCATATCTGCACAAGCTGCTCTGGGACCTCTCACACCATCATCAGAGACAATCCAGCTGTCGCGTACCTGGCGGTGGAGTCTGACTTATGCAGGAGTAACCTCTCTTGCGACCCTGATTCGTGAACCCCTGGTAGAGCAGACAGGAGGCTCAGGAGTGAGGATGGCACAAGGGTTTAGATGGTCACCGGTGACAACTGAAGAGGTTCTTCTGGTCTCGTGCTAGTTGAACAGAGGGTTTGTACAGGCAGGGTCAGTAGCTGGCTGGCGGTGCAGTACAGAAGGATCAGACAGAAGAGTAGTCAGGCACAGGCAGAGTTCGTTAACGGGCTGGCAGCAAAGGTACAAGGGAGCAGGCAGAAGAGTGGTCGTGGGTAGCCGAGGTCAGTGCAGGTGGAGATCAGAGCAGGGTCAAGACAAGCCGGGTCACAGGAACAGTCTTGTTTCCCTCTTACATAATCCAGTTAAAATTTACATAAGTGACATATTTGGTGTGGGATCTCTGTTTCCCTACTCGCTCCCATGTTAATCAATGGGGACTCGGACCTCTTGAAAGGGGTCCGGGGCACTTTAGTACACCTCAGAATGTTCTGCTCCTTTGAAGATCACACCCATTCTAGATGTTCTGGTTTTGGTTTTTTTGAGCAATTTGGGCCAGAGGATGCTCCTGCCGGGGTAGGTTCCCATGCGCCTCCACTTACCCTCGGGTCTTCCAAGGAATTCCCCAGGATAAGTTATCTGCCCTATTGGATCAGATATCATACCTTTTTTGGTCAATGACCTTTGTTCTCTTCCCTCGCCAGAGGGCTGGTCTGGCGTTCCAGAGTGGTGTTTTTTCCCCTCTGGGGCCATACCCTCCTGCTTTCTTCAGAATTAATCTTCTCTATTGTACTCTATCTCTTGTTGTTCCTTTTCCTACTATGTTTCTTGCCTTTTCTTTGCACCTAAAATGTATCTCTATTTCAGCCGATTCTGGTCCAGTTAACCACATCCAGAGGCTTCCAGATACCAGTGGAATTCTAATGTTGTCATGGGGGATTATTGACCTTATGGTGAGTGATGCTGTAAACTTGAGTTATGTTTCCCTCGGATACCATGGCTAAAACACATCAGAAAATCCTTAGAATAGCTAACCATAATGCTCAGGGCCTAAATTCTCCCATAAAAAGGAGGAAAATCCTTGACCATTACAAGTCCCTTAAGATGGATATAGTAATGGTCTAGGAGACCCATTTCCCTGCACAGTACAGCCCCAAATTTCTTCACCCATATTTCCCCACCTTCTTTCTGGCCAAAGCAGATTCGAAAACCAAAGGGGTAGCCATCCTAATCTCCAAATCCTGTTATTTCACCCCATGTTGGGAACTCAAGGATCCAGAAGGCAGATATGTCCTCGTCAAGGGCACTATCGAGGGAAATTTATACTCCCTAGTCGTCTATTATGCTCCAAACAAAGGCCAACTCCCCTTCTTCAAATCTCTACTTGATGTCATCCAACCCCATCTAGAAGGCAGAATTATATTAGGGGGGACTCTAACATTGCCTTTGACCAAAAACAAAAAAAAAGACAAATCTAGACCCCTAAATAACCAACTGACACACCCCTCCAAAGCGAGTCTTAAATGAGCAAAATTGCTACATACAGAAAATCTGACAGACATTAGGAGGGAACTCAACCCAGCCAAGAAAGACTTCACACATTATTTGTCTCCTCATAACTCCTTTGCGCGAATTGACCACCTTTTAGTACAATCCGACACAGTACCACTAATTTCCCTCTCCCGAAAAATTGACACCGCCCTCTCCGACCATTCTATAGTGCTTTTACAAATTTTATCAGACCCGCATTATGCGAGACAAGCTCAGTGGAGACTTAATGAATCTCTTCTCGCTGATCCAGTCATAGTTTTCGAGCTCAATAGTTCAATTAAGGAATGCTTCTCTCTTAATAACACGGAGGGAATTACCGCGAGTACCCTTTGGGTAGCCCATAAAGCCTTTATCAGAGGTAAACTCATCCAGATTTCATCCCAATTAAAAAAGGAAAGGATGGCGGATATAGTCAGACTCGAAAAATCGTACTTGTCCCTCAATGCTCAACACAAGACCAACCCCTCTAAGCTTCTCATCTCTCAACTAGACAAAGCTAGATTAGAACTGAATTTGGCGTTAATGGCTAAATCAGAAAAATCTATCCGCTGGAGTGGACAAAAATTCTACACGCAGTATGACAAACCTGGAACCATGCTAGCTTCCAGCCTAACTCCCCGACCACGCCATTCCACACTTCCCAAAATCAGAATCCCGGGTCAGGGCGTCTCTTCAAATCCAACGAATATCCTAGAAGCGTTTCATAAATACTACTCAGATCTTTACAGCACCCCCCCCCACAGACTTCTAAGAATCAGGCCCAGCCACTTTTAGACAGTATCGCTCTCCCCTGCCTGACAGCTGAACACAAACATACCTTAGAGGCTGAAATTACAGAAAAGGAGATATTGGGAGTCATCAAGGACTTAAAGAATGGGTCTGCGCCAGGCCCAGATGGTTTTTCCGTCCCTTACTATAAGACCTTTGCTGAGACACTCTCTCCTTTTCTATTGAAATTCTTTAATTTCATTTCACAGGGCCTTCCCCTAGACTTGCAGCTCAACTCGGCCTACATTTCAGTAATACCAAAACCAGATAAAAACCCTGAGGAAGTGGGCAATTACAGACTGATTTCACTCATCAATAACGACATTAAAATCTTGACAAAAATACTAGCCAACAGGTTAGCCTCTTTCATTAATGCCTATATAAACAAAGATCAGGTGGGCTTTATACCCGGTAGACAGGGACCAGATCAGATACGCAGAGCTATATACTTAATCTCCATCCTGCTTCGGCCCGAAGCAAAGAGGCATGGTCTTATCCTTAGACCTACAAAAGGCATTTGACTCGGTATCATGGGCATATCTGTTCACACTTTTAGAAAAATAGGGCTTCGGCCAGCGCTTTATGGGCATTATTAAAGCACTTTACTCTTTCCCCCACACTTCTCTACCTAACCTGAACCACACTTTAGATCTCTTCGCGGAAATCTCAGGGCTTACCGTGAACTATTCAAAATCTCAGGCAATGAACATTTCCCTTCCACCGGAAACAGTTATCTCACTTCAACATTAATTTCCCTTTCACTGGATCACGTTCTCCATTAAATACCTAGGTATCAACTTATCGGCCAAGATAGAAGAACTATGCTCCAACAACTACCCTATCATTTTTCGAAAACTTGAGAATGACCTGAAATCCTGGTCTAACAGTGGACTATATCCACACAGGCGTTCCCTGACCCCCTGTAATAAGGGGTCTAGGGGTTCCGGTAAGGGTACATCTGTATTGGTGGAGGATTATTTCACTAAAGTGGTAGTATGGTCGACGCTCATTGTTTATGGTCATTTGGACAAGATTCACATTCTTTTGCACTAACTTTCTTTCACAAGATTGGACTTAATTGGACTCTTTGGACTCATTTTCTGTTTATATATTTTGTACACTTTTCAGTTTTGTTAATTGGTGCTGTTTTCATTCGCACATATGCATGGGGTGTATCAACACATTTGACATGTACACAAGCGCAATTCAATTTTTGTTTTATTATTTCATTGGTGTAGAATTCACACTTTAGAAGTTGCAGCTGTGTTCGCCCCTTTTTTTAGCATCTTTAGGGGTAGCGCAGCCTTTTCACATTTTGTTTATCACCATTTGGATTCACCCTGGTTGCAGCTTCCTTAATTTTTTCATCAAGATATTCATTTGAAGTTTTTTTCCATATACCGATATGGATGTATTTGATTATTGAGCTACCCGGAAGTTCAACACTGAGGGAACTTGTCATTTCTAATGGAGAGGATAATGATATTGGTGGTCTGTTTACCAGACCTCATGTTTTCAGAGTTGCATGCACAATGGGATATTGCCTTCTTTGAGCAATATCTGGCAGACAACATGGTTCCCAGGAGTCTCCGATGGGAAGTTAGCCCACATGAACTTGGAAGAGTGGTTCAAATATTTCAATGAAGCAGGATTGGGCTTTTTGAAGTTTTTAAAAAACATAAAGATTGAGAAATTGCCTATTTTAGATGCCCAGATTAAAGAAATAAGGGAGAAACTTTTACCATTTAAAGAGAGTGAAGAGTATAAGGAGAGATCTCTCTCTCTCTAAAAAAATGCTCTAGAGAAGGAGGAGAGGGAACAGAAATTAAAAAAAAGAAAAATACAATAGAGATATGGGGATTACAAGACAGGCATAGTATTTGAATGGCAAAACAAATTAGTATTGGAACAAAATAAAACAAAGTAGGTACCATAGGCCAAGGTTCAGGGTCGGGACTGCTAGTACCCACACACATAGACCCCGATACCGAAGGAGGTCCAGATTCTCCGATGGAGGGGGGAACAACGGGCTGGGTCTATCCCTCTGTTACAAGGGGGAGACTCCCCTCCAGGACCTCCATGAGAGAATCTGCACCCAATATGGGAGGAAGAAGGGACAGATCCTCGAACTGGTATAGGGAAGATGAGAGACCCTACTATAATGTCCCTACGAATAATCGGTTTGGTCCCCTGAAGGGAGATTTCTATAGCTCCCCTAGAATAGGAGGGGGGGACACAACCCTCCGAGGGACAGTAATGGTGAGTTTAGACCTATGAATAGAGACCGTCGCCCCCCCGGACATAAAGGAAATGGGGGAAACTATGGTTACAATGGCACCCCTGGGAGGGAGTCCAATAGGAGTTTTGACTACCGTAGTAACCCACAGGGAGGCCCAGGGACAAGGAGAAAGAATGGGCATCCCAATATGTATAGTGGAGCCCGGTTTCCTCTATACCATTTAAGGGAGGAGACCCAGTTTTCTAACAGACAGAATACTGACCAGGGATATTCCAATTATGGGGGTTTTCCCAGGCAACAACAAGGCTAAAGAGAAATAGGAGAACAAGGAGGGGCACTAGAGGAGGAAGAAAGATACAGAAACAAAAGGAAAAGGGAACGATGGGGGGGTTTATACAACCTGAGCTCCCAGGTGTTAACGGATAATGAGAAAAGAATATTGGATATGTGTTTGAAATTTGCTCCACCAAAGGGTCTGAACAGATTTCAAACCTTTATGGATGTACACAGGTACATAAGGAAAGTGAGTATTAAAAGGCACTTTCTTGTGAATCCTATTGTGAATCAGGGCAATAGACCTTCAGAGATACGGATGTCTAATTTATCCAATGCCTTTCTCTTCAACCCCCCCCCCCCCCCGGGCGGTCTGACCCCCTCATTACGAGTATTTAAGGAGGTAGTCTTGAGAGACCTGGATGAACTACATACTAAAAAAAATAAAATGCAGAGTCACCTAGAGAAAGGGCTGCAGGACCTCTGTGAAAGAAGGGACCTGATTATCAGACCTGCCGACAAAGGGGGGGGTTGTTTTGTTGGATAAAGAGTCGTATTTGAAAGAGATGAACAACATTTTAAGTGATACAGAAACCTACATACCACTTAGGAGGAATACAGTCAATCAATATAAGAAAGAATTAGAGAGGATAATCTGTAGGGCAAAGAAACAGGGGGTTGTTAACAAAAAGCAGGCAGCCTTTCTGGTTCCAGCTGCCCCCAGAACCCCTATTATCTATTATTTACCGAAGATTCACAAGAATCCTACTTGCCCCCGGGACGCCAATTAGTCAGTGGCATCAACTCGGTGACGTCTCGGGTGGGCAAGTATATAGACCACTTCCTGCAGCCTCTGGTCATTCGGATGCCCTCATATATTAAGGATAACACGGCAGTTATCAATTTAGTTGAAAATAGTCCTGTAGAGGAGGGATGGTGGCTCGCCACAGGGTATGTTACATCCCTATATACCATTATCCCCCATGATTTGGGGTATCAGGCGGTACAACATTTTTTGGATCAAGAGGAAGGTATAGTGCCATCCAAAGAGACTTCATTCTAGAACTATTGAAGTTTGCGGCCTCCCGCAACTATTTTTGGTTCGGGGGTTGCTATTATTTGCAAAATAGAGGGGTGGCTATGGGGACAAAATATGCCCCCAGCCTAGCCAATCTATTTATGGCCAAATGGGAGGAGGACGTCATTGATTCCCAGAGAAGGCCGGAACTGTTTTTTTGGGTGCGTTACATCGATGACGTCCTCCTCCTATGGAAAGGAGATCAAGTTTCCCTGTTGGAGTTTGTGGGGTCCCTCAATCGCAATGATAGGGGCATAAAACTGAATTTTGAGTACAGTCAAACGACGGTCAACTTTTTGGATTTGTCTATTAGGATAGAAGAGGGCAGAATGACAACAACGACCTACTTCAAACCCACAGACAGGAACTCCTTCATTTCCAGGGACAGTTGTCATCATAGACCATGGTTAGAAGGAGTTCCCAAGAGCCAATTACTCCGTATCAGGAGAAATTGTACCAATCAAATGGACTTTGATGTACAAGCTGAGATATTGATTGGGCAATTTATGGAAAAAGGATACGGGGAGGTCCATTTACGTAGTACAGCTCAATCTGTGAGGGATATGGATAGGAGTTTGCTGCTGACTAAAAAAGACAGACAGTCCAATCAGGAACTTGATCCTGGCCGTCAGTTTGCGTTCATCACCAATTACTCTACACAACATTGGGCGATCCAAAGAATCTTCCGCACACATTGGCATATTCTACAAAATGATCCAGTTTTGAATGCAGCTTTGCCTCCTCGACCTTTAATAACCTATAGGGGAATACCATCCCTGAGGAGTAAGATAGTACACAACATTATCGATCCCCCTTCTAGTGCCCTTCTTTTTCACAACCTTAATGGATTTTTTAGATGTGGCCAGTGTCAGGCTTGCCATGTAAATAGACACCAGAGGAGAAAGATTCTTAATTTCTCATCCACTGTCACTAACAAGGAGTACACCATTGAGTCCTTTATCACCTGTAGGACCACCCATGTAGTCTATCTGCTACAGTGCCCTTGTGGCCTGCAATATGTGGGCAGGACCACGAAGGCCCTTGGCGTTAGACTCGGCCAACATCTGGCCAACATACGCAAAGGATACAAAAATCATAGTGTATCCAGACATTATGATAAGGTACATGCACGAGATCCCAGAGGGACTCTTTTTGTGGGAATCGACTGCTTTGTATCACATTGGAGGGGCAGCCTTAGGGTGAGAGAGTTATCTAAGATGGAATCTAGGTGGATCTTTCTCCTTAAGAGCTACTCCCCGTCTGGCCTAAATATAGACCTGGACGTCAATTGTTTTATTGACAATTCCTGATCTATATGTGGGACCTTTGTTTTTTCCATTTTTTGTAATGCATAACAAACAACACTGCGCTCACATGTCACTCTAACCAAAACATGTTGAAATAGCTCTCATACCACTCTGGCATGTAGAGGATGGACATGGGCAAGGGGAAAGAAAGTTCCAAGGAAGTCCATGGGCAAAGTCCGGAGGAGGTGTGCAATTCGAGGCAGCAGGCTAAACAGAGCAGGAAGACTCTGTAGACCAAAACATAAACAAGAGAGCAGCGCCTCTAAGTGCAATACCTTCTTTAATGATAAAGGGTATAGGTAAATATACACTCACATAAATGATCGGATAAAAACACAGAAAGGATCATCCGCGGATCGCCAGATGGTGTGCAGGCAGGCGTGGAGAGGGAGCCGATGCCCGTCACGCTGTTGGCTTCCAGCGCAAACCGGGACACAAAGCTGATGACAGACCGTCCACACACTCAGCACCACGTCACGTGGATACCTGCGGAATCACCCCAAGCTTGTCTCACCGCTGAAACCCCTCGTGCACATTTCCATAACCCAGATTTTCCCCCGGGTTTGAACATCAAAGCATTCAAGTGGTAGTTAGACAAGGGGCTGTACCGAATAGGGCACTTTTTCACCCCTTTGGGCCCAATGACCCTTAATCAATGTATTAGTAAACTGCACCTTCCGGATTCTGAAAGGTTCAGATTCCAACAAATTTGTCATTTTTTACAGTTAATATGGAAAGAAAAGTCCCTCCCACCTAAATTTACAACGTATGAAATCTGGTGTGGCCAGGCAATGGAACAGAGGGGGGGGGCATCTCAGTAGTTTACACGTCTCTCATTCAACCAGGGACAAAAGCATCTTATATGAATCATTGGGAGAGGGATTTTCAGTTTGACTGGGATCTGGAGACCTGGCACAGTGCCTTATTTAACTCCTTCCAAGGTATCTTGAATACCACGCTCATGGAAGCTAGCATCAAGGTGATTACAAGGTGGTATCTTACCCCGACTAAGCTTGCCTCCATCTATCTCTCTGCAGATCCCAAGTGCTTTAGAGGCTGTTCTCTTTTAAGCACAATGCCGCATATAGGGTGGGAATGTCCAAGGATACGCCAATTTTGGAGGAAAATCTTTAACCTTATTGATAGGTTGACTAATAACCAGGTCCCCAGATCTCCAGAGATCACTCTTCTTAATACTCACATACCGAATTTATCAAAACCCAATAGGAAATTAGTGCAATTCATACTGCTAGGAGCTAAAATGACCTTAGCGAAATCTTGGAAAAAAACAAAGATCTCCCTAGCCGCAACTTCACGGAAAAGCTCTTGGATCATGTCACAAGAGAAGTTGGCTAGCATTCTCTCAGACACAACTATGAGGTTTGAGGCTATCTGGGAGCCCTGGGCAGCATACGTGGGCATCTCCTTTACTCCAGGCTCCCCTCGGACAACAGATCCGGCTACGCAGACTTAAATCTGGGTGCTCCTCTTCTCTCCTCCTTCTTTCCCCTTACCTCTATATACTCTTTCTTTCTTCCTTCTCTTCTAGGTACTTCATTCATGACTTAACTCACCTGAGTTGGTCCATTATGAACTAACTCCAGTGGACAGGTTACATGTTTTACCCGTAGCTCTCAAGTACTATTCTCCACATGAGGTTAATGCAGATTTGAGAGTTAGTCTGATGCCCTGGTCACCTTTGGGGGGGGGCGATACTTCCGCGTCCCGACACAGCTTGTTCCCATTCTGGGGTGTCGGGGCGTTGGAAAGTAGAACCTTCAACCTTGGCTTGCCTAGAGGGAGGTTCCAAGCCCCTGCTATACCTTGTGTTTTCTTGTTGCATTGGATTTAAGTGTTAGATATTATAACTACCGTATTATGCATTCTTCATACATAAGCTCCTCTGTAGTGTTGAGCGAACCCGAACTGTAAAGTTCGGGTCCATACCGAACTTTTGGGTGTCCAGGACCCGGACCCGAACCCGGACTTTTCAAAAAAAGTCCGGGTTCAGGGCCGGGGTTCTGGTAATTTTACTAAACGTTCTGAAAAGTGCTGTAAAAAAGTCCTGGAAAGTCCTAGAGGTCTGCAAAAGGAAGGAAAATGGGGGTAAGGGTCGGACAAGTGTCCTACAAAGAAATAGGGAAATAACTTTAAATAATTAAAAAAAAAATAACATAAAAAAATCAAAAATGGAGGTGGATGTGGACTATCTTAAAACTGTGTGAGAAAAGTATAAATTAGCGGGGAGAAGCCATATCACTGTTCTAAGAACAGTGATATGGCTTCTCCCCGCTAATTTATACTTTTATCACACAGTTTTAAGATGATTGTACATTCTACAATCATCTTAAAACTCTGTGAGAAAAGTATACATTAGCCGGGAGAAGCCGGCTAATGTATACTTAAGCCGGTATAATGTATTCTTAGAACAGTGATCTGGCTTCTCACCGCTAATTGATAGTTTTCACACACAGTTAGAAGATAATTTTTGAACAGTGATATCATATCACTGTTCTACATTGTAGAACAGTGATATGATATCACTGTTCTACAATTATCTTCTAATTGTGTGTGAAAACGATCAATTAGCGGGGAGAAGCCAGATCACTGTTCTAAGAACAGTGATATATCATATCACTGTTCTTAGAACAGTGATCTGGCTTCTCCCCGCTAATTGATAGTTTTCACACACAGTTTGCAGATGTTCTAAGAACCGGGATGTGGCTTCTCCCGGCTAATGTATACTTTTCTCACAGAGTTTTAAGATGATTGTAGAATGTACAATCATCTTAAAACTGTGTGATAAAAGTATAAATTAGCCGGGAGAAGCCAGATCACTGTTCTTAGAACAGTGATCTGGCTTCTCCCCGCTAATTGATAGTTTTCACACACAGTTTGCAGATGTTCTAAGAACAGGGATATGGCTTCTCCCGGCTAATATATACTTTTCTCACAGAATTTTAAGATGATTGTAGAATGTACAATCATCTTAAAACTGTGATAAAAGTATAAATTAACTGGGAGAAGCCATATCACTGTTCTTAGAATTTATACTTTTCTCACACAGTTTTAAGATAGTCCACATCCACCTCCATTTTTGATTATTTTGTTATTTTTTTTTTAATTATTTAAAGTTATTTCCCTATCCCCATTTCTTTGTAGGGCACTTGTCCGACCCTTACCCCCATTTTCCTTCCTTTTGTAGACCTCTAGGACTTTCCTGGACTTTCTTACAGCCATTTTTGTGCCTAAAAGTTTGGGTCCTCATTGATTTCAATGGGGTTCGGGGTCCGGGTCAAAGTTTGGGTTCTGTCCGGACCCGAACCCGGACTTTGTCCCGAAGTTCGGCCGAACCAGCAGAACCCAAACTTCCAGAGGTTCGCTCAACTCTATTCCTCTGTCAAGTAACTAACTCATCGTTTGTATCTTACTTTTACTTGTTATGTTGAAAAATCTAATAAAAATCTTTGAAAGTAAAAAGTTTGATGAAAGCCATAGTTGGCCAGGAATGGAGATTGTTTGGTGGCTAAGTGCACCGTATTGTTGAAGGCAAATTCAGCCAACGGTAGCAGAGAGACCCAGTTGTCCTGTGAAAATGAAAAGAAACAGCGTAGGTACTGTTCAAGTGTCTGATTGGTTCTTTCCATCTGGCCATTAGTCTGTGGATGGTAGGCCGATGAGAGGGAGAGTTCGATGTCCAGGGAGGCACACAGAGCTTTCCAAAATTTGGATGTAAATTGGACCCTGCGATCGGAGACAATACTCAAGGGAACTCCATAGAGTCTGACTATTTCTCAGATGAAGATTTCAGCCGTTTTGGCCGCTGATGGTGTACCCTTCATGGGTAAGAAGTGCGCCATTTTAGTTAACCGGTCCACGACCACAAAGATTGTTGTATACCCCTGGGATGGGGGAAGTTCCACGATAAAGTCCATGGAAATCATAGACCAGGCCCGTTCAGGTACAGGAAGTGGCCTTAGTAGCCCCCATGCCTTGGCTTTACTACTCTTGTGTTGGGCGCAGATGGGACAGGAGCTGACATACTTCCGACAGTCCTCAGTCCTCGTCTGCCTGGGGCCACCAGAAAGAGTGTAGCAGAAGTTCAGCAGTCTTGCGGGTTCCAAAATGACCTGCTAGCTTATGGTCATGACAGGATGCCAGAATAGATAGACGCTGCCCCTCTGGTACGAAAAGCCTGTTCTTGTGTCATAGCAATCCATCTTTTGCTATCAGATTTGGGTCTGTTGGTTTGGGAGTCTTGGACAGAGACTGCCTAATACGGGACAGTAGGTCCCCCTGTGTCATTAGAAAGTTTTTGGGATGCAGCACAGTGTCCAGGATCATGGGTTCTCCGGGTTTGCAGAACATCTGGGACAAGGCATTCGGTTTGATGTTCTTCAACCCAGGCCTGTAAGTGACGTGGAAGAGGAAACGTGAAAAGAAGAGAGCCCATCGGGCTTGACGAGGTTTCAGTTTTATGGCTGACCTGAGATACTCAAGGTTTTTGTGGTCTGTCAGGAACAGAATAGGGTGCCTGGCTCCTTCTAACAAATAGCGCCACTCTTCCAGGGCCACTTTGATGGCCAGTAGCTTGCGGTCTCCGATGTCATAATTCCTTTCCGGAGGGGACAACTTTCTGGAGAAGAACGCCACCGGGTGAAGGACTGCTTTGGCTTCTTGTCTCTGCGACAGGATGGCCGCACGGCGACCTCGGAAGCATCCACTTCTAGGACAAATGGCAGGGCCAGATCAGGGTGTTTCAAGACAGGTGCAGACGTGAATAGACTTTTCAGGGTCTCAAAGGCTTTTTGGGCTTCCTCAGACCACACAAATCATGTATTCAGTTTAGTCAGCTGTGTGAATCCCTTTATGAACTTCCTATAGAAGTTGGCGAAGCCAATGAAACGTTTAATTCTCTTCTTGTTTGTGGGGGCAGGCCATTCTATAATAGCAGAGACCTTCTGGGGGTCCATAGTAATACCTGTGACCGAAATGATGAGTCCTAGGAAGGAGATGCTGGATTGTTCGAACTCACATTTCTCGGCCTTGGAGTATAGCCCATGCTGCCGAAGGTGGCTCAGAACACAGGCATTGCGAAATGACCAGAACTTGGTGTGGTCGCTCGAAAACCGCTCCGGCCAGGGAACCTTAGGTTCCGGCGGCAACATCGCCATGGTACGGGCCATGGGCTGGCTACTTCCAGGAGCCATGGCTACGGCGAACTCAAGCACCTATTTCTCCAGTTGGGTATAGTCATCCTGTAGGGTCTTGGCGGCCCGGGTCAGGCCAGCCAGATGCAAACAGAGATCGTCCATGGGCGAGGCCTCCTTTGCAGACTCAGGCATGGCTGTCTGATACTGTCACATACCTGGTGGTGGAGTCTGACTTATGCAGGAGTAACCTCTCTTGCGACCCTGATTTGTGAACCCCTGGTAGAGCAGACAGGAGGCTCAGGAGTGAGGATGGCACGAGGGTTGAGATGGTCACTGGTGAAAACTGAAGAGGTTCTTCCAGTCTCATGCTAGTTTAACAGAGGGGTGGTACAGGCCGGGTCGGTAGCTGGCTGGCGGTGCAGTATAGAAGGGTCAGACAGAAGAGTGGTCGGGCACAGGCAGAGTTCGTTAACAGGCTGGCGGCAAAGGTACAAGAGAGCAGGCAGGAGAGTGGTCGTGGGTAGCCAAGGTCAGTGCAGGCGGAGATCAGAGCAGGGTCGAGACAAGCCGGGTCACAGGAACAGGTATCAGACAATCAGGTTGCTCAGGAACACACACACAAATGCTGTAGATCAGACAGCACTGGCTGCTGGGCATTGCTAGCCCAAATAGGGACGTTTGGCGCCGTTTCTGGCACGTGCGTGCACACAGGAGCGTGCACGCGAACGCACACAGGCGCACACATAGGCGCACAGGGCATTTTCAGATTGCAAATTCCATTCCTAACACCAGCCCTCGTGCCATCCTGCACTCTCGGACCTTCTGTTTGCTCTACCAGGGGTCCCCGAATCAGAGTGGTTGTTCCTTGCATAAGACAGAGTCCACCACCAGGTGCATGACAAACGTTCTTGAAGAAGGTGTTGAAAAAAGCAAAGACCCTCCAACAAGGTCACCTCCTGATATGTGGAGATTTTAAAGCAGTTCCCAATAACAGACTGGGTTCAACCTCTGAACCTAAAAGAAATGAATCCTTTCTTCACAAGTGTATCATTTCCAATGATTTGCATTATGTGTGGAGGTGTTGTCGTGCAGAGAGAGAGATTATACTTTTCTCTCCCCGCGGCACAACACATACTCACAAATAGATCTTTTACTAACTGATAAATGGTTACTTCAGAAAGTTTTAGCCTCGAGCATCCACACGGTAACATGGTCTGATCATACCCCCATCAGTATCACCGTTTCTAAAAAACCATCCCACCTCCACACCTTTCTGTGTTGGGCCAACGACCTCCTATTACAGGACCCATCATACCAAAGAAAAGATTATTAACCCCCAAGCTATAACTGACACATTAAGTATATATTATAGTAGCCTATACAACTTAAAAAACGAACACAACCATCCCAAGAGGAAATAAATACCTTCCTCAACCACATCAAACTGCTCTCTCTAACCCAACAACTACTTACTAGTGTTGAGCGAACCCGGACTGTAACGTTCGAGTCCGTACCGAACTTTCGGGTGTCCGTGGCACGGACCCGGACCCGGACATTTCAAAAATCGTTCGGGTTCGGTCCGCTTGCTAAAAACTTTACAGGCCCAGGCCCAGGCACGGTGCCTGTGGGCTTTCAAGCCATGCCTGAGCTTGCAATGTCAGGCCCAAGCGAGTTGTGATCATTCATCAACAACCCAATCTCTCTCGTCAAACTACACCAACTCCTTCCATAAATAAAGGAGAACCCTACCAACACAAGCAAAAAATTCAACATATCCGATGATATTATATATGAATTACACAGTCAATATCGAACCCCCAATTATTAGAAAAGAAACCATACTACCCAGGACATTATCCTCCAGCAACCGGGTTGTGTCTTTCCACACCTCCACCCTACCAAAAAAT
>BLSH010511328.1:1138092-1154973 GCA_018402905.1 Glandirana rugosa | reverse complement strand
CCCCCCCCCCCCCCCCCCCCCCCCCCCCCCCCCCCCCCCCCCCCCCCCCCCCCCCCCCCCCCCCCCCCCCCCAAGAGGAGGTTTAGCCAATTGGGGTCAAGGGCACACAGTTTTATAGTGTGGGTAATTCAGCAAGCGAGAGGTCATCGACCGACACAGGAAAGGAGAAGGCTTCCGTTTATCATATTCAAAGAGGTTGGCATATGGCACGATATTTCTCTGAGCTCTGCAAGAAGATCCAGGGCATCCAGATTTTGTGGTGCTTATTTAGGTTGTCTGAAGATATTGCTATTAGTTCCTCCATTTCCATGACTTTATTTAGTCTGATGAACCAGGCTTTGAGCGAGGGAGCGATCCTCTGCTTCCAGAGAACCGGAATGTACATTCTAGCTGAGGTTATCATGTACATGGCCAGTGATTGGTGGTGTAGATGTTTCGTAGTTTCTGAGTAGTGTAGGATGTATTGATGAAGGAAGAAATCTATTGGGTGTGTGGAGCCTCGTTTTATTATGTCGTGAACCTGTTCCCAGTACACTTTGATAATTGGGCAGACCCACCAGATGTGTTTCAGTGAGCCCTCAGTGAGCCCACATCTCCAGCATACGTCGGGGCATTGGGGGTAGATTATGTGAAGTAGAGCGGGTGTTCTATACCAGTGAGTTAGCAACTTATAGTTATGTTCCTGTATGGAGACATTGCGGGAGCCTTTCTGTGCCGTGAGGCAAATTGTTTCCCATTCCCTATCAGGGAATGAATTAGGGGAGTCTGTTTCCCAGGTTTTTTAATAATGGGAGCTAGGTGGTCTGGTGTTTGGGAGGAAAGGAATGCATGTAGACTCGCAATGAGGTGTCTCTGAAGTTGGGATTCGCAGAGTCTCTCAAAGGTAGTCAGGGGTTTGAGATAGAGATTCTTCTCCTTTGAGCAAGTGAGGAAGTGTCATATCTGTAGGTATGACCAGGTGGGTATCGATTCTACGATATTGGATTCGGTTAAGTCTGTTTTGGTTCAGAAGACACCATGGGTAAAGAAGTGGTGTGCTCTTGAACGATGGTTGGGAATTTGGCTATGGTATCTAGACAGCCCGGGGGGAAGTTGGCATTGTTTGGGATAGGGGTCATAGGGCCCGGAAGGGATGCTATTGAAGTGGATTTCGAGAGTTCCCGGAGACACTGGATAGGGGGGGGTGATTAAGGGGACGTTTTTATTATTTATCTTCGGGAGCCAAATTATATCCTGGACAGGGTGCTTTAGGACTGATTGTTCAAGGGGCAGCCAGTCCTTAGTCTTGTCATGTACATGCCAGTCTATTACTCTCGCCAGCAGTATTGCCTTGTGGTATCTTTGAAAATCTGGTAGACCAATGCCGCCCTTGTGTTTGAGGGCAGAGAGTCTGGCCAGACCTATTCGGGGCGGGTGACATTTCCATATGAACAAGCTAAGTTGGGACCTAATGGAAGAAAATGATTATTTGGGAAGGGCGATGGGTATTGCCTGCGCGATGTACAGGAATCTAGGGAGGGATGTCATTTTGATAGTGGCTGCCCGCCCAAACCAAGAGGGGTTCAGCTTCTCCCAGGTGTGGAGATCCCTCAATAGTTCCTGTAGGAAAGGAAGGAAGTTTAATGTGTATAGTCCTGCTGTCGTGATAGGGAGTTGTATGCCCAAGTATGGGATTGCATCTGACTTCCAGGTAAAAGGGAAAGAGTCCCGGCATCTGCTCACAGTGTTCTTGGATAAGGAGATGTTAAGGGGGTATGATTTGTTAATGTTAGTTTTAAAGTTGGATATTGATCCAAATCGGAGGAATTCTTTAAGAAGGTTAGGAATGGTGATATCTGGTTTTGTAAGAAAGAGAAAGATATCGTCAGCGAAGGCAACTATCTTATAGGTGTGATCTCCAATTGTGACTCCCGTGATATCCGGGTGTGCTTGAAGGCAAGGAAGGAAGGGTTCCATAGTAAGTATAAAGACTAGTGGGGAAAGTGGGCATCCCTGTCTGGTTCCATTCTGGATGGGGAAGGCGTCCGATATGTGGCCGTTTATCCTGACCCTAGCTTGTGGATTCACATAGAGACTCAGGATACTATTTTGCATAAAATGTCCCAGTCCCACTGAGGCGAGGACCAC
Organism: Glandirana rugosa; assembly: GCA_018402905.1. Taxonomy (NCBI): domain Eukaryota; kingdom Metazoa; phylum Chordata; class Amphibia; order Anura; family Ranidae; genus Glandirana; species Glandirana rugosa. The sequence goes on along the minus strand of BLSH010511328.1, from coordinate 1,152,846 downwards.
TGCCATGTAGTCCCAGGCCACTCTGTTAGGAAAAGAAACGATTTCTGGCCAAATCCTGGCATTTCCGCGGTGGTGCGCACATTTGTGCGCGTTCGCGCGCTCCCGTTCACGCCCGCGTGCGCACGCCCGTGCGCGCGCACGCGCCGGAAACGCCGCCAAATGGGCCTATTTAAAGCTGGAGACTTCTGAGAACAAGTGCTGCTCGTTCTACAGCATTCCCGACCTGTAAGCCTCGGCTCCTGATACCTGTTCCCGTGTTGTTCTGCCTCCTGTTGACCCGGCTTGTCCTGACCTGCTGTCTGCTACCTGCACCGACCCCGGCTACCCACAACCATCCGATTATCTGCTCCCTTGTACCTCCGCTGCCCGCCCGTTAACGAACCTTGCTTGGACTCTGACTACTCTTTTGCCTGATCCTTTGTACCTTCCTGCCTGCCTGTTGCCGACCCAGCCTGAACGACCATCCTTCTACCTGCACGTCTCCTGGAGCATCGCTACATCATCGGTGACCCTCCAGCCCTCGTGCCATCCCGCACTCTTGGGCCTCTGTCTCCACTACCAGGGGTCCTTGAATCGGGTGCGCAAGAGCGGTTGTTCCCTGCACAAGACAGACTCCACCGTCAGGTACGTGACACACTCTATTGAGCGTCTTCTCCGCATCCGTGGATAGGAAGAGTCCTGTTGCTGTCTCGGCTAGCCAGTGCTGGATGATAAGAGCCTTGATGGTGTTGTCGTGGGCTTCCCTGCCAGGGACGAAACCCGTTTGGTTTTGAGATATCAAGTTGGGAATGTGGGGAAGAAGTCTGTTGGCCAGTATCTTTGCGTAGATCTTAATGTCTACATTTAGTAGAGAAATGGGTCTGTAGTTTTAAACTAGTGTGGGGTCCTTCCCCTTGTTGTGTATAACCGAAATATGAGCTTCTAGCCGGTCTTTAGGGGGTTCTTTCAACTCGCTTAAGGAATTAAAGGCGGTTAAGAAGTGTGGGGCCAGTACTGTTGCAAATGTCTGATAATATAGACCAGTGAGGCCATCGGGGCCAGGGCTTTAAGATTTTTAGGGCTAGTTGGAGTTCCTCCGAATTTAGGGGGGTGTCAATGGAGGCTGCTTGTTCTGGGGTGAGCTGAGGTAATTTATGTTCTGAAAGATAGTCATCAATAGCTTTAGTCCTGGATTGTGGGTTTTGGTGGTGTTTGGGATGTTTGGGTAAGTTATACAATTTAGAATAGTACTCAACAAATTGTGCAATTTCTTCAGTTTTATTGATTTTTGTCCCCGAGCGGTTTGCGATGGAGTGTATCGTCATTTGAGCCCTTTTACCCCAGAGCAGCCTAGCCAAAAGTCTACCACTTTTGTTGGCGTGGTCGTGGAAGAGTTTGGTGGTTAGTGTTTATTTCCTTTTGATCTATTCAGTTCCTAGGGCTGCGTAGTCTGTTTCAGCTTTACTCTGTTTATGAGAAGCCTCTAGTGTGCGGATCTGTGTGGTTAGTGCCACAATTGTAGCCTGCCTTTCTTTTTTCATTTGCATTGTTAAAGAGATGCATTTACCTCTTATGACGCATTTGTGGGCCAGCCATTGGGTCATGGCTGACGTCTCTGGAGAGGAATTAAGCGTAAAATAGTCCTGCAGTGACAGCTGTAAGGTCTCCTTACTCGCCAGATCACATAATAATTGTGGGTCTAGTCTCCAGCATCTGTGTCTCTGTTCAAAGTTGGGGAAGCGGAGGGTCATAGTGATGGGGTGGGGATCTGATATATACATAGGCTCTATGGAGGTGTCTTGGAGATAAGTCAGGTCCGTTTGAGTGAGGAAGAGATAGTCAGTACGTGAGTATTTGTTGTGGGGAGGGGAATAATAAGTGTAGTCCTTGGTATCAGGGTTGAGGGTTCTCCAGGTGTCGTGGAGGGACAATAGGTGCATTTGCTTTTTAATTTGGCGTAGGGCACTGTATGGTAGGGAGGAGGATCCAGTTGAGGAATCAAGATTGGGGCAGAGGGGGATGTTAAGGTCACCTCCGAGGATAATCATTCCTTCGTGGAACGGAATGAGTCTATCTATCACTTTCCTGATAAAGGGGACTTGACGTGTGTTAGGAGCATAGATTTTGACAAACGTCACTGGATTATTGTGGATGTGGCCTTTAACAAATAAGTATCGACCTTCCGGGTCAGCTAGACGAGCGGTAGGCTGAAATGGGAGATTTTTGTCAATAAGGATGGTTAATCCTTTTCTTTTTTCTATTGGGGAAGGGGCATGAAAAGTGTATGGATACCTTCCGTTGTGAAATTTGGGAATGTTCTGTGCTTTAAAATGAGTCTCCTGTACAAAGACTACTTGGGCTTTGAGTTTAGATGCTTCCCTGAGGACAGCAGATCTTTTTTCAGGGGTGTTCAGGTCCCTGACATTTAGGGACATTATCTTCAGGGTGCCTTGGGCGTGCATCTTGTTGTGGGGGGGTTCGAAGGTGAGGAGGGGACGTGTAAGGGGAACGGATGGGGGCAAGGGAGGGCCAGGGGGGTAGGAAAGTTAAGAGGGTTGAAACGAGTGAAAGGGGTGTAAGGATCCAGTGGGCAACTGAGTTAACGGCACTTCGGACCACAGTGTGGGATCCCTATGGGGTATCAGCTAAGTGGTGACCTAGCTGATGTAGGGGGTTTGTGGAAAGGATCGGTGGGTGGAAATAAGAGGTAAGTGGCCAATGGCCAGCAGGGAGAGCAGCACAGGTAGCTACGACCCCTAAGAAGGTATTGGGAATAGGGGAGGTTAGCTTAGTGCTCAAACGAGAGGGGAGCAGAGTCAGAGAGAGGATTTGCATGTATGTCGCATCTACCGAGTGTGGAGACAAGAGGTCTTATCCACTCCGGGTAGCTGCGCCGCCTGCGAGCAGGTTTGTGTAGGACAGTGAGTGAATGAGTTGTGAGTAACATTTCAGTGAAATATAAACAGTCAACAGATATTTCAAAGCTTAATACCTAGGTTCTTTAAATCTAGCTAAATTGCAGACTGACACCCTAAAGGATAATCTCGTATGTGTTGTCCTTAAACACTGAGGTGCTGGGCTGCCAGTCCGGAACATCGCCAGTTATAACAGCATCACAGGGGCTGACAGGCCAGCAACACAGCCCAACAGCAGAAAAGTAACATCAGAACATCAGAATCAAAAAACAAAAACCAAACCTGAAACCATAACTAAGATCACGGGAGCTCAAGCCATAGATAGCGAACCTGGGGGCAGCCTATCGGGAGGCCCCCAGGTTGTCTGGGCCAGGAGCTTGAGATGTCCGCTTCTTCTTCTCTTACCAAACAGGCTCTGCAGGTTGAAGTCATGGTTAGAAAGGGAGGGCCCAGTGACAAGTAAGGAGTTCCAAGCTTATCCAGTCTAATTTGCCGCCACCAAGGGGTGGTCCGGTGGGTAATAGTAAAAAAAAAAAAAAATATATAAGAGGTGAGTACAGTTGGAGGAGTACATGGTCAAGCAGGAAAAGCTGTTAGTCCGTGGACTCCTTCAAGGGTAGGGCAACAACGACCACAGAGGGAGCAGTGTATAATGGATAGGGTGATCTTTAGTTCCATAGCTCTCGGAGTGTGTGTCTGTGGGATAAGATTGGGAGGCTAGGGCCATATTACCGTTCTGTGATAAGTCTTTAAGGAGGGTTTATCACCCCGTGGTTGTGAGGGATAGGCATTGTTTTAGCTCCCATGCGGTCAAAAAGGGTTGCGGCAAGCAAAAGGGACACAGCGTTGAAGTTGGACATTATGGGTGTCAGAAAGCAGATGGATAATAAAAAAAACTCAAACATTAACTGTAGTAGTCATTCGGAAGTACGTTACCCATTCACTTGAGTAGGCTGGTGTAGAAAAGTGTGCTGATCTCAGGCCTCCTGCTCTGCGTCAGGTTCAGGGTTAGGGTCTCCCTGATGTTCCTCTGGAGCCGGTGCAGCTTGGTCCTGTCATCTGCGATGGGATGGGGTGGCGCTTGGTCTTGGTGTGTGCAAGTCGGCATCTTGAGGAAGCATCTCCGCCTATAATGCTGGAATTGTGAACTCTATACCAATCAGGGACCGGGATAGGCCTTATGCTTACGTGTTCAAAGAAGTGGGGGAGATCGGCCGGGGTCTGCAGGACAAAGGTGCGACCATGTACAGGGATGGAGAGACCGAAGGGGAAGCGCCACTTGTAGACTATGCGCCTCTCTCTGAGTGCTGTCAATATGGGGCATAGGGCCCTTCTGTGATTCAATGTTATCTGAGATAGATCCTGAAATATTGTGATCTCCGCTCCATTCAGTGTGATTTCCTGTTGATCGCGGGCTCGAATGGCTACTTCTTCCTTCAATTAGTAATCCATAAGACAGCAGACAATATCCCTCGGTGGGTCCCCCTCTCTCCCTCTGGGTCACAGAGCTCTGTGTGCCCTTTCAAACTCCACCGGCGCATCTTGGGGCCTCTCCAGAATATTGTTGACTAGGACTGTAGGGCGAGAGGGATCTGGTCGTGTTCAATGCTTTCGGGGACTCCGCGGATGCGGAGGTTCCTCCTGCGGCCCCTGTTGTCGAGATCCTCGAGTTTCCTCTGCATGTCTATGAGGTGTAGGTGGTATCGGGCACCATGTTGTTGGAGTTCCTATATGTCGGCATCGTGACGACCGGCCACTCTTTCGACTTCCTCTAATCTGTCGTTAACTCTTCTGAGTTCGTCCTTGAGGTCGGATACCGCATCCGACATTGCTCCCTTGATGTCTGATGCAAGGGATTGAAGATCTGTGACCTTGGGCATCTGGTTAATGAGAGTGAGCAGTGTTTCTTGGTCAACAGATTGTTTATTCTTCTGTGTTCCCTCTGATTGTCTGCGTGCCATGGCGGACGGTGAGGAATGGGATGTAGAGGTCTCAGGAGTGGACGAGGGTTGGGTGCGGAACAAATCAGGGAGGTTCCGGCCTGATTGAGAGTAAAGGGGGGTTGGAGAAGGGTAACTGGCGTCCAATTTTGCCCATCACTGAGTCAATAAATCAATAAGCTCCTGGTGAGTGACGCTGCTCTCCCCGCTGTGCCACGGGTCCTATTTTATTTTGGCATCCTCACCCGTGTCAGGACAAATGAAAACTGACCCAAGCCCCCCCGTTCGGGCCGCTTCTGTAGAGGATGGCAGCCGCCCCAAGCCCAGTCTTCAGCTAGCAAGTGTCTCAATGTCTGACTCGGCTAGCCTCGAGGGTTCAGGGGTGTGTTGAGGTCCCCAGAGGTGTATAGCAGGGTTTTGAGTGGGCATGTGGGGGTCAGATGACCGCCCCGGATGTTGCGGCCTAGTTGTGGGTAAAGCCACGGCCTAAATTTGCGGGCGCCGCAGATGATCGAGCGGGGCGGTAGTGATTTTTGGCCCGATCTGTTGGGGGGTGGGTGAGGAGTCCCCAGAGCCGTGTTTCGGGGCCCAGAGCGTGTGGATGGAGGTTAGATGGCCGCATTGTTTGCCGCGGCCTAGGCACGGGTGAAGCCGCGGCCTAAATTTTCGGGCGTCGCGAGGGTCAGATGCGGGCGGCCGAAATCTTTAGCCCACATTGTAGGGGATGATGTTGGGAGACACCCTGTGTGTGTTTAGGTGTTCACCAGGCTTGAGGGAGGTCGGATGCCTGAGAATTGTGTCCAAGGCTCCGGAGTTCTCCCAAGACGTGCCCGCCATCAAACCACAGTTTTAAAGTGGACCTGTGACCATACTATGGACATGCAAGTACTGATACATATTTGTAACAAACTGATACATATCTGTAACAAATGAGCTCCGTAGCTGCAGCAAGTGTAGAGAAGTTATTTCTCAGAGCACTGAAGTTGCAACTCATATAATCTTGCTTCCTTTGGCAGCAAGGGCATGTCAGCCCACCAGTCTTCTAATGTAAACAAAAAGGAGTTGCTCTTAGCTATTCAAAAAAGGACCACAACCAGACTCCATGGTCTCTGTTGGTATCATTGAGGGCAATTGACACAAATCCTTCAGCTACAGCGATCAGAAGGGACTTGCTTAAAACTCATTTACTGCCTGTTAAGAGTTTGTAAATACCTGAATGTCAATAACTTGTTCTTTAAGGCTGGGTTTTCACTTATGCCAACTGGATGCAGGTTTCTCTGCATCCAATTCGCATGACAGGAGAGTGTGACCGGCTTTCAATGGAGCCAGTTCACACATCTCCAGGGCCGTCGCAGAGTGCACTGCAGAAGGGTCCTGTGCATCTTTGGACAGGGACACACCGGACCCCATGCTGCGAGCCTGGGTCGCACATAATGTGAACCCAGCCTAAAAAAGACTTTTCTGGGATTGTCCAGGATGGCAATAGGTTACAACTGAAAACCCTACCAGAGAAGAAATAAAATGATAAGCCACCTTGAGTTGGCTTGAAGATAAAATTCTCTGTCTAAAGTACAAACGAAATGATCCTGGTTATAAAAATCTCACATACCTTAAGTGCACTGTCGAGTCATGGCAGTGGAGGTATGGAATTTTGGGGAAAAGTTCACAGAGGTTGCAACAGCATTAATTACTCTAAAAAAAACAGGCTGTGAAGATGCTGCATAGGTTCCTAAAAAGGCGTAGAAATGACAAGAATAAACAGATTACTCCTATCAAATTAATAGACAAGACCATAGAATATAAACAGATGTTGTGAGGGCAAATGTTATTCTTTCAGAATCATAACTAGGAAAAAGGTCAAGACAGGTGGGATATTTGTATGCAAATCCTAGCAATGAGCTCCTCTTTTTTTGCTTTATTTTAGTCTGTTAAATATACAATTGAAAGCATTTTGTTATATCCGTTTTAATAAATGCAAAAATACCTGATAATCTTGTTTATCTTGGACTGCAAATCAATGAGTCCCTATGCTGTGGATAGGAAGACAGTGGTAGTAGTTAGTTTAGCAAAAGACAATGGATAAGGCTGATACCACTTAGTCCACAAAAGTGTTATGTGCTGTTGACTTACAATCGGAAGTTAGGAGCTCTAGTAGATTTTTAGCTGATCATCAGGTATTTTCTTCTGTACTTGCAGGGTCCTTAAAATAATAAAATATGGTTAACTGTGCTTATATTTCATGTACTGCTTATATGTTTTTTTTTTCCTACACACACGATTTAAGGTATGTTGCAAGACATAAAAAAAAAGGACAAGAAAATAAGCATCCGATTTGAGTAGTTAGACCTCTGCCCCCCATACCAGTGTCCTCTGTCTCCTTCATATTAACCACCCCCCCCCCCCACCCCCACAATAGTGTCCTCTGCCCCTCTGCTGTGTCCTGTGCCCCTCCCAGTAGTGTCCTCTGTCCCCTTCACATAACCCCCCCTTCCCCCACATAAACACACTGCAGTGTCCTAGCTTCACTCTCTTAGTGGAGTGGAGAATGGGAGGCAGCACAGCTCTGGATAGTGGGTGGGAGCAGGAGCTGCCAGAGTTAACTTTTCAGACGGTGATTGGTTTCTAGGACCGCCCTTTGTCTTAGCAACTAGTCACCTGCTGGTTAACTTGAAACCTTTACTGAGGCAGCTCCTGTCCCCGCCCTCCATCGAGAACTGTGCTGCCTCCCGCTCTCTGCTCTGCTGTGAGGATGAGAGCAGCAGAGGTTGGGGGTAAGGACTTGCAAAGCAGGGATATGTATGCAATCTACCCATTGCCTGTCTGCAGTCGACGGGTAGATCACAAGCGATGGGTTGCCAACCCCTGCTTTAAACCATCTGTATTGCTCTATACTGCTATATACGTTGGGTTTATCTGCAATGCATATAGATTTATTTGGCTGCAAACATACCATGTATTGGTTAAAGGTGGAAACATCTCTTATTATTTTGGTTGTGTCTTCACTGTGTGCTTTGCAATTCATAAAACAGTCTCTATCACATTTAGATTTCTTCTGTCCTTATGTTGCTCTATTAGGAGCTGGAACTGAATATATCACTTCTTTCTGTTTGATATAACAGTGTGATTGAGCCATCTCATTAAACTGTCTTTGGCTCTTGTCTTCGCATTCACTCTGCTGCCTTGCGTCAATCAGTCTTAATAAATTCTAGGCTTCTCTATATTGCTAATCCCTCTAACAAAAACTCTTTGGAATAACATAACATTGTAAAAAAGGCATTATTTTCATCTAAAACAACAGGGAGAAAAACGATTCATAGTGTATATTTACTAAGGATGGCAAAACACATTATTCAGAACAGACATGTCTATTTCCTGCTAAAATAGGAAGTCTAATAATCTCCAGCCTTGTGCTGGTCTACTTTTAAAAGTACAGAAATTCAGATGAGCAAAATATTTTTATCCCACATTTCCCATCCCATTTGTGTGTTGAGGGATATATATATATACACATATCTCACATGCCTTTATGAAGAGGTTTCCCTTTACTGATACTTGCCTTCTGACCCTGCTATGTATGCACTGATGCACTGTGTATATGTATAATATATATACAGTATTTCACAAAAGTGATCCCATTTTTGTAAATGTTTTATTATACCTTTTCATGTGACAACACTGAAGAAACAACACTTTGCTACAATGTAAAGTAGTGACTGTACAGCTTGTATAACAGTGTATATTTGCTGTCCCCTCAAAATAACTCAACACTAAATGTCTAAATGTCTAAACAGCTGGCAACAAAAGGTGTGTTAAATCTGGTGTTATCACTCTCACTCTCTCATGCTGGTCCCTGGAAGTTCAACATGGCACCTCATGGCAAAGAACTCTCTGAGGATCTGAAAAAAAGAATTGTTGCTTTACATAAAGATTGTCTAGACTATAAGAACATTGCCAAGACCCTGAAACTGAGCTGCAGCACGGTGGCCAAGACCATACAGCGGTTTTACAGGACAGGTTCCACTCAGAACAGGCCTTGCCATGGTCGACCAAAGAAGTCGAGTGCACTTGCTCAGCGTCATATCCAGAGGTTGTCTTTGGGAAATAGACGTATGAGTGCTGCCAGCATTGCTGCAGAGGTTGAAGGGGTGGGGGTCAGCCTGTCAGTGCTCAGACCATACGCCGCACACTGTATCAAATTGGTCTGCATGGCTATCTTCCCAGAAGGAAGTCTCTTCTAAAGATGATGCACAAGAAAGCCTGCAAACAGTTTACTGAAGACAAGCAGACTAAGGATATTGGTAACTGGAACCATATCCTGTGGTCTGATGAGACCAAGATAAACTTATTTGGTTCAGATGGTGCCAAGCGTGTGTGGAGGCAACACGTGGATAGGAGTGCAAAGACAAGTGTGTCTTGCCTGCATGGTGGTGGGGGTGTCATGGTCTGGGGCTGCATGAGTGATGCCAGGCCCTTAACGATGATGCCTGTGTGATATGGACTCACTGCACAAAAATATCATCTACCATTGAGCTAAACACCTCCAATATCACAAGTGGCTGTCAGATGCGGGCAAGCAGATGGTTAAATCTGGGTCTCTGCTCCAGTGGTGAGTCAGTAACTGCTGCTGGCTGTGTGGCAGCCAGCCAAACGGAATTGTGGAGGCATTCATTTAATGAACTGTGCTGCATGCAGATGGTGTACCTGTAGAAGTGAGGACTCAGCTTGGCCTGAGAAGATGTCTCCATCTCGGAGGTCCAGTCATAAGGTGGTGTACAAGACTGTAAATTAATGGTTGAAACCAGAATAAAACCTGGGGCAAAGAGTGTGGGGCTGAGATCTTGGCCTCTGAATACATGCAACCCATGCTACCTACAAAGGAGATTGGGGACTTCCTTGTAAAATTTGAAAAAGTTGCCACACAGAGAAGATGGCCTAGGGATAGGTGGCCAGAATTTCTGCAACCCTTATTACCGACAGATGTCAAGGTATAAGGGATTCAGAGAAACAAAGTTTCCTGTTACGGCCTCTTAGGGTAAGTGGTCAACCCAGAAAGGAGGACACAGCAGTCTTCATTCTGCATGAAGTATAGCCAACCATCTTTGGAGTGCAAGTCTGCTGTTGCCCCTAGAAACAGGGATCTAGTGTTACCTGCAGAGGGTGTCACCGGGTCCAGAAGGGCTGCAGTGTTGCTCCATGACTGCATGGGGGAATTCACCACAAATGAGAGACATCACACTCAAGTGAAGGCAATGACAGCAGCTACAGGAACTGGCATGACTGTTTCAGTGTGTGGGGCTGAACCCAATGAAGTGGGAGTGTGTCTAGCAGGGAGATCTGCAGTACAGATGGACATAGACTTGCTGCATGATGCTACCCAGAGTAGTGGGGAGGCACCGGGTGAAGCCCAGCTGACAGTAAGTTTAAAGATTTAAAAGGATATGGGGACTTTGTGTATGCTTGCTATAATCCAGCAGAGTGCTGGGAAAGTTAAACTAGGAGTGACCAAAACTGTCCCAGAGCCATGTTCCCTAGTGACAGGTGCTGTAGAATTGCCCAGGGAAACTTCCAAGGAGCCCATAGTGACAGAGCGGAGTGTATCCCAGGTCAGCTTTTGAGCTGCCCAAGTAGGAAGGAGTACCTCCTTTAAAGAGAGAGAGTGCTGTGAGGAGCAGCTCCCAGACTGTGGTGGGTAGTAGATGGAGACAAACCACAGAAGCCGCAAGTATGTCTACATGCGATGAGAATGCTGATGGCCATGCTGACAAAAGTGTTACCATTGGTAAATGTAATGTTATTGATGGTAATGACATGGAAAATGTATGGTATTTCTGGTAATGTCATGTCTGAGAATGATGGGAGTAGGATATTTCCCATGATAACCAGAGGCTGAGCCACAGGGTTGTCAAAGGGAGTCTCGGGGTCTTTATGCTTTGAAGCTGGAGATTGTCCAGGACAAAACTGGTACAGGTCTGAAGGAACAAAGGGGGACTTCAGGACACAGTGAGAGTGTGTGGGCGCAGCCCAACAACCCTAAGTGTAACCCAGTTGGTAAGTGGTTAAAGTGGTTGTAAAGTCAGAAGGTTTTTTATCCAAATGCATTCTATGCATTAAGATAACAAAAACCTTCTGTGTGCAGCAGCCGTCCCAGCACCCCCAATACTTACCTGAGACTCATCTCTGTCCAGCGATGTCCATGAGTTCCTTGGCCACCCGGGACTCTCCCCCTGATTGTCTGAGACACTGCAGTGGTGCCATTGGCTTCTGCTGCTGTCAATCAAAGTCAGTTAGCCAATCAGGAGAGAGAGGGGGTGGGGCCGAACCAGCGCTGCATGTTTGAATGGATACAGGGAGCTGTGGCTCGGGTGCCCCCATAGCAAGCTGCTTGCTGTAGGGGCACTCGACAGGAGGGAGGGGCCAGGAGAGCCAAAGAGGGACCCGAGAAGAGGAGGATCTGGGCTGCCCTGTGTAAAACCATTAGACATAACAGATAAGTATGACATGTTTGTTAATTTTAGAGAAACAAAAATGAGACTTTACAATCACTTTAATTTAGCCTGCTAAAGCTGAGAGTACAAAGCTGGATGTGTTGATAGCGCCACCAGGGCAAGTTAGTCAAAAGCATGGATTGCAGTCTGCTTTGATGGATGATATATTATCCCAATGGAATATGTATAGAAAAAATAAATGTACTGTATTGGCTAAAGAATCACAGGTACTTGTGGGGCCTTTTAGAGCATGTGATGCAGCGCTGTGGAGCACCCATGAGGAAACCACAACGGGCTGGATGAAATGATAGAGATGCTTCCTATCACTTGCAAAAAGATACAAGTTAAGTTATCTGGAGACACTGTGGGAGAAAGTGCTAAAGGTATTGGTACTGTTAACATTGATTTATTTGCCATGGGTAACCAGAGACAGGTTTTTGAACCCGAGAGACCTATGGTGAAGGGTAAAACTGATACCAGTGAGGGAAAAGGTGACTCCTCATCAGGGACAGTATCAGGAGCAAGTTCCCTACAACTTCAAAAAAGCAAGTATTAGAGAAGGCAGAGTTCCCCCAAGAAAAGAGAATATGCCCAGGGATCCCAAGAGATGAGAGAGAAGGCTGAGTATAAGGAACTGTAGGACCTGGTTTAGATTTAGGATAGGATGTACCTGGAAGCACACCCAGAAAAAGGGTTCGGCCTATGTGGCCTATGACCAGCACAGAACTCTCCCAACTCTAATAGCAGGTGCAGGTGTTCCTCCCTCTGGATCAAAACAAAGGGGGGAGGTATGTGATAGTGAGAGTCCCTGCCTCAGAAATAGTAGGTTTAAAAAAGACAGAGTTAGCATGTCTGCTGACTGCAGGGCTACAGAGCAGTTATTTTGCAAGGTGAAAACTGCTCTTAGAACTTTCTCTGGATTTTGCTATTTCCGGATGGGGCTCTGTAGTTTGGAGATTCTTAAGAGCCTTGGGTGGGATGGAATCTCCCACCCTGTGTCCAGGTGTTGTAGACAGCCAGCAGGGTGCGTGCCCAGGTGCACCTAGTCTATATAATGATGGGCTGGTGAGAACAGTAGGGGGGTGAAAGGGGGAGTGTGAACAGTTGCTGTTGTTTGAAGACAGAACCCTGCAAGAAAACTGTCTGCCATGTTAGAGACTGCAGCTTGTGCATAGGTGTGTGCAGTCTATTGCATTAGGGGTATATATGTGTGTGTGTGTGTATATATATATATTTGTGGTCAGATTCTTCCCTGACTGGAGAAGATACCATAGTTTGCCAGACCTGAAGTGTGCCTCGATCTGGCTGGTCAGTATACCTGAAAGAGGGCATACCCTGAATGACTGTCATGATGAGGAAGCTATGTATGCTGATTAGCTCTGACCTGGGGACCCGGGTGGGTGGGGACCGAAAGCCAAGACCGACGCTGACAGGGAGGAGGATGGAGCGTTATATGCTCCAGACTCCTCCCACAAATCCAGGCTAGCCTCCGGCCAGCCTTCAGACATGTGGTCAGATTCTTCCCTGACTGGACAAGATACCGTAGTTTGCCAGACCTGAAATGTGCCTCGATCTGGCTGGTCAGTATACCTGAAAGAGGGCAAAAGACACGAACTAGGTATGAAATGTTTTATTGCAGAAACGAAATACTTCCTACTTAATTTAACAGAGTATTGAAAGCTCGGATAACCTCCATATGCGGTTCCGGTATGTAACGATTAAAACAAGCCGACTTCCACCGCTCCATATATTTGATGATGTAAGCTGGGACCCCTTGTTTGTAAGCTGCGGAGGCTGCCCCAATCCTAAAATAATGTCCAGAGAAATTTCTCGGATTCAGCTGCAAATTAGTCAGTAGCATTCGTATATGCGTGATGAATTGTTTTGAGGAAAGGGGGCCCACTGGAAAGGGGAGCAAAGGGGAATCCAAAGGTGCTGCTGCAAAGAAACTACAGAGCGAATCCAACACTGCCATAGGACACCAAGGGCCTCCAGTACCATAGTATTTGACCACAAACCCTGGCCCTAACTGTTAGAAAAAGACTGTGCTAAGGGTTAATGTGGTTTAGTGTGGTTTCCTCTAATCCATTGAGCAGCAGTAGCTCTATTTAAACTTCCTGCTTCCTGTAGCAAAATGCTGTCTGATCTACAGCGTGTTAGTGAGTTCCTGTGACCTGTCTTTCCAGTCTTCCTGCATCTGTGACCCGGCTTGCCTGACCTTGGATTGAACCCTGCCTGTACCGACCCTCTGCCTGCCTACGACCACGTCTCAGCCTAACCCTCGTGTACCTCAGCTGCCCGCACGTTGCCGATCCTGCCTGTACCCCACTATCCGCTTGCCTGAACCACTTGTACTGCACCGCCAGCCCGTACCACCACCCTTCTACCTGCACGAGTTCCAGTGGACCTTCACCTGCCATCTGTAACCAAGTCCAGCCCTCGTGCCCCCCTGTGCTCCAGAGCTCCCTGTCTTCACTACCAGGGGCTCTGGAACCAGGGCCGCAAGTGAGGTTGCCCCTGCATAAGCCAGACTCAACCACCAGGTACGTGACAGTATCAGACAGCCACATTTGAGTCTGCGCGGGGCCCTCTTTCATGGAGGAAGTGTGTGTCCATCTTACTGGCCTGTTTCAAGCAGTCAGGGGCCTCCAGGATGAATATGTCTGCCTGGAAAGACAAATTCAGGATCTGGCATCAACATCAGCTGATCCCGACCCGGCCTCATCCCATATCTCAGTGACTTTTCCTACGGAACCCAGAGTGCCCGTGCCCGAGCGGTTTACGGGGGACCGCCAGAGCTTCCGAGCGTTTCGGACTTCCTGTGAGCTATACTTTTCCCTGCAACTCCGCACCTTCTCTCTGGAGTCAGCCAAAGTGGGCTTTGTGATCTTGCTCCTCCGAGATGGGCCCCAGGCCTGGGCTCACCGGTTATTAGAGCAGAAAGACCCGGAGACCTCAACCCTGGAGCGCTTCTTCCGAACCATGTCTCAGTTATATGAGGACCCTCATCTGGCCGCAACAGCAGAGACCGTGCTTCACATGCTCCAGCAGGGCCACCGTACAGCAGAGGAGTATGTCTCCGAGTTTCGGCGATGGAGCACCGATACAGCTTGGAACGGCCCGGCCCTCTGTTACCAGTTCCGGCTGGGGCTTGAGTAGGAACTCACCGAGGCTCTCGGGGTCGGCCTTGACCATTGTCTCCCGGCCCGGCAAGGTTCGACATAGCCACGAGGTAGCGGCTTTGAGCCTCTGTATGAGGAGACGACATGCCACCGGGACGACCTCGTACACTTCGTGCCAGAGACGACAACGCCGGTCTACTCCCAGGAGTATATTGACTCTGTACCAAGCCTTCTTCGCGAGGTCCCAACTCCAGAGGCCCAGAAAGACGAGATTATTGGCCACTCGGGTCCGGACCCCGGGTAGAGCCTCCTC
>BLSH010511328.1:1103340-1120567 GCA_018402905.1 Glandirana rugosa | reverse complement strand
GTCCGCTGCAATATCGCAGTACCACTAAAAATCGCAGATCGCCACCATTACTAGTAAAAAATAAAAAAAAAATAAAAACCCAAAAATGAATTCTCATCATCTGTAAACGCGGCAACTTTAGCGCAAACCAATCAATAAACGCTGATTGCAATTTTTTTTACCAAAAATATGAAGAAGAATATAAATCGGCCAAAACCGATGGAAAACATTTTTTTTAATATATTTTTTCGATTTGTATTTTAGCAAAAAGTAAGAAATTTGGGTTTTTTTGCAAAATGGTCGCTCTTCTTTTGTTTATAGCGGTAATCAGAAATGACGCAGAGGGGATCAAATACCACCAAAAGAAAGCTCTATTTGTGGAAAAAAAGGACGCAGATTTTGTTTGGGTACAACGTCGCACGACCGCGTAATTGTCAGCTAAAGCAACGTAGTGCCGAATCGCAAAAAGTGCTCTGGTCCTAACCTGGGAAATTCTTCCGGGGCTGAAGTGGTTAATGCAGGATGAGATGTTAGATCTGCAATCTGTCCCTCAAAGCAGTAGTAGTAGTAATCTCTACCTAGTCCACAATCAGATTGTTCGGTAATGCAGATCTCAGTAGTAGTAATCTCTACCTAGTCCACAATCAGATTGTTTGGTAATGCAGGATGAGATCTGCAATCTGTCCCTCAAAGCAGATCGTTCTGCAATGCAGGATGAGATCTGCAATCTGTCCCTCAAAGCAGTAGTAGTAGTAATCTCTACCTAGTCCACAATCAGATCGATGAGATGTTATTATATCTGCAATCTGTCCCTCACAGCGCCGGCAGCATCCTCTCCCTACATTACCGAGAGAGCATGTGACATGCAGCACTGCATGACTCCGGCTTATAAAGAGGCTGGGTCACATGATGCACTGGCCAATCACAGCCATGCTATTAGTAGGCATGGCTGTGATGGCTTCTAAGGGCAAACAAGTGAAACGCTTGTTCATTGGCTGCCCTGCAGCTATTCAACATGCGTGATCAAATACCCGAACGCAGAACCCGAACCCAAACTTTTTTTCAAATGTCTGGGTTTGGGTTCGCTCAACTCTACATCTGAGCCAAACAAGTTTATCTTGATTTCATCAGACCACGGGGCATGGTTCTAGTAATCCATGTCCTTAGTCTGCTTGTCTTCACCAAAATGTTTGCAGGCTTTCTTGTGCATCATCTTTAGAAGAGACTTTCTCCTGGGACAACAGCCATGCAGACCAATTTGATACAGGGGGAGGCGTATGGTCTGAGCATTGACAGGCTGATCCCCCACCCCTTTAACATCTGCAGTAATGCTGGCAGCACTCATACGTCTATTTCCCAAAGAAAATCTCTGTATATGACGCTGAGCACGTGCAATCAACTTCTCTGGTCGACCATGGCGAGGCCTGTTCTGAGTGGAACCTGTCCTGTTAAACCGCTGTATGGTCTTGGCCACCGTGCTGGAGCTCAGTTTCAGGGTCTTGGCAATCTTATTTTAGCCTAGGCCATCTTTATATAGACCAACAATTCTTTTTTTCAGATCCTCAGAGAGTTCTTTGCCATGATGTGCCATGTTGAACTTCCAGTGACCAGTATGAGAAGGTGAGAGCGATAACACCAAATTTAACACATATGCTCACCACGTGTGAGGTGTGTACTCACTTTTGTGAGATACTGTATATCTATATACATATTTATCAGTAGGGCAATGTAATTTTTAAATTATTTTTTACAATATTTTTTAACAATTTATTTTTTTAAATAATTTTTTAGGAGCCTCATTTGGGAGGCTTTGATGAAATATCATGGGTCTAAAAAGAGCCCTGTTGTCTCACATTTGAGACAGAGAAAAGAAACGGAGCACAGAGATTCCCCAGGCTTTTTCTCTGTAGCCAAGCAGCAGGGGGAATCTGCACAGCACAGGATGATTAGGGTGTGGCCAGGCACACCTGGAACACCCTGTAAGCACGCCTATGAGCCTGTGTAAGGGGGATTCTATGCCCAAGGACAGGGAAAGGCTAGCCAGCTATGAGAGTCTGGGAGACTGAGGAAGCCTGTGAGTCCAGGGGTTGGAGGGAATCCAGAAGTGTGTTGGGAGCAAGCAGTGACACAGCTGACAAGAGAGCCAGGTAGCTTGGTATGTTTTTCATTTATGTATGCTAAATGAAGTTGAAACCCCTGTTTTGGAATCCTGGATGGACTTTTGTGTTGATTTGCCCTTTTAATAAAAGTGGGCTACCATGCCCTTAACGATAATGCCTCTTTGATATGGACTCACTGTTCAAAATAGCATCTACCTGTAGCACTACCCCCAGTTTGTATGCTTTTTTTTTGGGAATTAAACTTGAATGGGAAAGGGTTATTATAGGACGTCCATTTGATCAGCAGAAACTCTTCAGGGACGCAACCTATATACATCTGTTATATACATACTCCACTTCCTCTACCTCCAGCACACACTTGCTTGTAGAACTACAACATGCAGGACCAGCTAGTTTGATCTAACAAATGTCAGTCAGATCCTTGTAAATGTCTTTTGCAGACAGGGACCGTAGACCCCTTTTGATAATTAGAGTTCTTTGGTGCTTGCTGTCCTCTCCTGTAGCTATTGCATCTGGTACCACCTCTTCAGGTACTGCTAGTCCACCTGGCTGCTAATCCCCTTTCACTAGCCGTCCTGGTTACTTCTTCACAGCAACAACTTTCAGCTTAGCCTATTGACTGCAGTTCACAATTAGGACACTAGATGTCGCTAATGCTCAGTGATATGCTATGCATTTCTTTAATGATGTGTTGTATTTCCTATACATTATGCTGTACTTGTTGGTTTCCATTTCCTGTCTGTGTTAGTCACCATGTGAGGTGACATCTTTGCTGGTGTGGTTATTTTCCAATAAAGAAGCCAATTCCAGTTACTCCACAACGTCTGATCGGAATCGACTCCGCTGCACCCAGCAATCACACTCTGCAACAGGTTATGGGCCCAGATTCCCAATAAAGTCTTATGACCAGGTGCAGCCCAGGCAGAACAAATTCTCAAACGGGAGACAGTGTGGTTGATGCGGAGATCGATATAAGGAAGTTTTCCAGTGACATCTCCTATAGACAAGTAAGACTGTTCATATATAAAGGAGGGAAAAATGGCCGGAAACTCAGAGCTTAAACTCTCAGTGGCCAAGCTGAACAATGAAAATTATCAGCTATGGAAGTTTAAAGTGGAAATGCTATTATCTAGAGATGACTTGTGGGAGGTTACCACCACAGGCCACAGGATAATAATCAGGACTGGGACAAGAAAAACAGACAGGCACAGGCCACCATAAGCTTACTAGTGGAGGATGATCAGCTCAATCATATATGCCATGAGGACACAGTGAAAGGCATGTGGGATGTACTGAAAAGACTGCGTGAAAGATCCAGTTTAAACAGCAAGCTGTTTCTGCTGTGCAAACTTTATAAAATGAGACTTAGCAGAGAACAGGACATGCAGGAGCATATAAACGCAATGCTGGAAATGATTGCGCAACTCAGATCAATCGGGGAGAATATAACAGACAGTCACGCTGCAGCCATGTATTTATGCAGTTTGTCCGATACATATACTGCACTGATCAATGCACTGGAGACACGACCTGAGACGGATCTGACGCTAGCATTCGTAAAAAAACAGGCTCATAGATGAGTATCAGAGAAGAAAAGAATTAGTGCATGACTCCACAGAAACCGACACCAGAACTGCTCTTAAAGCTACAGATGCAAGGTTACACAGGAAAGAGACCAGAGTGTGTTTCAGAAAAAAAGACTGTACTATATGGAAAGCAGAGAAAACGAGACAGTGTCCCTCTTATACTAAACAAAAAGTCAAAACCATAATCAATGATCCATGGGAATGAAACTGGAATGCCACATTTAAAGCGACAGGCAACCATAAATGTCAAGGCTGGTGCATTGATTCGGGGGCAACCAGTCACATGACGAGTGATAGAAGTTTTTTCACAGAACTTGATCTGAACAACATAGAAACTATCTTGCAGGTGGAAGCAAAATACATGCAGAAGGATATGGGCATGGAACCCTTGTATGTCCTGATGATGCGGGACACAATTTAGCCATACCAGTGAAAGATGTGCTTTATGTTCCTAATCTAGAAGGAGGACTCACTGTAAAATTCCAAGGTGACAAGTGTTCTATTTTAAACGGCAAACAGACAATAGCAAGTGCCAAGCTGGATGATCATCTATATCACCTCGGCAAAGTGAAGGAAAAGGGGAGACTATGTACACACAAGCACAATGACTGTATACATATATGGCACAGACGTCTAGGTCACAGACACCCAGAATGCATACAGGAATCTGACAAGGGATCTAACAATATCCCCTTGTCCAGTTACTGTTAAGTGCGAATGTTGCATCAAATCCAAAGCTACAAGAGCAACACTTCCCAAGGTCAGTCAGAAGAGAACTTCAAGACCACTTGACTTAGTTCACAATGATGTGTGTGGTCCCCTAAACCCACCTACACCTGGAGGCAACAGGTACATAGTGACTTTCATAGACGACTATTCAAGATACACAGTCACCTACCTAATGCAACACAAGAGTGAAGTTTTTGACAAATTACAAGACTATATAAAAAAGACCAGTAACAAGTTTCAGAGGAAGCCTCTCATACTTCGGAGCGATAATGCAGGTGAATTCACAGGATGTAAGATGCAAGAGTACTTAAAGCAGAATGGAATAGAACATCAAAAGACAGTCCCATACACACCAGAACAAAATGGAGAAGCTGAAAGAAAGAACAGAACTCTGACTGAAATGATCAGATGTATGCTGACAGACTCTGGACTACCACAAAAATACTGGGGTGAGGCAGCTATGACAGCTACATATTTGCAGAACAGACTTCTTTCCAGAACAGTGGAGAAAACTCCATATGAGCTATGGCACAATGAGAAGCCAAGTGTAAAACACCTAAGAGTTTTTGGATGCAAAGCATTCATCTACATACCTGAAGAAAACGCACCAAACTCCAAAACAGAGCATTTGAAGGTATCTTCGTTGGATACAGCGACAATGTCAAGGGTTACAGAATCCTAAATCCCAAAACAAACAAGGTTACCATTAGCAACAGCATAACTTTTGTTGCTGATTTAAGAGACAATGTAATGACAACAGTAGAAGCAAGAACAGAAGAGAAAAATGACATTGACCAGCCCATCTCTGTAACTTCTGAACAAACAGTTGAAGAGAGTGCAGACTCTATCAGTACTGAAGAGCAGACACAAGAAGGCTCAGACACAAAACCAAGACGTTCAGCAAGAGAAAACAACGGTAAACCATCTGTACGTCTCTCATACAAAGCAAGTAGTGCCAGTATCAATGAACCTGCAACCTGGGAAGACATATCTCAGCTTTCAGAACATGAAGCAAGTAAATGGATAAAGGCTGCTGAGGAAGAGATAAAATCCGTACATGACACTAAAACATGGACACTTACAGAACTACCATCCGGAAGGAAAGCCATAGGCTGTAAATGGACTTTTAAAGTGAAATACAGGGTGGGCCATTTATATAGATACACCTTAATAAAATGGGAATGGTTGGTGATATTAACTTCCTGTTTGTGGCTCATTAGTATATGTGAGGGGGGAAACTTTTCAAGATGGGTGGTGACCATGGTGGCCAGTTTGTAGTCGGCCATTTTGAATCCAACTTTTGTTTTTTCAATAGGAAGAGGGTCATGTGACACAACAAACTTATTGGGAATTTCACAAGAAAAACAATGGTGTGCTTGGTTTTAGCATAACTTTATTCTTTCATGAGTTATTTACACATTTCTGACCACTTATAAAATGTGTTCAATGTGCTGCCCATTGTGTTGGATTGTCAATGCAACCCTCTTCTCCCACTCTTCACACACTGATAGCAACACCGCAGGAGAAATGCTAGCACAGGCTTCCAGTATCCGTAGTTTCAGGTGCTGCACATCTCGTATCTTCACAGCATAGACAATTGCCTTCAGATGACCCCAAAGATAAAAGTCTAAGGGGGTTAGATCTGGACCATTCAACTGGCTCACAACGACCAATCCACTTTCCAGGAAACTGTTCATCTAGGAATGCTCGGACCTGACACCCATAATATTGTGGTGCACATGAATGAATATTCGCTATTTTAACACTGATTCTCCTCCTGGCCAATTAGGCACTTTCACACTGGAGGCGAGGAGACAAGGGAAAAGGTGCCTCTAAGGCCCCATTCACACCTGAGCGTTTTGTAGCCTGAAGCCTGAAGCTACAAAACGCTGGAGGGGAAAAAATCAATGATTCTCTATGGAGATGGTTCACATCTCCACTCAAAAACGCCTGAAGCCAAAAGCCTGAAGCTCAAACTACTCCTGGAGGTATTTTTGTAGCTCAAATGAGGCATATAATGTCGTTTTTGGCACGTTTATAATCCCATAGGCTAACATGGAAACGCCCGATTCGGGCGTTTTGCTGCGTTTTGACGCACGTTTTTATGCCAATCCAAAAGTTACCTCCCAACTGGAAATTATATAATTTTAACAGGAAGTTACCAAACGGCCATATTGATACCAAATATGGAGGATATAGTGACCCTGTTTGAGCCTGAGCCATTCATTAGAATGATGAAGGCGCACCCCTGTCTATACGACAGCAAGGACACAAATTATAAAAGCCGGGCCAAGAAGAGGAGGGCCTGGGAGAATATTGCCCAGCAGGTGTTTACAGACTGGCATGGATTTGATGGACATGTGAAAGGTGAGAAAAGTAAGTCATTCTGCATATGCTATTAATCTTATTGCATGTTTGCACTGTGTTTTAACTTCTGTCAGTTTAGCATACATACATACATAGGTGGTCAGTGGGAAGAATGCTCAGTACATAGGTGGTCAGTGGGAAGAATGCTCAGTACATAGGTGGTCAATGGGAAGAATGCTCAGTACATAGGTGGTCAGTGGGAAGAATGCTCAGTACATAGGTGGTCAGTGGGAAGAATGCTCCTTACATAGGTGGTCAGTGTGAAGATAGCAAAAAAGAGTACCTGGACCTGCCTGTAATTGTCAGTTTGCTAGTCATAAAATATTAAAAAATATATATATTTCCTTTTTTTTTAATGCTCACAGTTAAACAACTTAAAATAAAGTGCAAAAGTTTGAGGGATGCTTATAAACGCCACCTTCGGTTACAAAGGGAGTATAGAAGTGGATCAGCAGCATGTCCTCTGTCAGATTATCCCCACGCCAAAGAAATGGAATTCCTCAGACCAACTCTGGAACAGGTGAGGTAAGCTAACATCTGCAATTATGTCTCTTTTACCTAAAAGTTATTGGTAATGGATCTAAAAATAAAAGTGCATTTTCAGTACCGAAAGCTGCTGGGAAGATTCCACGTAAAAAAGTCAGCAAGCAGAAGATGAGTCAACCCAGGAAACAGGACTGATAACCTCCACTCCGTCCTCAATATCCACAAATTTAGAGGAGGATTCGAGTAATCCTACTCCAAGCACATCTGTGCATACACCTTTTGCACGTACAAGCATACGTACAAATAGAGAGAGGGCTATTTCACCAGATATGAGCCGGATGTTGGACTATGGCAGACCGCATGACAGGAAACCGTTCAGAAGAACAATCTTTTTGCCGGTCTCTAGAGGGTATGATGCGTAGAGTTCCCCTTGAACTGAAGGCTACAATGTGGGCAGGTGTCATTAGATACATTGACACCTTCTTCCCGCCTGACCAAAACCAAAACCCCTCTTTTACTAATTCAGAAGGACCACCACCATATGCTCCATATCTAAATTACCCCCAATCCATAGCACCACCACCACCACCACTGCACCGTCAACCAGTATAATTTTTTCACACAGGATCCCAGCAACAAGCTTTGCAACCATACACATTCATTCATTCAAGACCTAACACCATGTCCCCAACTGCCCCTGAGTATACTCAGACTAGCTACTCCACCAGCTCTTATGCACAGGGCATGAATGTTCTTTTATCTAATGACCCTGCCCATTCACCATCTATGTATCATAACCTCTAGCTACCAGTGATGTTTTGGTGGGTATACTGCCAACACCCACACGATTTTTGAAGGTACCATCATCCGGCTCATATCTGGTAATAAGTCAATTACTCTTTTACTGCCTTAAACTGTCCCCCCTCTCTCAATCTCTCTTTCTTACCTCTCTCTCTCTCTCTCTCCCTCCATCTCTCTCTCTCTCCCTCTCTCCATCTCTCTCTCTGTTCATCTCTCTCTCTCTCTCTCTCTCTCCATCCCTCTCTCTCTAACTCTCCATCTCTCTCTATCTCTCTCCCTCCATCTCTCTCTCTCTCCCTCTCTCCATCTCTCTCTCTCTCTCTATCTCTCTATCTCCATCTCTCTCTCTCTCTCCATCTCTCTCTCTCTCCATCTCTCTCTCCATCTCTCTCTCTCTCCATCTCTCTTCATCTCTCTTCTCTCTCACCCCCTCAACGACAGCAGGCAGAAATGTTTTACATGTTTTTTTGTAGAGCTTTTTGCTCTAATGTTGTAAAAAAAACACATATATATATATATTTCCTTTATCTTTGATATTATTATAAAAAAAAAAATAAAAAAGGAGTTACTGCTTCTCAATAAAAAATGTGTTCAATTCGTTATGCCTTTTTTTTATTTATTTATTTTTTTTATTTAATCTACATTTCTGATACATAATTAGGGGTTTATTTTTGTGTTTGAACACAATTAATCTCATTGTCATGATTAACCTTAGGTATGTATCCATTTCCTAAGAAATTATGTGTTTAGTACTAACAAAATTACCCCAATTAAAGACACATATACATACATATATAAAGATTAATATAGCTTTAAAGAAAGAAACAACAGAATTAGTATAGATAAAGCTTTTGTTTTTATTCATTACAGCTTTAATAAAAAAATATTAATGGGTTAAATGTATTATTCAATTGCCTCCAGCTGCCATGGAACCTGTCCTGCTGGAGACATAAAGTAGGATGCAAATTGGTCCCTTACATGTGTACCCTGCCTGCTTCCACGAACACATGACCAATGAGCTTGTTCCATATTCTGAAGTGATGTGTCCTCATAATCAAATCCATCCCGCTGCCTTACAAAGTTATGTAAGGCACATGCAGCTTTAACAGCACAAACCGCATTATGCATATTCAACACAATGGGAGTGTGCAGTAATCGCCATTTGTTTGACAAAAGACCAAAAGCACATTCGACAACTCTACGTGCTCTTGTTAAGCGATAATTGAAAATTATCTTTTGTTCACTCAGATTGTGCCCCAAATAGGGCCGTAAAAGATGCTCACCCAAAGCAAAGGCCTCATCCCCCACAAAAACACTGGGTAGGGGAGGGCCATTTGTGCCAGGGAGTGCACGGTTTTCAGGAAGATCCAGGCTATTGCTACACAGCATGTGTCCAAAAGAAGATTGGCCAAATATACTGGGGTCAGCGCACCGTATGACCATATATCGATGTAACGAAAACAATTATTGGCATCAGCCACTGCCATCAAAACAAAAGAAAAATATTTTTTATAGTTGAAATACTGGCTTCCGCTGCCCATGGGCTTTATGATCCTAATGTGCTTTCCGTCTATTGCTCCTACGCAATTGGGGAAGTTGCAGCGTTGCCAGAAAACTATAGAGATCTTTGACCATTCTTCTGCGGTAGGTTTTTTAAACACAATGTCTTTCAGGACATCCCAAATAGCTGAGCAGGTATCACGGACAATGTAACTGGCCGTAGATTTTCCAACCCAAAAGGCGTAGTGTAGACTTGCTATTGACTGTCCAGTTGCAAGGTACCTAAAAAAAAATAATGTAATTATTATTTAGTTTTTCATAGTTAAACATCAGAAAATAAAATGGAAAAAAACACACACAAAATTAAATTACCTCAGTGTGATTATTAACCGTTCTGTAGGGGGTATGCTATTACGGAAATATGTGTCCAATCGTTGCAACCGACTACTGAGTAAACCCAATAATTCATCAAAACTGTTGGTGGAAATAAAAAATTACTTTGATGATAATACAGGAATAATGACAAAACATGATTCAAAATAAAGTTTGACTAACCTTTTGATTGACATCCTTGTGTAATCCATAAATTTGTCCTCAAGATCACGTAGATTAATATACATGACCCAAAACTGCCCTCACTCTTCTCGAGCAGCAATTACGGGATGGATCCAGTACCTGCGCGCCCTCTTCTTCCTCTCTCTTTTCAGTATCTATGACGCAACAGTGGCTGCTGCCATAAAACACATCATTTCATCGTCGCTCATCTTGGCTATGCAAGATACTTCACACACCACAACGAAGAACAGGAAGAACAATGATGACCCGGAAGAGAATGAAAAAAATAAGAACATAGCAATTAATGATGAAACATCATACTTTTTTTCCTATTGGCTAACACAAAAACGTCCAAAGCTCAAAAAGGGCAGAAAAACGCTGCATGCAAACGCGCGCAAACACGGAAAAACGGGATAAAAACGTGCTAAAAACGCGTCAAAAACGCGCAAACGCGGTACGCTCAGGTGTGAATGCAGCCTAAGTGCAGACTTTAAAAGGAAAGCATTTATTAAAAACAGACAATTGGCAACTCACATGATGCCTGAAGAAAGAGCGAGCTTGACATGACATGAGATAACTCAAATGGCAATGAAGGGAGATGTTTTGATTATGGGGACTTCAACATATTCTTGACCTAGTACTGACAAATGGGGATCAACTGTCTGATGTTGAGGTATGGGGGAATTTGGGTTCTAGTGATCACTAATGTCTTTGGTTTGATATTAAAACAAGAACTGAAAAATCATATACAAAAACAAAAGTTTTAGATTTTAAAAGGATAAATTTTGCTGAAATGGGGAAATTTCTAAAAAATGAACTGAAAGGTTGGAGTAAAATGACAGGAGTAAGGAATCGGTGGGCACTATTAAAGTCCATTGTGGAGGCAACTAGATTATATGTCAGGCAAGTTAGTAAGAATAAACGGAAGAAAAAAACAATATGGTTCACCAAAGAGGTAAGTAGGATAGTAAAGGGGAAAAAAATGGCATATAGAAGATTCAAGGAAACAGGAGGTGTAGCTGACAGAGAGGAGTATAAAAATAGACAAAAGGAGGCCAAACATAGTATCGGTGCTGCAAAAGCACAGAAAGAGGAGGAAATTGCTAAGTCTATTAAGGAAGGAGATAAAACCTTTTTTAGGTACATTAGTGATAGAAGAAAAAAAATACAATGGAATCACTAAACAGTAGCTGAGGAACTGGCTCGGTTAAAGCTTAATAAAGCAATGGGCCCTGATGGTATTCATCCCAGAGTTCTAAGAGAACGTTGCGATATAGTTGTTGGACCATTAATAAATCTTTTAAATAAATCTCTTCTAACAAAAGAAGTTCCCCATGATTGGCGGATAGCTAATATTGTACCTATCCACAAGAAGGGCAGCAAGGTAGAAGCTGGCAATTACAGGCCAGTGAGTTTAACATCAATTGTAGTCAAGGTAATGGAATCACTTCTGAAAAGAAGGATCATTGATCACCTAAAAATACACAGCTTACTAGACCCAAAGCAGCATGGCTTTACTGGGGGCAGATCGTATCAGACAAATCTGATTGAATTTTTTGTCTATATTACCAGTGTTTTGGACCAGGGTGGTGCTGTGGACAAAGCGTATCTTGATTTCAGCAAGGCATTTGATACAGTTCCAAATAATGATTTAATACAAAAGTTGTACAAGCTAGGACTTAACCCTTGGGTGGTTCAGTGGATATGCAGATGGCTAAAGGATAGATCCCAGAGTGTGGTTGTAAATGGGGTTCACTCAGAGCAGAGACCAGTCACTAGTGGGGTACCAAAGGCTCTATACTGGGTCCTGTTCTATTTAACCCTTATAAGTGATATAACTAAAGGTTTGTTGGGCAAGGTATGTCTCTTTGCTGATGATACAATTGTGTGTAATAGGGTTGATATCCCCGGAGGTGTCTGTAACATGGAACATGATTTGGCATTGCTGGAAGATTGGTCAAAGCAGTGGCGACTGCAGTTCAATATTTCTAAATGTAAAATAATGCATCTAGGGAAAAATAATCCCCTTAGAGAGTATAGCATTGGGGGTACAGTGTTAGCCAGCACTGCAGAAGAAAAAGATTTGGGGGTGCTTATTTCAGATGATTGCAAAATGAACAAACAGTGTGACCAGGCAGTGGGAAAAGCAAATAGAATTCTGGGATGTATCAGTAGAGGGATCACCAGCAGGAGGAAGGAGGTTCTGATTCCTCTATATAGATCTTTAGTGAGACCTCACTTAGAATACTGTGTCCAGTTCTGGAGACCTCACTTACAAAAAGATATTGATAAGATAGAACGAGTTCAGAGACGGGTAACAAAAATGGTGAAAGGTCTGGGGGGATAAAACATATCAAGAGTGACTTCAGGAATTAAATTTGTACATTCTGGAGGAAATAAGAGAGAGGGGAGACATGATTGAAACCTAAATACATCAAGAGGGTGAATAAGGTTCAGGAGGGCAGTCTTTTCAATATGAAACCAAACTCAAGAACATGGGCACATGAACTCAAACTAACTGGAGGGAAGTTCAAAACTAATCTTAGAAAGTATTATTTTACTGAAATGGTGGTTGATGACTGGAATAAACTACCAACAGAGGTTGTGAGACAGTCAACAGTAAATAGCTTCAAACATGCTTGGGATAAACATAAATCTATAGTCAGACAACAAGGTTAATGTGAAAACAAAAAGCAAACAAAAAAATAAATAAACAAAAAAAATAAAAAGGGGCAGACTCGATGGACTACTCAGTCTTTTTCTGCCGTCACTTTTCTATGTTTCTATGACATTGCAAGACGGTCGCTCAGAAATGTGTCGCAAATTGATGAAGTCATCTGCTTCTGACTCCGGGATCTGTGCTCCGAGACTCGCTTTGGCATCCCTGCATGGCCGGCTACAGGATGCTTTCTCCATCCACGAGACAGCAGCGATACCAGACCCCTCACATAGCGGAACGGAGCTACAGTCATCCTACACTGGCGGAACGGATGTCCCTGTTGTGAGGTGCCTGTTTTTATTCTCCTAAATGTGAGTTGCCAATTGGCTGTTTTTAATAAATGCTTTCCTTTTAAAGTCCATCTTAGAGGCGCCATCTCCTTTGTCTCCTTTCCTTTTAGTGGCTGAACCAGCTTCTTCCCACCAGGAGTACAGCCCTTCATGCTGGACATTATCTATTAATTTATTGGACTTCCTATGGACTTTATTATGCTCACAGTCCCTAGCAGGCACTGTACTTAATCATTGCGCCTTTCCACTGGGGGTGGTGTGGCGTTAGCGGTAAATCCCTGCTAATCACAGCGGGGATTTAGCGCTGTTATAGCGGCTCTACGGCGGCAGGAGCGGTGCACTTTTAACCCCCCACAAGGTGTTAAAATGGGGTTAAAAGTGTCCGCTCTCTGTGCTTCCGAGGTGGTGTGCAGCCGCTTCGGAAGCGCTGGACCATTTTCGATGGGCAGGGGTGGTGGAGGAGTGGTATATTACCACTCACTGCACTGCTCCAAAGATGCGGCTTGCAGGACTTTTTGTAACATCCTGCAAGCGCACCGCCCCAGTGTGAAAGCACCCCGGCTTTCACATTGGGGTGTATGGGGAGTGATTTTTGAGTCGCTTTACAGGCGCTATTTTTAGATAAATAGCGCCTGTAAAACGACTCAGTGTGAAAGGGGTCTTAGGAAGCAGGTCTGATCACTCGATTGGCCGAAAGGAGATCCGATTGGATTGGCCATCAGGAGGAGAAGGCAAGCAAGGAAGCAGCCACCCGCAGCCCGGAGAGAAGCCGCCCCGGAGAGAAGAGCGCTGCCCGCGAGATGGGGTAAGTGTGGGGCCCCGACTACTGACTGATCAACCCAGGAGAGTGTCACCTGTGACCCACGTGACCTGGCCGGTTGTCCGTGGCAGCGAGAGGATTGTTTGCTGCCCCCCACCAAAAAAAAAACTACCAGCCACCACTGCTCCTAAACATTGTGGACAGCCTTCCTGGAAGAGTTGAGCTGTTATAGCTGCAAAGTGTGGGCCAACTCAATATTCAAGCTTACGGACTAATACTGGGATGCCATTAAAGTTAAAAGGTTGAATCCAGTTTGGGATCAGGTAAGTATTTGGGGGGGCTGCGCGATGTGCTACTAGTAAAAAGGTTTTTAACTTAATGCAGAGAATGCAGAGAAAGGTAACCTTTGCAACTACTTTACCTAAGTTACCACACAATTACAAATACACAGTAACATTTGCAGCTACAGTGAATACAGAAGACCAGAAGGCCATGTGTTACCAGTGAAACATAAATGTTTTTTCACTGATAATTGAAAATGTAGAGCTTTATATAAATTTAATGGAAACAATAGCCAATGGGAATCTAGAGTACATTGTTTTAATGTAATCCCCAGCCAGTTAAATCTGAACTCAGTGCAGCACCTGCACTGCAAGTGTTACCTGGTCATTTCTGTCTTGGGGACTTCATAAAGCAATTTTACTTACCCATTATTTTTTGGCCTAAATACAGCAGTGGCATCCCAGTCTGATTGATTAGACCCTTTTCACACTTGTGTGAGTTGTCCTGCTATTTGGGACTGCAAAGTCCCATGACAAGTCGTTCCCCATTATTTTCAATGAGTACCATTCATATCTGTATGACTTTCAAGTCGCGCTGACTTCAAAGTAGTCCCTGTATTACTTTGGTCCAACTTTGATGCAACTTGAGGACCATAGACTTCAATGTTAAACCCTCAAAGTCTCATGCAAATCGCACCTGAATAATAAAGATGCGACTTCTGTTCTACTTCTGTACGACTTTGTAATATGCTTTCATTGAGCCAAAGTTGCAACAAAGTCGTACTGATCCCAAATTGTGTCAAAGTCGCAGTAAAATCGCGGCAAAAAATCGCTGTAAAATCGGGTCGCACAAGTGTGAAAGGGGCTAGGCTTTTTTTAGATTGTCTGCAGCACCTGTTGATTTTGTATCCGGTGCTATTAGGCCTGAATTGAATGGTGGAAGTAGGAGCAGCAACAGATCCAAAGCTATGGAAAAGTTTACTAGAAGTTTAACAGAAAAGTTTGGGAGTTTTTTTTCTTCCCCAGTACCATAAAGCATTGTTATAAAAGTATAATAAAATATCAAAGGAGTACAGAAACACTCCAAAACCACAACTCCACATTCCCAAAACCCCCTTTCATCTTCATATGCCTAATTATTCCCAAAATGTTCAAAGTGTAGTCTTCAGGTATGTGTTTGGTAGAAATTGGCTAGTGTCAAGATGTCACGGTCCTGGTGGTGGAGTTTGACTTATGCAGGGAACAACCACTCTTGTGTACCTGGTTAAGGGACCCCTGGTAGAGTAGACAGGAAGTCCCGGAGTGCGGGATGGCACGAGGGCTAGACGGTCACTGGTGGTGGTGTGAAACTCCAGGTGGTCGTGCAGGTCAAAAGGGTGGTCGTGCAGGCTGGGTCGGCAACTGGCGGGCTGTGCAGTACAAGGGATCAGGCAAGGGAGTGGTCAAAGTCCAAGCAAAGTTTGTTAAAAGACTGGCAGAAAAAGTAGAGAGGGGTCAGACAATCGGATGGTCGTGGATAGCCGGGGGTCAGTGCAGGCAGATAATCAGCAGGTCAGGTCAAGCCGGGTTGGATCAGGAAAACAGGTGACGAACACAGGAATAGGTCACAGGAACAAAGCTGGGGCTTACAGGTACTCAGACACTGTAGAACAGACAGCACCTGCAGACAGGTGCAGGGGGATTAAATACCATCGTTTGGTGCAGTTTCCGGTGCGTGCGCCAAAAAAGCCACAAAAGGTCCATAAATGGCCAATCTTCTCCTAACACTGCCCCCCCCCCCAAGGGGCAGCCTCCGGATGTCCAGCTTGGCGGGATTGTTATCCTTGAAGGTCTGGATACAGTCATCGGCATAAAGGTTAGCTTCGGGCTCCCAAGAGCTCTCTTCTGGCCCATAGTCCTTCAATTTTACAAGATACTGGATCCTGCTGTCCCTTTTCCTGCAGTCGAGTATTGACTCAACCTCAAATTCCTCTTCTCCATCAATCAGGACAGGGGCAGGGGGAGCGGAAGCTCTATTGGGGAAGGGATCCAGGGCCACTGGCTTCAGTAAGGACACATGAAATACCGGGTGTATCCGTAGGGACGGTGGGAGTTCCAACTCATAGGAGACCTGGTTGATTTTCTTCTTAACAGAGAAGGGGCCAATAAATCATGGGCCCAACTTTTTGGATGGGCATGATAGCTTCAGGTTTTTTGTAGATAGCCAGGTCACCAGGTTGGAGATTGAGCTCACCCCGGTTTTGGTTGCTTCTTGTGTTTTGGTAAGTGTCTCTTGCAACAGTTTCCAGTTAGAAATGAAAAATTGAGCGGACTCGTGCACTGCTGGTACTGCAATCTCACCTGCTAAGCCGGGAAGCACCGTGGGTTGGAAGTCGTAATTGGCCCAAAGAGCGATTGCTTTGTTGCGGAATGCACCGAGTTGTTATAGGTAGTGTTGAGCGAACCCGGACTGTAACGTTCGGGTCCGTACCGAACTTTCCGGACCCGGACCCGGACATTTCAAAAATCGTTCGGGTTCGGTCCGGGGTTCTGCTATTTTACTCCACGTGTTGAGAAGCTGCAGGGCAGCCAATCAACAAGCGTTTCACAAGGAAAGGGATGTGATTGGGTTCCTCGTACACTGACGTCGTGACACTGAGGTCGAATATTTCTCCGACCCAGTGTACTACGTGACCGGTTAGTGTCGGTACGGTAATCATCCGTACCGACACTACCGAAGATTCCCGTTTGGTCACTTTGCGAACAACTAACCGACGGGACGTCGAAGAGTTGTGCACCTCATTTTATCGTCTTGGGGCCTGGCTTGGGCTTGCTAAAAACTTTACAGGCCCAGGCCCAGGCCTTTCAAGCCATGCCTGGGCTTGCAATGTCAGGCCCAAGCGAGTTGTGATGGATATTGTTGAGCCACGTAAGGCGTTGTTTCGTTAGCGAGAAACCCGGTTAATGCTGAAGGTTGGGTGCCACGAAGGGCCGAATCGTCCACTCTAACGTCATGGTCGTCACGTGCTCAGGCGAGTTAAAAAGTAAAGATTGACCTTTGACAACGTTCTCTGT
>BLSH010511328.1:1061528-1072178 GCA_018402905.1 Glandirana rugosa | reverse complement strand
ACAGTTATATGGCTTCTACCGTTAATTAATACTTTTCAGACACAGTTTGAAGATGATCCACATTCACCTCCATTTTTGCTTTTTTTATGTTTTTATTTTTTTAAAAATATTTACAGTTATTTCCCTGTCCCCATTTTTTTGTAGGGCACTTGCCCTACCCTTACCCCCATTTTACTTCCTTTTGCAGCCCTCTAGGGCTTTCCAGGACTTTGTTACAGCCATTTTTGTGCATAAAAGTTCGGGTCCCCATTGATTTCAATGGGGTTCGTTGTCCGTGCGATCGTTCGGGTTCCGTCCGGACCCGGACCCGGACTTTGTCCCGAAGTTCGGACGGACCAGCAGAACCCGAACTTCCAGAGGTTCGCTCAACTCTAGTAGTAATCTCTACCTAGTTCAGTATCAGATCGTTCTGTAATCAGATTGTTCTGTAATGCAGGATGAGAGATCATTCTGTAATCAGATCATTCTGTAATGCAGGATGAGATGTTATAGATAAGTCAAATCATTCTGTAATGCAGGATGAGATGTTATAGATCTACAATCTGTCCCTCAAAGCAGTAGTAGTAATCTCTACCTAGTTTTTATCACTGCAATCTGTCCCTCACAGCAGTAGTAGTAATCTCTACCTAGTTATTAGATCTGCAATCTGTCCCTCACAATCTGTCTCACAGAGCCAGCAGCATCCTCTCCCTACTCTAACCTGAGAGCATGTGACATGCAGCACTGTGACTCCAGCCTCATATAGAGGCTGGGTCACATGATGCACTGGCCAATCACAGCCATGCCATTAGTAGGCATGGCTGTGATGGCTTCTAGGGAAAACCAGTAAAACGCTTGTTGATTGGCTGCCCTGCAGCTATTCAACATGCGTGATAAAATACCAGAACCCATAACCCGAACCCAGACTTTTTCTCAAACGTTTGGGTCCTGGACACGGACACCCGGAGGTTCGGTACGGACCCGAACTTTATAGTTCAGGTTCGTTCAACTCTAGTATAAAGTACACTTGACGTGGTGTCTTAAAATATATACAGTTTTTAACCCCTTAACTCCCGGAGCCCTTTTTTACATTTGTTGTTTACAAGTTAAAATCAGTTTTTTTATAGAAAATTACTTAGAACCCCCAAACATTAAATATATATTTTTCAAACACCCTAGAGAATAAAATGGCGATCGTTGCAATACTTTTTGTCACACGGTATTTCGTTTTTTTGAGTTAAAAAAATAAGACAACAGTAAAGTTAGCCCAATATTTTGTATATTGTGAAAGAGGATGTTACACCGAGTAAATAGATACCATACATGTTACGGTTGAAAATTGCGCACACTCTCGGAATGGCAACAAACTTCGGTACTTAAAAATCTCCATAGGCGACGCTTTAACTTTTTTAACGGTTACCAGGCTAGAGGTGCGGAGGAGGTCTTTTGCTAGAATTATTGCTCACACTCTGGCAATTGCGATACCTCACATGTGTGGTTTGAACACGGTTTTCATATGCGGGCTCGACTTACGTATGCATTTTCTTTGCTGCACGAGCTCGCGGGAACGGTGGCGCTTTAAAATTTTTCTTTTTTATTTTTTAATTGTTTTTTTATTTTTTCTTTCAACACTGTTCCTTTAAAAAAAATCTGGGGAGTGTGTGGAGCTTGATAATGGACGCCTGACACCAGAGCTCAGCGCCATTCCTTCTCATCGCCGTTCCCTGAAGCGAACCAGCCGGCTCTCGGAACTCTCGAGTGGACCGGCAGGCACCCTCACACCCCTGAGCATTCGCCTGGATGGGCTGGAGCCTCCTCACACATGGGTCTGCTATACCCTGGTATAGTAAGGTAATCAGGCCATGGCTCCCAAGATGGCGGCTGTGCGGGAGTGATGCTACACACTCTGCGCCCAGCCCGCCCTGACACTCTGCAGCTGAGCCGCAGATCCCAAGGCAAAGCCGATCTCTACACCTTCCTCAGGGAATTCTGGGCCATGTTCCAAGCCCATATAAGGAGCACCTTACACTGGGGACACCCCCGGCCTACCTCAAGCATCTCCCACCCTTCCCCAGGGGTGCTGGCACACTCCCATACACAGACTCGATCCCCACTTAGCCGATTGGACTGCATCACTCCCATCCTCCCTGGATATCTCCACTTGTGAGGGACCCGAAGGGATAGAAATATCTGGGAGAGAGGCCTACCCAGATTATGGACCACAGCCTGCCAGAGGGCCTCCCAGCCTCCCCCTCATAGGTGAAACTGCCTCTTACTAAGCACCTCACAGGGCTTGCTGGGACTCTTGGTGCCTCCTTCCACGGGCCTCTTGGCACACATTTTAAAGCTACCCCTGCTTCAACACCGCAGTGCTACCCGCTGGCCCCAACTACTGATCCCATAGTCTCCTTAATGAGGGCTTCTCTCATAGCTTCACCACAGCACCCTTTCCATTCATTAACACTGCCACTTCACCATACTGTATGTGGGCCAAGACTGTAAAATGTAATTAGCAACCTCAATACGGCCAGACTACAGACAACATTCCTGCCCACACAATGGCTGCAGGCCACCACCACCTGCAAGCAGCCTTTTCAGACCTTCCTGGCTCCCCTGCCTGCCATTACTCCCCTCATTCAGAGCCCATGGGAGGGGATACTGGTCCCCCTATTCAAACTGACTCTTTCTCTCTGGCTTCTACAGTCTCTCTGCTTAATCACACTATTGATGAAATCCAGATGTCACCATCCACAGCACCGGTCGCTCAGCCCAGCACCCTTCAGGGCTTATATTCCCACTCATCCCAGCAACAGGACATGTCCCTCATGTTCCAGAAATTTGCGGAGCTTGTAGACAAGGGTCTTGCCCAGACAGCGACGAAGATAACGTCCGAAATCAAATCTGACTTGCAAATGCTCAGGGCAGGCATAGATGATGTAGAAACCAAAATGGATGCCACCGTCTCCCGAGTCAACCAAAACTCTGATGTAATCCAGGAGCTACATAACCGCCTGGAGGGGGCATTAGCAAAAATAGATGACCTAGAGAATAGGCCAAGGAAACTCAACTTCAGAATGAGGGGGCTCCCTGAAGAGGTCAAAGACGTCAACGAGGCAGTCCACGCTCTAATCAAATCCCTCATCCTGGACATTCACCCGCACAAGATGGAGCTGGATCGGGCACACAGGGCTCTTGGACCTCCTCGCCCTGATGGTCTTCCTCGAGACATAGTAGTAAAACCTCACTATTACAGCACCAAAGAGGAAGCATTGAAAAGAGCTCGCTCCAATCTCCAAATCAAAGTTATGGGATACCCAGTGCAAATCTATGCAGACATCTCTCCCTTTACCATCCAGAAATGGAGATCTTTGAAACCACTACTCACAATTCTGTCTCAGAAAGACATTAAATACGGATAGCAATTCCCTTTTGGGCTAAAGTTCGATTTCCAAAACAAGACCTATAAATTCTCCACATTCCAAGAAGCTGAAAACCTTCTCCAGAAACTTGGGATCCTATCCAAAGACTCTTCCTCTCCAATGCAAACCTCCTCATCCAGCCTTTCTAAGAGACCGCTTCCCTCAAGCCCTGTCAAGAAGGCCAAGGAAGGAGTTCCACCCTGAAAAGGGCTGATGGACTACATTTTTTCCCTTTTACTATGTCTCTTACCCTAGAGACGAGTCCCTTTGGACTGCCGCTAAGACCCACTTAACCGGTTGTGTCATATTTGACTCTAAATCTTTCGTTAACAGTTTGCTATCATCAGTGTTTTTACCCCTTAGGGGTTCTCTCCATGTGACTCCTGGCAAGACCCCAGCCTAATTGACACCAGCTCAGCTTTTTGCTCCTGGTGGGATCCCTCCTGCCCCTAAGGCAGGTAGGAGCTGCACTATCTAAAGGAAGGATGCCCACCTGGCATCCTCATCTTAGGTCCTTCACCCGACCTTATCATCATTTTATAGATATGCTCGATTGCGGGCTGTCCTGCCGAGGGTCACATGGCGCCGGACGGTTCTATGTTTGATGACTCTATGCATTATATGTTCTTTTAATATAGGGGATGCGATGTTTGGAATGGTTGCTTTGCGCCACCCCCTGTCCATGGAGAATGACTAATTTTGTTCTCCGGAACAAGGTGTTCCCACTTTTAGGGGGCTACACATTGTTTGTTACTTGGAGTAGGCTCTTCATACTCCCATGTCACCTTGTTCTTTTTCTGTCCCTCTCGTCTTCTCACTCTTTGCTTTCCATCTCCTCTAGGCCTTATTCTTATCTCTTGGTGTCGGAAATGGACTCATCGCCCCTCAGGCCCCACGGCCCTTACTTTGGCTTCCACCAGATCGTCCCACTCATCCCTCATCCCACTCCAGGTAAGTGATTGGGGAGTTCCTCCAATCCTCCTTTACGCATAGTCTCTCACAAAATTCAGGGCCTAAATTCACCCATGAAGTGGAAAAAAAATGTTTCATCACTATGCTGCCCAAAAGATTGATGTGGTGCTACTACAAGAAACATATTTTCCTTCCTCATACTCGTCCTCTTGTATACACCGTAAATATTCTACCTGTCATTTGGCGAGCACAGCAAATAAAACTAAAGGGGTTGGCATCTTCCTCTCTCGTAATGTGCACTTCTCCTGTAGTACTGTCCTGAAAGACCCGGAGGATCGCTTCCTACTCTTCAAGGGCCTTATAGAGAACCAACTTTACACATTTATATCCTACTATGCTCCGAACAAGGGACAATCCAAATTTTTTGACTCCCTCTTTCGAGCCACTAACCCATTGGCAGAAGGAACGGTCATATACGGTGGGGACTCGAACACGGCCTTTGATGTGGGCCTAGATAAATCCCGTCCCCCTGGGTGTAACCAGATTCAGCCCTCAAGGCAGAGTCTAAAAGTAGCTAGGCAAATTTTCAATCAGGGACTAGTGGATGTTTGGAGGGAAATGAACCCACCAGCCCAGGATTATACCCATTTCTCCAGCCCCCACAACACATTTGCTAGAATAGACCACTTCTTTATCCACACCAGCCAGCTCCCCAGGGTCTACAAAGCTCTCATTAGAGACTCTGCTTTGTAGGACCACTCTTCCCTGATCTTAGTCCTACACAGATCATATGCCATACGCAAGCCATTTACTTGGAGTCTGAATGCTTCAATCCACAGTAATCCTGTACACGTCACAGAGATAAATACAGCTATTCAAGAATAATTTCGCTTGAATGATACAAATGGCATCTCTCCAACCTCCCTGTGTGCTGCTCATAAATCCACAATTCGAGGAAAGCTGATCCAATTGACCTCCAGGACCTGCAAAGCCAGATTGATGTGGACAGATTAGAAAAGGAGTTTCTTCTAACCAGCAGACAACACAAAGAATCCCCTTCCTCCTCCTCCTCCCTAGGTAAGCTGGAAGCAGCACGCACTGGCCTGAACCTTTCCCTTACGGCTACAGCAGAGAAACACCTTAGATGGGAAGATGGGAGATTCTATTTACATAGAGACAAAATTGGGTCTATGCTGGCACACAGATTAGCCCCTAAATTGAGAGTTCAATCAATTCCCAAAATCAGGACGCAGGATGGCTCTCTCTCCCAAAATCCCCCAAAAATTCTGAATGCTTTCCAAGAATTCTATAAGAAGCTGTACAAGGGGGAAGCGGAAACCCTCACAAGCTGACAGGGTTCAGGAATTTCTTAATTCTTCACCAATTTCCACTCTTAAAAATCATCATAGGGATGAACTAGAGGCGCCCATCTCTCCTGAGGAGATCAAGCAGGTCATTAAGTCCTTCAAAGCTGGCTCTGCCCCAGGCCCCAATGGCTTTGCGGTTCCTTACTACAAACATTTTGTGGATAAGCTAGCCCCTTATATGGCCCGTTTCCCTTCATGAAGGACACCCTTTAAACGCCGTCCTAAACTCTGTTTTCATTACCGTCCTGCCTAAACCTAATAAAGACCCCAGTGCTGTTGAGAACTTCCGGCCTATATCCCTGATTAATAATGATCTTAAAATTCTGACGAAAATTCTAACAAACCGCCTTTCCAGCTTCATAGGGCTTTATGTCTACAGGGATCAGGTGGGTTTCATCCCAGGGAGGCAGGGCCCAGACCAGATCAGAAGGGCAATAGACATCATCTCTCTCTTGAAGTCCGGCTGGGATAACCGTCCCCGTCAGGAGGGTCTCTTTTTATCACTAGACATGTCGAAGGCCTTCGACTCAGTCTCATGGTCATACCTGTTTCTGGTTCTACAGCACTGGGCTTTTGGACAGTCTTTCCTTAACATAATAGGCACCCTTTACTCTTTTCCTGAAGCTAAAATCAAACTGCAGGGCTTCTACTCCACCTCTTTTCCTATTAGGTCAGGCACACAGCAGGGCTGCCCATTATCCCCTCTGATTTTTGCCCTGGTCATCGTGGGCAATTGCTCTCAGAACTAACCCTCCAAGGCGAGACCCCCAATATTGGCCCCCACCTTGTCTCACTCCTTCGTCCTTTGGGATAGCATCAAATCCACCTCCTCTTTAACTTTCTATTGGCGACCACTCTCCCACTTATTCCACAATCCCCTTTTTCCCCCTGGGGTGAACATTATGGCTTTTCACTGGTGGCTGGATAAAGGCCTCTATAGAATTGGTCATTTTGTAAACTCTATGGGCCCCCTTTCCATGGCACACTGCACAAGTAAACTAGACATGCCTGTGACAGAGAAATTTAGGCTCCAACAAATTACCCACTTTATCGGGTCCCTTTGGAGGAACAAGTCCGCCCCTCTATATCAGCATATGAACACTGGTGTGGTCAGTCCATGGAGCAGAGGGGGGCATATCGGAAATCTATCGCTCCCTGGCCTCCTCTTTGGGCAAAACTAGATATATGAGGGACTGGGAGGAGGAGCTTGGCACTGATTGGAACCAGGAGACATGGTACAGGACCTTTACGGCCTCCAAGAAGGGCCTGTACAACATTGCCATAGTTAAGGCAAATCTAAAGATTCTTACACGATGGTACCAGGTCCCCCTCAGGCTAGCCAAACTCTTCCCAAACTCTTCCCCTCTGTGCTTCTGCCAATGCGGTATAGTGGGTTCCATGCTACACATTTGATGGGAATGCTCCAAGATCAGGGGCTTTTGGAACAAAATCTTCCAATTGATCAGGAAAGTCACGGGCCTCCCAATTTCAAAAACCCCACAACTAGCTCTGCTAAATGTAATAGGCCCTGAAATTCCGAAATTAACCAAACGCCTTATAACTTTTATACTTTCAGGCACTAAACTCTCGATAGCTAGAGCCTGGAAGCAGCCCCATGTCTCCTTCTACCAGGTCAAGAAAAAAATATCCTGGATCATGACTCAAGAAAAGACGGCAAGTATTTTTATGGATACAGTAGAGAAACATGACGCAGTCTGGGAACCCTGACTCACTTATACTCGGGCTTAGTATAACCTCCTCTCGTCTGGGATACCATACTGGGCTTTGGGTCCTCTCTCTCTCTGACACCATTACTAGAGTTGAGCAGACACCTGGATGTTCGGGTTCCACGGGTTCGGCCAAACTTCGCAAAAAATTTTGAGTTCGGCCCCGAACTTGACCCGAACTTGCCCCGAACCCCATTGAAGTCAATGGTGGCCCTAACTTTTGGGCTATAAAATGGCTCTAAAAAAGTCCTGGAAAGGGCTAGAGGGCTGCAAAAGGAAGCAAAATGGGGGTAAGAGTAGGACAAGTATCCTGCAAACAAATGTGGATAGGGAAATAACTTAAAGTCATATAAAAAAATAAAAAATGGAGGAGGTGGATGTGGAGTAGGAGGTTGAGGAGGCGGTGACCGTGGCGGTGTAGGTGGAAGTGGCAGTGGACGAGGAGGAGGTAGCCAACACTGTTTTCTGTTTGTTTGTTTTGTTTTTCTAATTGGGGTAGCCCCCAAAATATTAAGACATATTAAAAAAAAAAATAATTTCACTTAAGTATACCAATGGCTGTGTGAGGCCGGTATAAATGTCTATTCTGCACAAGGTACAGACAAGTCTTGTAGGATCCATGCCTGGTTCATTTTAATAAATGTTAGCTTGTCCACGTTGGCTGTGGACAGGTGGCTGCGCTTGTCTGTGATAACGCCCCCTGCCATGCTAAACACACGTTCAGACAATACACTGGCTGCAGGGCAGGCCAGCACCTCCAAGGCATAAAGGGCAAGCTCAGGCCATGTGCCCAATTTGGAGACCCAGAAGTTGAATGGGGCAGACCCATCAGTCAGTACGTGTAGGCGTGTGCAGACATACTGTTCTACCATGTTGCTGAAATGCTGCCTCCTGCGTTGCCTATCAGCTGGTGGTGCTGTTGTGGCGTACTGCTGACAAAGCTTTTCCACATTTTGGCCATGCTAACCCTGCCTTCTGATATGCTGGCAGTGCCACAGCTGCGTTGGTGACCTCTTCCTCCTCCTCTGCCTTCGCCCTGTGCTTCCACTGAGCACCCGGTGTAATTTGGGAATACCCTCAGCAGCGCCTCTACCAGCGTGCACTTGTAGTCGCGCATCTTCCGATCACGCTCCAGTGAGGGAATTAAGTATGGCACGTTGTCCTTGTAACAGGGATCCAGCAGGGTGGCAACCCAATAATCAGCACAAGTTACAATGTGGGCAACTCGGCTGTCGTTGCGCAGGCACTGCCTCATGTTGTCGCTCATGTGTGCCAGGCTGCCCAGAGGCAAAGAAAAGCTGTCCTCTGTGGGAGGTGTATCATCTGTGTCCTCCGTATCCCCCCAGCCATGCTCCAGTGATGCCCACGAGCTGCGTTGGGTGCCACCCTGCTGTGAACACGGTTCCTCCTCCTCATCCTTGTCATCCTCATCCTTCAGAACTGTGCCCTGGCTTGAAAAGTTTTTACCTGGCCTATGCTGGTGCAGGAACCAACCCTCCGAGCCACTTGTGAATGACTGGCCTGATAATCGTGGAAATGACCCCTCTTCCTCCTCCTCTTCCTCCTGTGCCACATCCTCTTCCATCAGCGACCAAAGTCTTTTTTCAAGGAGACATAAAAGTGGGATAGTAACGCTGAGAATGAGAACAGTGTCATCAGCACTGGCCATGTTGGTGGATTAGTCGAAACACCACAATATGGCACACAGATCTCGCATGGAGGCCCACTCATTGGTGGTGAAGTGGTGCTGTTCCTCAGAGCGACTGACCCGTGCGTGCCTCCACTATTACCTGCTGCTGCTCGAACAGTCTCTCCAACATGTGCAAGGTGGAATTCCACCTTGTGAGCACGTCGCATAGGAGGCAGTGTGTGGGAAGGCTGAAGTTCCGCTACAGCGAAGACAGACGAGCAGCAGCAGGGTGAGAACGCTGAAAGCTCGCACAGATGGCCTGCATTTCTGGAGCAGCTCTAACATATCCAGGTAGTTTTTTAGAAATTTCTGCACCACCAAATTCAGCACATGCGCCAGGCAAGGGATATGCGTCAAACTGGCTAGGCCCAGAGCTGCTACAAGATTTCGCCTATTATTGCACACCACCAGGGGTTGAGGCTCAGTGGCAACAACCACTCAGCGGTCTGTTGTTCAATGCCCATCCACAGCTCCTGCGCAGAGTGGTGTTTATCCCCCAAACATATCAGTTTTAAAACAGCTTGCTGTCGTTTCCCCCTGGATGTGCTGAAGTTGGTGGTGAAAGTGTTACGCTGACCGGATGAGGAGGTGGTAGAGGAGGAGGAAGTGGAGTAGGAGGAGGAGGCATCAGGAGGCAAAGGGAAATGCCCTGCAAACCTGGGTGGCGGAAGGATATGCGCCAAACGGCTATCTGCCTCAGGCCCACCTGCCAATACATTTGCCCAGTGTGCAGTTAGCGAGATATAGCGTCCCTGCCCGTGTTTACTGGTCCACTTATCAGTGGTTATGTGGACCTTGCCACAGATGGCGTTGCACGGTGCACACTTGATATTGTCCCCGACTTGTTTGTGCAGGGAAGGGATGGCTCGCCTGGAAAAGTAGTGGCGGCTGGGAACCACGTACTGTGGGACAGCCACCGCCATCAGGTTTTTAAAACTGTCTGTGTGCACCAGACAGAATGACAGCATTTCAAAGGCCAGGAATTTTTAAATGCTTGCATTCACTGCCAGGGATCGCGAGTGGGTAGGGGGGTACTTCCTCTTTCTCTCCAGTGTTTGGGAGATGGACAGCTGTAAGTTTCCATGGGGCCATGGTGTGGAAATGCTTGGGGACGGTGGCGGACATGGTGGCATTGCTGTCACATCGTCTGTTTGCTGGATGGCAGGTGACACTGGCACTGTAGAGGTGGAGGAAGAGGCCGAGGCAGCAGCAGAAGAGGAAGCAGGCGGAATTTTGAGGTGCTTATTCCACTGCAGCTCATGCTTTGCATGTACATACCTGGTCCTGCAGGATTTGCTCAGGTTTAGAACATTTATGTCTCACTTCAGGCTCTGATTACACAGCGTGCAAACCACTCGTGTCTTGTCATCAGCACATTGTCTGAAGAACTGCCACGCCAGGGAAGTCCTTTGAGCTGCCTTTGGTGTGCTAGGTCCCTGGGTGCAGTGGGTAGTAGCAGGCGTACTGTCTAGGGGACGGTCCCTCCGCTTTTGCAACCTGCTTCCTCTTTTGCTGTGCTGGTGCCTCTGTGCGACCACCACCTCTTCCTCCAAACT
>BLSH010511328.1:1026297-1046104 GCA_018402905.1 Glandirana rugosa | reverse complement strand
GCCTGACTCAGCAACCTAAAATTAGAAATATTTACAGTTGTATGGTTTAGGGGAAGGGACTATTCCAGACAACTTGAATAGATGGCTCAGATGCGGTCACCCCAAAGCACACAGGAGTTGAAAGGTTCCTTAACATGACCTTGTCTTGACAGAATAAGATGGCAGTTCTTGGGTTTTGTCAATTGTAATAAGTCCGAAAATTCAGGTAGGGAGGGGTTCAACCGGGCAACACAGGGCGGTGGGAGGGGGGGGGGGGATGTTAGAGCAAGAAGTGCTCACAAGAATGCTAATTTTATAGATAGACGTCTTATGTCTAGTTAGTAGTGGTCTTAGACGACCCAGTGGTGGCCAGGACTGGCCTCAACATTGTAATTGTTATTTCTATTGTCTTTTCTAAAATCAATAAAAATAATTAAAAAAAAAAACAGAAACTAAAAAAAATTGTTTTTTTTTCAAAATTTTTGCACTTTTTTCAATTCTATCGCAAAAAATAAAAAACCCAGAGCTTCTTAAATACCACCAAAAGAAAGCTCTATTTGTGTGAAAAAAATGACACAAATTTTGTTTGGGTGCAGTGTAGCATGAGAGAGTAATTGAGATTCAAAGTGTGAGAGCGCTGAAAGCTGAAAATTGGTCTTGGCAGGAAGGGGTATAAACGTCCTGTATTCAAGTGGTTAAAAAAATGACAGTATTCAGAATTTACGTTTTTTGGTGATCTGAATACTGTAAAGTGCAAAGGAAGGATGGGGGGTCTTTTACACACACCCCCATCCCTCCATAAAGAGTACCTGTCATCATATATTACTATCAAAAGGGATGTTTACATTCCTTGTGATAGCAATAAAAGTGATCAGATTTTTTTTAATTTAAACAGTGTTAAAAAAAAATAAAATGAATAAAAAAATGTAAAAAAAAATGAAAAGCATCACCATCCCAGCGAGCTCACACAGCAAAGAAAACGCATACGTAAGTCACGTCCGCATATGAAAACGGTGTTCTAACC
Source organism: Glandirana rugosa (assembly GCA_018402905.1). Lineage (NCBI taxonomy): Eukaryota > Metazoa > Chordata > Amphibia > Anura > Ranidae > Glandirana > Glandirana rugosa. The sequence continues at coordinate 1,045,101 of BLSH010511328.1, read as the reverse complement.
ACACATGTGAGGTATCACCGCGATTGGCAGAGTGTGAGCAAGAATTCTAGCAAAAGACCTCCTCTGCACCTCTAACCTGGTAAACATAAAATTTTTCTAAAGCGTCGCCTATGGAGATTTTTAAGTACCGGAATTTGTCGCCATTCCGCAAGTGTGCGCAATTTTCAGTCGTAACATGTATGGTATCTATTTACTTGGCGTAACATCCTCTTTCACAATATACAAAACATTGGGCTAACTTTACTGTTGTCTTTTTTTAACTCAAAAAAGTGATTTTTTTCCCAAAAAATTGTGACTGAAAGACCACTGCGCAAATACCGCGTGACAAATAGTATTGCAACGATGCAGTGACATCACCGAGTGAACCCGCCCCCTTCTGACTTCATGCGCTGTTAGAGGGGGTGGGTCACCCATCTATGTCACCCGGTGGTCCTGCCCCTTCTTATAAAAGAACTGTCATTGTGAAGGCCACCCATTCTGGGAGACGCGCAGGGGCCGGGCTGCAGCAGCGGGGAGAGTGGCGGTGGTGAAAGAAAAAGAATATGAATATTATAGACAAAGAGAGGAAGCAAGAAGACTAAAAGAAGAAGCAGAAGACCAGAAGAAGGACCGGGCCAGGAGAAGATGGTGGAAGAAGTAAAGAGCTATTTTACACAATAAAGGACTTGTCAAAAACTGCCTCTTGTTTTTTGTAACACTACACTCCTTTTTTGGTGAATGGGTAGGGGCACAATGTACCCCATACCTATTCGCATGGGGGGGCCGGGATTTGGGGGCCCCCTTATTAAAGTGGGCTTTCAGATTCCAATACGGCCCCCTGCCCGCAGACCCCCGCAAGCACCGGCCAGGCTTGTGGGGAAAAGACTCTTGTCCCCATCAACATGGGGACAAGGTGCTTTGAGGTGGGGGCAGAGCCCCCTCCCCAAAACCACTCATACTCCCCATGTTGAGGGCATGTAGCCCTAATAACCAAACCAGACCCAAAGACCCAGGTTTGGACTGGGTGGGGGGAACCCCACACACTTTTTTCCAGCAATTTTTTGTATATTGCCGGGAACCAGCAATACATTACAGCCGCGATTTTCAATGACAATTTTTCTTATGGAAATGTCATTTTGCTCTGGCTATGTTCTACACCTCACAGAGATGCACCCTTTTACACACAGACTAAGGACACCCCTCAGGCACAATATTTAAATGAATTTTTCTTTTTTTTTTTTTACTTTAATCATTATTAAAATCACTGCTCCTGAAAAAACTATCAATTTTAAAACTTTTTTTTTCATTGATACATGTCCCCTAGGGCAGGACCGGGGTCCCCATATACTTTTTAGGGCAATAACATTGCATATAAGCCTTTAAAAGTAGCACTTTCGATTTTTCATGTTCGGGTCCCATATACTTTAAAGGTGTTTGAATGTTCGCCCAAACTTTTTGTCTGTTCGCATGTTCTGGTGCGAACCAAACACTGGGGGGTGTTTGGCTCATCCCTACTGATTAGCAACCTCCACCTAAAAGCAGACCACCTACAACTCTCCCCTACTATCGATGCCTCAGTTGCAGCATTCATTTACTGTATATCTAAGGCCATCAAAGGAGATGCACCCTATCAAATACCTGCACCATAACTGTTATTTCTGTCTGATCCCTAACTTCTCAGTTCAAACTTGGCAGAAACAGGGTATAACTAATTTTTCCAATCTATACATAAATGGTTCACTTAAATGGTTCACTGACCTAAGAAAATAATTTTCCATCCCCTCCACAGATTATTTCAAATATATTCAAATAACACATTGTCTACTAAGCAATCCACTCCTGCAACTGTATGTCCACAACAAAATTTGGAAGTACTTTTCCACCAAAACAAAAAAAAATATTAAGGGTATATCATTATTCTATGGCCTATTAAATGCCAAAAACACATTCTCCAAACTACCCCCAATGCTAAAATGGGAAAAATACACAGGACCTTCAAACCATCACAATGGTCCACAGCACTAGCTTACAGCTACAAAGCAACACAAGCCTCTCACCTGCGGGAACTGATATTTGAAATTAACCTTAGATGGTACATCACTCCAACTCAAATACATAAATATGCTACATCTGTAGCACCTACCTGCTGGAGGAACTGTGGGAAACCAGGTAATCTTATTCATATCCTCTGTGGATGCACCAAAATATTGAAAATATTTGTCTTTGCACTCATCTGCAAAGTTACCAAAACTCCAATAGTCCCCTCACCAGAAGTTGTCTTATTAAATATAGGAATTGAAAATCCCCCCCCTCAGCTCAGATGTGTGACCACCCATATCCTGTTGGCATCAAGACTTACCATCACCAGGCATTGAAAATGCGCTGACATGCTACCTATAGAAGAGGTAATCACTTCAGTTCATACACATGACTCCTACGAACGCAGCCTCAGAGGGTAGACTAACTGACAACTAATAATCTGTAGTTACCCTGGAGTGATTGGTTTCAAACAATCTGAGAATTACTATACAACTGATATAATGATTATATAGCGCTGCATAATTATATTGGGTAAAAACATTGTTCTCCTCGATAGATATTTTAGTTCTGTGATACATAACTACTTTGCAAACTTCTGTTTCCTGCTGTTTTGTGTATAGCAACCAAAATAACATGCTTTACTTTATTGTTCTTATACTTTCTGTATTGATTAAAATCAATAAAAAAGAAAACAAAAATTTTTTCTGCACAATGAAATATAAAAAGGCATCCGGCCATTCACTAAAATTAGAAGAAAGGCAGTTTAACCTTAGACTGCATAGAGGGTTCTTTATGGTAAGAGCAGTAAGGATGTGGAATTCTCTTCCCCAAGCAGTGGTTTCAGCAGGCAGCATAGATAATTTCACAAAAACTATTGGATATGCGACTAAACAACCACAGCATACAGACATATACAATATAATATTGACACAAAAGCACACACACAGGTTGGACTTGATGGCCTTGTGTCTTTTTTCAACCTCACAAACTAGGTAACTGTATGTAACTATGTAAGTTCTGCAAGATGTTTGGAACAACTTACCTGCCGAGTTCTTTCAAGAATTGTGAGTAAGTGCATCTAGACGAATTGAAGAATTGATGCTGTTTTGAATATATAAATTGATTATATTTGGATTTCATTTCTGTTCATTTACTTTCCATTTTGTAAAAAAAAAAAAACTATTAACCCTTCTATTTCTGAAAACATTTTTATTTACAAATTTTTTTTCACAACAGACTAAAACTTTTGCACAGTATTGTATATGGCACATTATGTTAAAGGAGTTACATAGTTAGTGAGGTTGAAAAAAGACGCAAGTCCATCAAGTCCAACCTATGTGTGTGCTTTTATGTCAGTATTACATTGTATATCCCTCAAAGTCCCTTAGGTGCCCATCTAATAGTTTTTTGAAATTATCTATACTCCCAGCAGAAACCACTGTTTGTGGAAGAGCATTCCACAACCTCACTGCTCTTACCATAAAGAACCCTCTACGCAGTTTAAGGTTAAACTGCCTTTCTTCTAATGTAAGTGAATGGCCACGTGTCCTTGTGTACTCCATTGCGCGGAATAGTTTTGTCCCTATAGTGGAGTCACCAGTACAGTATTTGTACATTGAAATCATATCCCCTCTCAAGCGTCTCTTCTTCAGAGAGAATACGTTCAGTGCTTGTAACCTTTCCTCATAACTGAGATCCTCCAATCCCTTAATTAGCTTTGTTGCATTTCTCGGAACCCTTTCCAGTTTCAGGACATCCTTTCTCAGGACCGGATAAACATAGGGGCTATTGGAACTGCAGCTCCAGGCCACTTCCTTAAGATAGGCCCAGCCCAATGGTGTGAGTGAGTCACTAATACTGCCAAGTCCTGCTCTGTATACAGTGTACACATAATTGATATGTAAATTGTGGCAGCATATTTAATTTGTTTTAACAAAAAAAGTTTGTATTTTAATTGTATTTAATTCCAGTAATAGGCCCACCAAAATCCTCAACACCAGTCCCATAGTGCTCTTAATCCGGACCTGTCCTTTCTAAGGCCTGGTGCCCAGAACTGGATGGCATACTCCAGGTGTGGCCTCACCAGAGACTTGTATAGTGGGAGAATGCCATTGCTGAGCCTGTCATCTACTAGGACCCCTAGGTCCTTTTCCATCCTGGAATCCTCCAGATGCTCTCCCCCTAGTGATTAGTTTGCGTTCATATTCTTGGTACCCAAATGCATTATTTTGCATTTTTCTACATTAAACCTCATTTGCCACTTATCTGCCCACCCCATTAATTTGTTCAGATCTTCTTGCAAGGTTCCCACATACTGTGGAGAAGTTATTGCCCTGATTAGCTTGGTATCATCTGCAAATATTGAGATTGAGCCGTTTATCCCATCCTCCAGATCGTTTATGAATAAATTGAATAGGATTGGTCCCAAGACAGATCCCTGGGGAACCCCGCTTTCCACACCAAGCCATTCCGAGTACTCCCCATTTATCCCCACCCTCTGGACTCGCCCCTGTAACCAGTTTTCAATCCATGTACTCACCTTTTGATCCATTCCGACAGACCTTTGTTTGTTCATTAAGCATTTATGGGGAACTGTATCAAATGCTTTTGCAAAATCTAGATACACCACGTCTACAGGCCTTCCTTTATCTAGATGGCAGCTCACCTCCTCATGGAGGGTTAATAGATTGGTTTGGCAAGAGCGATACTTCATGAAACCGTGCTGATTACAGCTAATGATACCATTTTCATTACAATAATTTTGTATATAATGCCTTATTATTCCCTCCAAGAGCTTGCATATTACTGATGTTAAGCTAACTGGCCTGTAGTACCCAGGGATATACCTTGGTCCTTTTTTATATATTTGTGCTACATTGGCTTTTCTCAGCTGGTATCCTACCAGTCATTAGACTGTCCTTAAAAATTAGGCACAATGGTCTGGCAATTTCTTGACTGAGTCCCTTAACCACTTGCCGACCGCCCGTCGCAGCGTGACGGCGACAAGGTGAATCGTTATCGCAAACCGCCGTCACCTGACGGCGGCCGCGATAACTAATATTGTGAGCGCGCGTGTGCCGCCGGAGGCGCGCTTGCATGCTCACTGTGTTCGGGGGGGCCAGGGAGCAGGTAGGGCGGACTCGATCTCCGCCGGCTACCCACGATGGCCCCCCCCGCAGCTAGAGAATGGAGGTCTGTGTATGTAAACACGGACCTCCGTTCTCATAGAGGGGAAAGGGCGGTGATCACAGCCTTCCTTTACATGGAAGCTGTGATCATCCCCTTTCCCCAGTCAGGGCAGCCCACACACAGTTAGAACACGCCCAGGGAACACAGTTAACCCTGAGAGCGCCCCCTGTAGGTTAACCCCTTCACTGCCAATGGCATTTACACAGTAATCAGTGCATTTTTATAGCACTGATCGCTGTATAAATGCCAATGGTCCCAAAAAAGTGTCAAAAGTGTCCGACATGTCCGCTGCAATATCGCAGTACTGCTAAAAATCACAGATTGCCGCCATTACTAGTAAAAAATAAAAAAAAAATTAAAAACCCCAGAAATGAATTCTCATCATCCATAAACGTGGCAACTTTTGTGCAAACCAATCAATAAACGCTGATTGCTATTTTCTTTACCAAAAATATGAGGAAGAATATAAATCGGCCAAAACCGATAAAAAAAAATGCTTTTTATATTTTTTTTTTGGATTTGTATTTTAGCAAAAAGTAAGAAATTTGGGATTTTTTGCAAAATTGTCGCTCTTCTTTTGTTTAGAGCGGCGATCAGAAATGACGCAGAGGGGATCAAATACCACCAAAAGAAAGCTCTATTTGTGGGAAAAAAAGAACGCAAATTCTATTTGGGTACAACGCCGTACGACCGTGCAATTGTCAGTTAAAGCAACGTAATGCCGAATCGCAAAAAGTGCTCTAGTCCTAAAGTGTGAAATCCTTCCGGGGCTGAAGTGGTTAAGGTCCCTCGGGTGCAAGCCATATGGTCCCGGTGACTTCTTAACGTTAAGTTTAGCAAGTCTATTCCTAACTTTATCCTCAGTTAGCCATGTTGGTGTTTCCTGTGATGTGTTGTGAGGACCAACATTGTAGTTTTGGATACTTGAGCCCTCCGTTTCTTTCGTGAATACTGAGGAGAAAAATTGGTTTAACACCTTTGCCATTTCTCCATCCTTTGTAACCAGATTCCCTTCATCATTCTTTATTATTATTATTATACAGGATTTATATAGCGCCAGCAGTTTGCGTAGCGCTTTACATTATGGAACCAATATGATCTGACCTCCCTCTCTTACTATTTATATACTTAAATAATTTCTTGAGATTCTTTTAATCTCCTCTGCTATGTGTCTTTCATGATCTATCTTAGCCACCCTGATTGCACCCTTACATTCCTTACTGCATACCTTGTAAAGATGGAATGCTAACAGAGACCCCTCAGCCTTGTATTTTTTAAAGGCCTTCTCCTTTGTTTCTATATGTGCTTTTACACTGGAGTTAAGCCACCCTGGTCTTTCATTAGCTCTTTTAAATTTATTTCCCATTGGGATACATTTGCTAATACCTTTGTTTAGTATGTTCTTGAAGCACGCACACATTTTTCCTCCACGTTCATTGTTCCTAGAATTTTATCCCAACTAACATCTTCCAGCAAGGAGCATAGTTTATGGAAGTTGGCTCAGTGTCTTTGTATTCCCCTTATGTTTCCTCTTTGTGTAGATTATACTGAAACTAATTGACCTGTGATCGCTATTTCCTAGATTGCCCTTTACATTCACATCTGTGATCAGGTCTGTGTTGTTAGTAATCAGAAGGTCTAATAATGCTTTTTTTCTTGTTGGTGCATTTACCATCTGACTTATGAAATTGTCCTGCAGGATGTTTAGGAAATGGCGAGCCTTAGCTGAGTACGCAGTACCTTCTGCCCAGTCTATCTCTGGATAATTAAAATGCCCCATTACAATGGCTCTCCCCATCTTTGCCACTATTCCAAATTATGATAGGAGATCTGCCTCCCCCTCTTCCTTCTGGTTGGGAGCAGTTGCAAAGGTAGGAGGTTTTTTTTTTTTTCCCCCAAAAATGTTATTGAAAATGAATGCAAGAATACAATATGGTAGAGGTAAATACAAGATAGTGATGGATGGCAATATTTGATATACATTTGCGAGGGGAAAAGAAAAAGAAGAAGAATATAGCAAATCCATAGCTGAGACTGTTCTAATACATGAAAGCACGGTTTGACAAATAATCTCTTTCCAAGGTATGATTGCATGTGACGTATGGGAACGTAGACTATCTAATTAGAATTTGGTATAGGGGTTTACAGCTCATTGTGACGTACACTGAGAGTAAGACAGATTAGGCTGAGTGTAGTAGATGTATGTTGGGATTACCAGTGTTTTCCCCCTTCCCCCTCCCTCCCCCATTGGTTGGTGTTTGATGAAGTAGGGCGATATGTATGTTTTGTGAGTCCAAGCGGCCCGCGCTGTGGAGGACATCACAGGGAAGCTGGGGTAAGGAATGGGAGGGGCAGGGAAAGGAACAGAGAGATGGGATAGCGGGGAGGGGGAGGAAGAAGAAAAAAAACACAAGAAGGGGCTGATTTAGCTTGAGACATGGTTTCTTTTTCCCCCTTTCCCTCTTCCCCTTCAGTGGGGGGGTTGAGGCAAAGGGCTAGATATGGTAGATCAAGATTGAGCATTGGTTTGTGTGGTATTAGAATATTTGAATTGAGTCCAGTCTGCCCATGTTTTGGTGAATTTGGATGGGCGATCGTGAAATATGGCAATTAGCTCCTCCATGATGGCTATTTGTTCAATTTGCTTATACCATTCTGTTATCGTCGTGTTTTGGGGGTGCCCCATGTTCTGCGGATGCAGAGTTTAAATGCATTAATCATATTCATCGTGAGGGATTTGCGATATGAGTTATGCAGTGAAGGTTGGAGGTGGAGTAAGAAACGTTCCGGTTTGAGGGGAATATTTTGTGAAGTGATTAGGCTTATTTGGTCCCTGACTTCTTCCCAGAAGGGGGCTATATTCTTACATTCCCACCAGGTATGTAGGAGGCTGCTTACTTCTTGATGGCATCGCCAGCACAGATCATTTGTATTGTGATTGTAGTGTTTGAGTATGGCGGGAGTCCTGTACCAGCGAGTCAGAAGTTTAAAATTGTCTTCCTGGATGGTAATGTTCACAGAGCCTTTATGAACAAAATCAGATATTTGGGACTATTGTTTTTCTGAGATGTCTAGTTGGAGGTCTCTACTCCATGCAGCACAGAACCAGCTCCCGTTATTGGGTGTGTTAGACCAAACTAAGGAGTATATGACTGAGATTGTGTGTTGAATAGGGTTCTTGTTAGAACATATGTTGTCAAAGCAAGATAGTGGTTGTTGCAGGCCTCCCATGTTTTGAATAGTGTGAAAGAAGTTCCTAAGTTGGAAGTATTTCCAGAAACTGAGTGACCAGGTGGGCCATTTGAGTCTGAGATCTTGCAGTGAGAGCAATTTTCCTTTTGGGGCAATATGGTGTATTCTGAGTTCTGTATTTGGATCAAGTCCTTCAAGGAAGGATTCGTCCTTGCCTGGAGGGAAGTTTGGGTTTTTCAGAATCGGTGTCATTGGGCCAGAAGGGTCTGAGATTCCCTTTGTTTTAGAAGCTTTTTTGAAGATGGTTAAGGCAGGGCCTATAATAGGATGTCTTTTAAGATATTGCGATAGGAGGTTAGTTGGGATCCATGGGGCTAGATGCAGGGGAGTATTGACAAAGTTTTACCCAGTCTTTGGTAAAATGGTGGACATTCCAGTCCACTATCCTTTGCAATTGACAAGCCCAGTGATACAGTCTGAAATCAGGAATGCCTAGACCCCCTTTGAGCTTGGGGATGGTAAGTTGGGTGAAATAAATTCTGGGTGTTTTTTGGTTCCACAAAAACTGGGTACATATTTTCTTAAGGTTATTGAGGAATGAAAAAGGTATTGCAATGGGAACAGTCTGGAAGAGATAGAGCACGTGTGGGAGTATGTTCATTTTTAAGATGGCTGCTCTGCCAAACCAGGAAAAGTGTGGTTTCTGCCATCTTTTGATGTCTTCCTTAATATGTTGAATTATAGGGAGAACGTTTTTGTTGAATAAGTTGGGTAGTTGAGTAGTCAGGTAGATGCCAAGGTATTTGATGGTATCCTTTTGCCAGGTGAATGGAAAGTTAGTTTTACATGTGTTTATTTTGGAGGGAGAAAGGGTGATATTTAGAGCTTCTGATTTGGAAAAGTTTATTTTAAAGTGAGAGATATAGTGAAACAGGCTGAACTCTTTCAAGATAGTTGGTATGGTGATAAGCGGGTCCGTGAGAAATAACAGTATGTCATCTGCAAATGCAGCAATTTTGTAGTGAGGGTCGGCAATCTGAATCCCTTTTATGGCATTGTTTTCCCTAAGCTTCCTAAGGAATGGTTCCAGGGTTAGTATGAAGAGAATAGGGGAAAGTGGGCAACCTTGGCGGGTACCATTGTGGATGGAGAAGGAGTTCGATAGGAGGCCATTGACTCTTACTTTTGCAGAGGGCTTAGTGTATAAGGCCATGACAAAGGATATCATCCTTGGCCCTAAACCTATAGCTATCAAGGTGGATTTTAGGTAATCCCAGGCCAGCCTATCGAACGCCTTCTCTGCATCGAGAGAGAGAAAAAAAACAGGTGTTCTATTCCCAGATAGCCAATGTTGGATGTTAATTGCTTTGATCGTGTTGTCCCTTGCCTCACAGCCAGGGATGAATCCGACCTGGTCTTTATGGATCAAATCTGGGATGAAGGGTAGGAGTCTATTTGCCAGTATTTTAGCAAAGAGCTTTAAATCTGAATTAAGGCGTGATATAGGGCGATAGCTAGATGTTTGGGTTGGGTCCTTGTTTGGGAATTATAGAAATGTGGGCACCTAATAGGTTGTGTGGTGATGGGTCATTATTTACTAGGTAGTTAAAGGCTCTTAGAAAGGGTTGCACCAGAGGTTCTGGGAACGATTTGTAATAGGCCGCAGAAAAGCCATCCGGGCCTGGACTCTTAACCGTCTTGGTTTGTTTTAATGCTAATTTAAATTCAGATTCTGTGAGTGGACCATCTATTTCAGCAGCTTGTTGCTTGTTTATGGCTTTAGGGGCATATTTTTTTAAGGAAATCTTCTATTATGGTTTGTCTTTGGGCCTTAAGATCAGTAGGTTTGGATACAGGGGGCAGGTTGTATAGATTCGCATAATATTCAGCAAACTGGTTGGCAATTCCTTCATTTGTGATGATCGTGTCTCCTTTTTGGGTGCGTATGGATCTGATTGTGGCTAAGACCTTTTTTTCTTGTAAGGCTCTAGCTAGGTATTTGCCACTATTATTGCTATGCTCATAGAACAGCTTTTGTGTTAGTATGAATTTCTTTTTGACTTTAAGGCCTAATTTCACTGACAGAAGTCTACGAGTTTCAGTGAGATCCCTTAATGTGTCAGGAGCTTTTGTTTTTTTATGTGAGTGTTCCAGAGCCAATATTCTTTGTAAGAGTGTATTAATTTTAGCTTGTTTATTCCTTTTCCGCATTGTGGCTTTAGCTATCAGCAGGCCCCTGATCACACATTTATGCGCCTCCCATTGTGTGATGGGGTTTGTATCGGGTGTGTTATTGTGATGGAAGAAATCATTTATTTATTTTTTAACAGCTACGTTTGTTTCCAAATTTATAAAGAGGGAGTTGTCAAGTCTCCAGGTTTTGGTAGGAGGAGATGTGTTTGGGAAAGGGAGCGAGAGAGAGATGGGATGATGGTCTGATAGGACCATGGCTTCTATTGTGGTTTTGGAAAGAAAAGGCAGGTCTTTTTGAGAGAGCCAAAAATAGTCAATTCTGGAATAGCGACTGTGCGGCATGGAGTAAAAAGTGAAGTCTTTTGTGGTTGGGTGTTGAGGGCGCCAGGTATAATGTAGTAGGGCATCATGCAGTTGTTTTTTGATTTGTTTAAGAGCTCTAAAGGGGATTGAGGAGGTGCCTGTCGAGGTATCTTCAAGGAAGTTGAGAGCAACATTGAAATCACCTCCAAGAATTAGTATACCCTTTTGGAAAGCAATTAATTCAGTGATAGTTTTCCTAAAGAATGTTACTTGTGCATGGTTTGGGCTGTAAATATTAACAATAGAGAAATAAGTAACGTCCTTCTTCGTCTTTTAAAGAATCTGATATTGCTAAGGGCAAATTTTTGGAGATTAATGTTGCTACTTCTTTTGTTTTGGCTATATTATTTGTTGCATGATATACAGAGGGAAAATCTTTGTTGAAGAGTTTAGGAATCTTGTCTGAGCGGAAGTGTGTTTCTTGGAGTAAAATTAGATCAGCTTTTAGATGTTTCATATGAGATAGCACCTTACTCCTTTTTTCTGGGGTATTGAGGCCTTTGATACTTAATGAAATTTATTTTAGGTCTAGCATTGTTTGTTGTGAGAAGAGAGAAAGGAAAAAAAAAAAAATAATGGGGGGGGGGGGGGAGTGGAGGCGAGGGGGGTTGAAGAGGGAGGAGTGATGGGAGGGCAGAAAGAAAGGTATGGGGATAGTTAAGGGGGAAGTTGGGGTGAGATTATCGACTCCTGTGGGAGATTAGCTCTACCAGGTAGGAAGTAAATTGTCGAATGTGGTCAGTCGAGAACTAAGTCTACGGCTGTGATGTGGAGAGATTGGGCAAAGGAAGATGGTAGGCGTATCTTTACCTAATTAGCTACTGGATTGACAGAGTCTGTTGGTAACTCCTATTTCACCGCAATCCACCCGTATAAATGTAAACCAATGTGGGCTAGAAGTGGAAAAGCCAGCTGGTTTAAGAAGTATAAAAGAATAGATAATGGCGGGATGTTAAGTATGTTTTCAGGTAGGGTTAAGATAAAATAGGGTGCAGATATTGGTAATGTATGTATGGCTTGGGGATCATGATAGTTCAGGCAATTGTGACATGGAAATATCGGACAAGGGTGATGTACATGGGTGACATAATGAGTATACTGTAGTTAGCTGGTGATTTTACATAGAGGAGGTGGTTGTAATAAGTGATAAGTTGGGGTCCTCCACCCAAGGAGGTATGTTCCAACAAGAGGTGGGAGCATGTCGTTTTAAGGCCCAGGGGTTGATCAGAGTACATGTGGTAGAAGTCTGGTATATGTACTATTCAGGGAGAGTATGTGCTTACGTTTTTCTTGCAATAAGTATGGTGTTTGTTATACTAAGGGCGGGTGTACGTTCCTTCGAGTGTCTTTTGTATTAGTAGCACCAAGCTAGCAAACTTGAGTCAAGGAAGTTCTCGGGTTAGTATGATAGGTTGCGGCTACAGGGGCAACAATATCAAGAGGTATAGAGTTGCTATGTTGTTTATGCATAACCAATAGATTGTATAGTTTCGAGGTAACATATAGCATTTTAAGATAACTTTCATGTCTTGTTAGACAAACCAGAAGAGATAGAGACTACACGGCAAATAAAAACATGAAAACATATTCCAGTAGAAGGCATTGTATTTTAATTTTGAGTCTACGACCTGGTCTCTGGATGGGTTTCATTGCCTTTAGGGTCACTCCGCTCCTTCATATCTAGCTTCTGATGGGCAGAGGTGTGCCCATCCAAGAACTGGCATTATATGAGAAATTAAACCCACTTGTGTGTTTAGTTCTTCAGCGTGTGATATGGAGGCTTGTATAACTGGCCTCCACAACCTAGTAGTTAAGGTGCCCTGGCGGTGCGGACGCAATCCCCCCCCGCGGCATAAAAACAAAAGGGGGGAAGGGGGGAATCTTTTCCCCCTTCATTCCTGAGGCTAAGAAGGTAATATGTCTTACCTTATTTATCAATTTAGAGCATTGGACCTTCCACGAGATACGATCCCTGGTCCTTGATGGTGCCTCATATTGGAGAGTGCGTCTGCACTGCGAGGGGTTGACAACAACAATATAAAAGCGATATAATAAAAAACAAGAAAGAGAGTAACTTTAGGTAACCTGTTGAGGTTAGATGCAAGTATGTTAGACAGTATTGTAATAAAATAGGGATCACCAAGCCAAAGGATGAGTTATGATAGGTTGCATTTCCGGCGAAGAGGTGTGGACCCCATCGCCGGGGAAGCATGGAGCAGAGGACTTTTCTAGTTGGAAGTTCACAAGTATTTTAAATACTTTCCGGGGAGTACTTGGTGTTACATTAGGCGGGACTTGAATATTGATTTATCTACTGGTCTCAGGCTGAATAACCATGTGGGAATGGTTGGCGGTCTGTAGAGAAAATAAGACAGTTCCAAAAAGCTAGAAAAATAAAGAGGGCAAAGAGGAGGAACATCTCATGGTGTATTCGTTCATATTTTGTAAGCAGGATAGGAAGTATTGAGAGGTGTGTGGAACGATGTTCATTGTGAAGGACTTCTATTAGAAGGGAAAGAATAGTGGAGGCTTCCTCAGTCTTTCCTGGGTTTGCGGTGTGCTGGAGAGGAAGGCAGGCTCCCCTCCCCTGGAGCGTGTCTGTTGACTGGGGGGGAGAGAACCTGGCTGATAGTTGGCGTCTCCTTTGAGGGTGGTGTTCTCCCTGTAGGGGCATTTCCATCGGCTCCTCTGGGGGTAGGTCATAATGTTGAGGTCGCAGGTCAACGTACCAGTTCGGGAGATCTATGTATGGTATGTTTAGTCTCTCACAGAAAGATGGGAGATCTTCTGGAACTTTGAGAAGGATGGGACGGTTGGGGGGTCCTGCTGAGAGACAGAAAGGTTTCCATCTATATGGTATGTTTCTCTCTCTCAAAATGTCCAGAAGAGGGCGTAAATCCTTGCGTTGCTGCAGGGTCATCTGAGATAGATCTTGGAAGAGCTTTATTTCATGGCCCTGATACAATATGCGGTTCCTGAGTCTGGCATTGCATAATATGTCTTCTTTAATCTGAAAGTTCACAATATTACATATGACATCTCTGGGGGGTTCATTATTAGAGTTGAGCGAACACCTGGACGTTCGGGTTCAGAGGGTCCGAACAAACTTTGGAAAAAAGTCCAGGTTCGGCACCGAACGTTGCCCGAACGTTATCCCGGACCCCGAACCCCATTGAAGTCAATGGGGACCCAAACTTTTAGGCCCAAAAATGGCTGTAACAAAGTCCTGGCAAGTGCTAGAGGGCTGCAAAAGGAAGTAAAATGGGGGTAAGAGTAGAGCAAGTGCCCTACAAAAAATGGATGCAGGATCAGATGTTAAAATGTCTGCAATCTGTCCCTCACAAAAACGCCGGAAGCTTCCTCTCCCTACACTAACCCAAGAGCATGTGACATGCAGCACTGTGATTCCAGCCTCATATAGAGGCTGGGTCACATGATGCACTGGCCAATCACAGCCATGCCATTAGTAGGCATGGCTGTGATGGCTTATAAGGGCAAACCAGTGAAACGCTTGTTGATTGGCTGCCCTGCAGCTATTCAACATGCGTGATCAACTACCAGAACCCAGAACCCGAACGTTTTTTGAAAAGTCCGTGTTCGGGTCCGGGACACCCCAAAGTTTGGTACGGACCCGAACTTTACAGTCCGGGTTCGCTCAACACTATTCATTATCTCTCCCTCTGGGTCTGAGCGCTCTGTGAAATCTTTCCATTTCCACAGGGGTTTCCAGTAGGTCATTGAAAATGGCTAACAACGAAGGTAATAACGGGTCTGATTCAAAGGACTCTGGCAGGTTTCTAATTCCTACATTATGTCTGCATCCACGATTTTCTAGGTCTTCCAAATGGCGTCTCATGTCTCTAAGTTGGATTGTGTGAGAGTCTAGTGTATGTTTTGAGTCCAGGATCTCTCTGTCATGGCGTTCAGAGTTGTCCTCTATCTCATCTACTCTGGCGGATATCTTTTGAAAGTCTAGCTTTAGATCAGCTATCGCTGCTGTGACTGTGTTTTTAATGTCTGCAGCGATGGTCTGCAGTTCATGTAGGCTAACAGGGTGGTATTGTGCCTGTTCTTCCGCCATCGGCGGTTTTCTTACCGCTCCTGCTGTGTCGCGTCTCTCAGGGTTGCTGTTACTGTGCTTTGGGGGCTCTCTTGCGGCCTGTGCTTCCGGCTTCTTGTCCTGGGGGCGAGTGCGGAATATGTCCGCTATAGGTGCCTCTGCGTCTGGTGTCAGGGCCCTGGGGGAGCGGGAACAGGTGGGTGACTGTTCCCCTTGAGTTTTACCCATCGTTGTCGTCCTTGCTTTACAACGGCAAGATGGGATGGATCGCAGTGTGCAGGAGCTGAGCTCTTACGTGTCCATCTCCCTCTGTGTCCAGACCACGTCCCCAAGTTCTATTCTAGTTATTAGGGTAGGGGCCCAGGAGGGTGCTGTGTGGTAAAGGATAGGTGGATGGTGGACTAAGGCTTCAAGGGCCGCGCCGTTTGGTCCGGAGCCTGTAGGCGCAAAAGCCGCGGCCTCAATTTTACGGCGGTGAGGGGTACGGCCGCTAATCAGCCCAATTTAGGACTTAAAAGCTGGGGAAGTGGGTAGTGATGCTGGGGTGTTTATATAGCTCACCCCTCACTCCTTTGGGAGAATTCCCCCGGATTGTCTCTGGCTCCAGCGGAGCTCCCCAGGCAGGCGTCCGTTCGCGATGACCGTTTTTTAAAATCTTAAATCGTTTATCTACCAAAAAAAAAAAAAAACCTGTAAGGCAAAGGCATAATGAGCTAGTATGCACCACATACTAGCTCATTATGAAATACTTACCTTAGAATGAAGCTCCCGCAGGGCTGCCCAGTCCCTGCAGAGGGAGCGGATGTCTTCGCTGTGTGCATTCTTCTGGGTTCGTGGCTCTGGCACTGTGTGTGGCCGGAACAGCGAGACATGCACGGGAGCCCGTCTTTCTGGCAGGGTCCGGCGCTATCAGCTGGGCCATCACCGGGCCATCACTGCGAATGCGCCGTGATGTCAGCGGTTGCATTGCAAGTGGAATATCTCCTAAACCATACAGGTTTAGGAGATATTAATTTTACCTACAGGTAAGCCTTATTATAGGTTTACCTGTAGGTAAAAATGACTTTAGGGGGTAGACAACTGCTTTAATGAATTTCATTAATGCATTAAGATAAAAAACCTTCTGTGTGTAGCAACCTCCCCAGCACCCCCTTATTACTTACCTGAGCCCCATCTCTCTCCAGCGATGTCCACAAGTGTCTAAACCATCTGGGACACTCCTCCTGATTGGCTGAGACACAGCAGTGGCACCATTGGCCCCTGCAGCTGTCAATCAAAGTCAGCCAGCCAATCTGGGAACAGAGGGGGGAGGGGGCTGGGCGGGACTCTGTGTCTGAATGGCTAGACGGAGCTCTGACTTGGCTCGGGTGCCCCCATAGGAAGCTTCTGGCTGTGGGGGCACTTAATAAGAGGGAGGGGTCAGGAGCAGCAAAGAGGGACCCAAGAAGAGGAGTATCCGGGCTGCTCTGTGCAAAGCCAACTGAAAAGAGGAGGTAAGTATGACATGTTTGTTTTTGTTTTGTGTTTTTGAAAACGAGACTTCACAATCACTTTAATGGTAGGCATACATGTGTATGTATATAAAAAAGTGCCAAATCTGAACAATGATCAATCCCGTATGACTAATATTTACTATAGCAATGTGTAAGGGTGGTTACGTTACCACAAATTGCAGCCGGAATACAGAGAAATACAGAGTAAATGGCAGTATTGATAGGTTTCTTTACTTTATGGATATTTTATTGGTACACTTGGTCAGGCTCCAGTTTGGAAGTACTAAGACATTTGCAGTAAAACTGGGTTATAAAGAGAAAATATGCAATTTCCTGCTGAAAGTTATCACTGTGCTTTTACTGCTTGGTGTGAATGAATTTATGAAGCATATTATTGAATATGCTTGACTCTCTAGGGTCAACATCAAATAATGAAGCCACACTACTGAATCACATGACAACTGACAATCATGAAATGGTCCTCTCCTAGGATTTGAATATGACTAATACTCTTAATGGAGACAACCGACACCTTCCAAAATTCCGACAGGTATGAATTTATTCTAATATTTTAAACTTTTAAGTGTTTCCAAGGTAACCAGTTTCTCGGGAGGGCTGTGTAATCTTAGTCATTTGGCAGATTTGTCATTCTTGAAACCTGTATGTAAATTGTTTTTTTTTCTCAAGTAATTATAAAGCTGTCATTAGTCTCATAGATAATAATTAGTAGCTGAAAGTTCAGAAGAATCCAAGGAAGGGAGTCATTTGCTTCTCAGATCACTAAAATTACTATGGGCAGAGACTTGCGTTTCATAAAATGGATTACACTTGTGATCATTATTCATTCTATCAAATAATTTCTAATACAGCTACTTCTTACCAACACATAGAATATAGGATATGATTAGGGATGGGCCCCGCTGTTCGCCGAATCTTGAACATAATGGGGCGTTCGCGCCAAATTCAAGCAGCCACATAATGCAGTGTGAGAACGTGGGGAAATGCCGCCTGCTGATTGGCCAAAGCATGCACATGACCTGCATGCTTTGGCCAATCACAGCGTGCTTACACAGCGGCCGTATATAGTGCATAATAATGGAGATAGAGGGAGGTTAGGCAGTTTAGTTAGTGACGTGTAGGCAGTGTAGTATACAATATAGTATATATATATATATAGAGTATATACAGGCAGTGTAGTATACAGTGTAGATAGAGTATATACAGTCAGTGCAGGCAGTGTAAGAATATGTGTGTGTGTATGTATATATATATATAGTCAGGTCCATAAATATTGGGACTTTGACACAATTCTAATCTTTTTGGCTCTATACACCACCACAACGGATTGGAAATGAAACGAACAAGATGTGCTTTAACTGCAGACTTTCAGCTTTAATTTGAGGGTATTTACATCCAAATCAGGTGAACGGTGTAGGAATTACAACAGTTTGTATATGTGCCTCCCACTTTTTAAGGGACCAAAAGTAATGGGACAATTGGCTGCTCAGCTGTTCCATGACCAGGTGTGTGTTATTCCCTCATTATCCCATTTACAAGGAGCAGATAAAAAGTCCAGAGTTAATTTCAAGTGTGCTATTTGCATTTGGAATCTGTTGCTGTCAACTCTCAATATGAGATCCAAAGAGCTGTCATTATCAATGAAGCAAGCCATCATTAAACTGAAATAACAAAACAAACCCATCAGAGAGATAGCAAAAACATTAGGTGTGGCCAAATCAACTGTTTGGAACATCCTTATAAAGAAAGAACGCACTGGTGAGCAGGGCCATCTTAATAGGATTATGGGCCCCTGGGCAAAGTAATGCACCGGGGCCCCTTCAAGCCTGCCCCAATTTTCGCACTTACTCCACAGAATAAGCCCACGTTCACACTGAGGGCGGGTTTAAAATCAGCATTTCAGCCCGACTTCGGGGGCGATTTTATAGACATATGTGCGGGTTCATGCGCAGATATCTTTCAAATCGCCACCAAAAGTAGTGCAGAAACAGGGGCTCAGTCAGTCAGCTCCAACTTGGTGGCTCTGGTTTTATCCTATAGTCTCTCCACACTACACATGTCTGACTTCTTCCATGACCCCCATACTGGCGGCACGGCACTCCCACTCTTGGCTCCTCTCAAGACCCCCCCCCAGAGACTGCAGACATGATATAAGACAATAGATGGTCAGAGACTGCAGACATGGTACTGGAGATAGTCAGAGACTGCAGACATTCTACAGGAGACGGTCAGAGTACAGACGTCAGAGACTGGTAGAGGACATCGTACAGACGTCAG
>BLSH010511328.1:1000535-1010555 GCA_018402905.1 Glandirana rugosa | reverse complement strand
CAAGGGGCGGATCGACTGTGTATTTCCCTGTTAGTCAGACTTTCTCTTCCTGAAAGATAAGCTCATTACTCACAGTTGGATTAACTCTTTGTGGCAAGACTGGGCACAGATGATATGACATGCTATACTCTACCAGGCAGAATTATTAATTACATTTTTATTTCAGTTTTACATCCACTTTAATAAAAGAAAGGATTTTCCTCCTTTGGAAACTGCGGCTTGGCATGGCATTCCATTATTAAGTTTATGATCTACCAGGACACCCAGATCCTTCTCGACCATTGACTCCCCCCGCTGTTCTCCTCCTAGTATGTAAGATGCATGCATGTTTCTAGTCCCCAAGTGCATAACTTTACATTTATCAACATTAAACCTCATTTGCCACACAGCTGCCCAATGAAACAGTGTATTGAGGTCGGCATGTAAGAAAGAGACATCCTGTAAGGATGTTATTCCACTGCATAGCTTGGTGTCATCCGCAAACACTAAAATGGTACTTTTAATCCCAGACCCTATAACATTCATAAATGTATTAAAAATTAAGGGTCCCAACACTGAACCTTGGGGTACACCACTGATAATCATAGACCATTCAGGGTAAGAATCATTAACCCCTAATCTCTAAATTCAGTCTTTTAGCCAGTTTTCTATCCATTTACAAACTGATTTTTCCAAGCCTGTAGACTTTACCTTACACATTAGCCTTGTGTGGGAAATTGTGTCAAATGCTTTGGCAATATCTAAATATACTACGTCCACAGCCACTCCTTTGTCCAAAATATGGCTCACCTCCTCATAAAAAGAAATCAAATTTGTTTGACAACTTCTGTCTTACATGCTGTCTGTTATGTAGAATATTTTTTCCAGCAAGAACTCATCTATGTGGTCTCATCAGTATCTTCACAACTATAGAAGGTAAGCTAACAGGTCTATAGCTATTTGGTACAGATTTTGATCCCTTTTTAAATATAGGCAACACATTGGCTTTACACCAATCCAGTGGTATTATGCCAGTCATTAAAGAGTCCCTAAAAATTACAAACAATGGCTTTGAAATGACAGAGTTCAATTCTTTTAGGAACTGTGGCTATATGCCATCTGGTCCAGGTGTTTTATTCACTTTTGTTCTGTCTAAATATTTCTAGAACATATAAATTTTGAGCCATGGTGGTTCATTTGGGGCTTTGTCAATATCATCCCCATTATGGACATGAGCCCCCCCCCTGCTCCTTTGTATACACAGAGCTGAAGGAGGTATTTAATACATTTGCCTTATCCTTGTCCCCAGTCAGCCACTCTAGATTATTTTGTAAAGAGCCTACCTGCTTAAACCTGACCTTTTTACTATTAATATATTTGAAGAAATTTTGGGTGTTTGTCCTACTCTCTTTTGCACTCTGTCATTTGTTTTGAATTTTTGCATCCTTTATTTCCTTTTTTACATATTCTGTTAAATTCTTTGTAGCATTTAAATGATGATAGTGTTCCTTCATTTTTATATTTTTGAAAAGCTCTTTTCTTATTATTTACAGCTTTTTTAACTTTCCATGTGAGCCACATAGGCTTTTATTTTTAGCCTTTGTTGCTTGTGCTAATATGCTTTGCAGTGTGTTCACATAAAGTCTTTTTGAAGAATTCCCATTTCTGCTCTGTGTTAATCTATTCCAATATTCCCTCCCAGTCTAAGTCATGGAGAACAGACTTTATCGTTGGGAAATTTGCTCTCTTAAAGTTAAGTGATTTATCTTTTCAGTTTGTGTTTGTTAAATCAGTAGTAAACTGCTGGGCATTTTTTTTGTATGCTGCATTGCATACTAGCACATTATGTGAAATGTACCTTAGAACAAAGCCCTTCCAGTGGTGAGCTGTCACCGCTGACAAGGGTTCCATCTTCACCCATCTTCCTTCCGGGTTTGCGGACTCCGGCTGTGTGACTGGCCAGAAACTGCAGTGACGTCCCTCCCAGGCATGTGCATAGGAGCCGCCACTTACGACACAGGCCTCTGAACGAAGGGCCCGGGTGCCCGTTCCTTTAGAGCACATGTGGCTGTGATGTAAACGGCAGCATAAACAGTAAATATCTCCTAAATGGTGCACATTTAGGAGATATTTACAGTACCTATGGTTAAGCCTTATTTAAAGGCTTACCTATAGGTACAAATTAGGCATTAGAGTTTACTCCCACATTAAGGATGATGAAATAAATATTGCTACAAAATTGTTTATTAGACTTCTCTTTTATAGAGTTGAGCGAACACCTAGACGTTCGGGTTTGGCGGGTTCGACCGAACTTTCCGTAAATGTTCGGGTTTGGTACCGAACGTTATCCGAACTTTACCCCAGACCCCAAACCCCATTGAATTCAATTGGGACCCAAACTTTTCTGCACAAAAATGACTGTAAAAAAGTCCTGGAAAGTGCTAGAGGGCTGCAAAAGGAAGAAAAATGGGAGATGTTATTAGATCTGCAATCTGTCCCTTAAAGCACTAGTAATCTCTACCTAGTCCAGTATCAGATCGTTCTGTAATCAGATCATTCTGTAATGCAGGATGAGAGATCGTTCTGTAATCAGATCGTTCTGTAATGCAGGATGAGAGATTATTCTGTAATCAGATCTTTCTGTAATGCAGGATGAGAGATCGTTCTGTAATCAGATCTTTCTGTAATGTAATGCAGGATGAGATGTTATAGATCTACAATCTGTCCCTCACAGCAGTAGTAGTAATCTCTACCTAGTTATTAGATCTGCAATCTGTCCCTCACAATCTGTCCCTCACAGCGCCGGCAGCATCCTCTCCCTACACTAACCTAAGAGCAGGTGACATGCAGCACTGTGACTCCAGCCTCACATGATGCACTGGCCAATCACAGCCATGCCATTAGTAGGCATGGCTGTGATGGCTTCTATGGAAAACCAGTAAAACGCTTGTTGATTGGCTGCCCTGCAGCTATTCAACATGCGTGATAAAATACCAGAACCCCGAACGCGAATGTTTTTCTCAAACGTTCGCGTTCGGATTTGGGACACGGACACCCGAAAGTTCGGTACGAACCCGAACGTTACAGTTCGGGTTCACTCAACTCTACTCTTTTATTATGTTTGCAAACCTATCGCCAGGCGATGGATATATGCAGACACTCCTATTCTTGTTATGTGGACCTTCCACTTTATCAAAAGACATACGTGCCCCCTGCAGGCTTTTCTTTGCTCATTGTCACCTCTGATCTCTTGTCCTTCTCTTCCTGGCAGTCCTACCAAAAAAATGTTTTTGCTGTACGCCTTTCCCTTTCTTCTGGAGGGTTAGATGGTCCTGTGCCACTGTTGGTCTCTGACTTACTTTTTCACATATCATGTGAGTTTCAAACCATCATTCTATTGCTTGCCAACTAACCAGTCACTTTATGTTATATGTTTGACAGACTTCTAATATGTCCTTATGTCTCTTTAGAATTTTGTAACTGCATATAAATAAATTTCCTTGAAGAAGGAGTAGAAGTAACTCCGAAACATGTTGCATCAAGTTTTGCAGAAATATATGCAACTGTACTGCTCATAGACCTGCTTATGGTTCAAGTAGCATCTTTTTGTGTTTTCACACATTGTAACTAAGCTTTTATATATTGGAAATTATTTTTTACTCAGTATGTCTTGATACTAATAAAATGTACTTTTTTTTATTCATGTATGCTTTTCGTGCCTTTAAAGTCCCACCATTCTTCTGGGGAAACCATTGCTCTAATTACAAGGGAAGTTGGCTGATTCAATAGCAGATATTATTTACCTCCTGATCATTTTCTTTTTATTGAAAGACATATTCATAAGCCAGGGGAGTGCTCTATAGGAGCCACTAGTGTTTTGCTTGGGTCTTCCCAAGTTCAGGCCCCACAGCCAGGCATACAGTATTTCCTGCAGCCAGGTGCACACCGCTTCTGCCTCGTACTCCAATGACCAGTCTAGGGGTTGTACTGTTTTTTGTTCTTTTATTTTGATTTAGGAACTGGGATGGTAAGATACTCCAAATTGAAGTATTCACACTTGAGGACAGCTTTCTTGGTTAAACTGTGTAGTGGACAATACAAGGCTGAGCAAGGTCCCTTGCAAAGAGAAGAAATTTAGTGGACCCTGCTCTTTAAGACACCAGCTGGTGTCCCCTTTAGCTTACACTCAGCAGCTGACTTCTAGTACCCAGAGGAGGATTCAGCAGCATAAGTCCCTAGGATCCCTTTAGTGGGCCTGTACTCACAAGGTCTTGGTCACAAACCTTCATGATACCAGACAGGATCCATGGACACACTCCCTCAGTCAGCTCTCAGGAGAACCCTGGGTTTCAGCATTCAGGCCCTCATGTCTCCCACCTGAAGCCACATGGCAGCTTGGGCTGGGGAGAGCCATGCCCCCTTCCGCAACTGGACATCTCCTCTCCTCTCCAGGAAAAGACCACAAGCTCAGGTGTTCCCTTAACATAAATAGAGGTTACCCAGCATGCCTAGAAGCACCTCCCCTTCCACTTGGCTGGGGCTGCATCTATATTCATGCTGCTCATTTGAAGTGTTTGAATCAGTGATTCTCTCTTCAGTTTTTTGTAATTGTTTACAATGCTTCCTCTGATTGGCGTCAGAGAGGTGGGCTGATGATGTCACAACATTCATTGATAGATTCATTGATAGAATACACTGCTTACTCTGAATGCCTAAGCGCCGCTGTGATAGACTCTACTATGTTCCAGAAATGAGACTGGATGTCTCGGCTCGAACCCGGAACACAGCAGTATGTGGTATGTAGCCACAACTACATAGAGTTTATAATGCACACCCAGCGGGATGGGCGAGCGATTCGGCCCAAGCATAAGTTCAGGCCAAACTTTTGCTGTTTGGTAATTCTGCAAACACCCGAACAAACAGGACGTTTGACCGTTTGTTCGCCCCGCCCCCCCCCCCCCGAACGGACCGCAATGCATTGCGGTGCTGAACAGTGCATTGCAAGCGCTCATTGGCTGAAGCAGTGAAAGCTTCAGCCAATCAGGGCACAGAGCACTGTCAGAGTCATGATTGGACACTGTCATCATGACTTTATCCAATCATAGCTCACTCCCACCCCACAGTATAAAAGTATTCTTTCAATGGCAGCCATTTTCAGTGTGATTTCGGCTGGAGAGAGATAGAACAGGGCTCTGTTCAGTGTTATTAGTTAGTGTGCTATACTGTGCTATTGTGCTTCAATTGTCAGTGTAGAATATTAGTTTAGGATCAGTCTAGGGATAGTGTGAGTGTAGTGAGGAGGACCATCATTCAGCTTTGCATAGTGTGCAGCTAGAGTAGGGACAGCGCCGATAGTTTCACTGTCGTGTAGAGAGACTGTGTCATTCATACATACATTAGTGTATATGTAGAGTAGGGACAGCTCAGATCTTTTCAGTGTAGTGTAGTGAGAGCATGTCACTAATTTTTACATTAGTGTATAGCTACAGTAGGAACAGTTCAGATAACATCAGTATAGTGAAAGTTGAACACCGTCTATTTGATTGCGTTACTTCAAGTTTAACACCATATAGTTCTGTGTGCGTTACTGCCAGTTTAACGCCATATAGTTTTGTGCGTTACTGTACGTATAACACTATTTACTTCTGTGTGTGTTACTGCCAATTAAACACCATATAGTTCTGTGTGCGTTACTGCCAGTTTAACGTCATATAATTTTGTGCATTACTGACAGTTTAACGCCATATACTGTAGTTCTGTGCGCGTTACTACCAGCTTAATGACATATAGTTTTGTGTGCATTACTGACAGTTTAACGCCATATAATTTTGTGCGTTACTGCAGGTTTAATGCCATTTACTTCTGTGTGCATTACTGCCAGTTTAACGCTATATAGTTTTGTGTGCATTACTGCCAGTTTAACGCCATATCGTTTTGTGCATTACTGCAAATTTAACACCATTTACTTCTGTGTGTGTTACTGCCAGTTTAACGCCATATACAGTATCTCACAAGAGTGAGTACACCCCTCACATTTTTGTAAATATTTTATTATATCTTTTCATGTGATAACACTGAAGAAATTACACTATGCTACAATGTAAAGGTAAAGTGTAAAGTAGTGAGTGTACAGCTTGTGTAACAGTGTAAATTTGCTGTCCCCTCAAAATAACTCAACACACAGCCATTAATGTCCAAATTGGGCCCAAAGTGTCAATAGTTTGTGTGGCCACCATTATGTTCCAGCACTGCCTTAACCCTCTTGGACATGGAGTTCACCAGAGCTTCACAGGTTACCACTGGAGTCCTCTTCCACTCTTCCAGGACAACATCATGGAGCTGGTGGATGTTAGAGACCTTGCACTCCTCTACCTCCCGTTTGTGGATGAACCACAGATGCTCAATAGGGTTTAGGTCTGGAGCATCTCTCCAGACCTAAACCCTATTGAGCATCTGTGGTTCATCCACAAACGGGAGGTAGAGGAGTGCAAGGTCTCTAACATCCACCAGCTCCATGATGTTGTCCTGGAAGAGTGGAAGAGGACTCCAGTGGTAACCTGTGAAGCTCTGGTGAACTCCATGTCCAAGAGGGT
Organism: Glandirana rugosa; assembly: GCA_018402905.1. Classification (NCBI taxonomy): domain Eukaryota; kingdom Metazoa; phylum Chordata; class Amphibia; order Anura; family Ranidae; genus Glandirana; species Glandirana rugosa. Next base: position 1,003,983 of record BLSH010511328.1, on the reverse strand, counting down.
TAAAGCAGTGCTGGAACATAATGGTGGCCACACAAACTATTGACACTTTGGGCCAAATTCATCACCTTTACCCTCAGCTTCTTTAGCAAGGCAGTGGTCATCTTGGAGGTGTGTTTGGGATCGTTATCATATTAGAATACTGCCCTGTGGCCCAGTCTCTGAAGGGAGGGGATCATGCTCTGTGTTAGGAAAACCAGTTTTGCACAAGCCTATGCACATTGCACGTGCCTGTGGCGCCAAAACTGCCATTTGAGCAGACAGCACCTAGGCAGCAGGTGCTGTCCGTTCTACAGCGTTCCTGCACCTGTGACCCCCAGTGTCTGTTCTGAGTGACTTCCTGTTCCAGTGACCCCGGATATCTTTTGGACTTTGTAGCTATCTGCCTGCCACGACCTCGGATTGCTTATGATCACTCTTCTGCCTGACCCTCCTTGTACTTCAGCCTCCAGCATGTTACCGACCTAGCCTGCACATGACTACCCAACTGCCTGATCCCTCTGTACTTCGCTGCCAGCCAGTTGCCGACCCGGACCGCACCACCGCTCTTCAGCCTGCACAAGTACCTGTGGACCTGTAGCAGCTATCAGAGACTTGTCCAGCCCTTGTGCCCCCATGTGCTCCTGAGCTTACTGTCTGCACTACCAGGGGTTCTCGAAACAGGGCCTCAAGAGAGGTCGCCCCCGCATAAGCCAGACTCTACCACCAGATATGTGACAGCAATGGACAGCCATGTCTGAGTCTGCGCCGGGGCCCTCTCCCATGCAGGAACTGTGTGCTCACCTAGCTGGCCTGACCCAAGCAGTGAAAAGTCTGCAGGAGGGTTACACATGTCTGGAGAATCAAGTCGGGGATCTCGCTACCCCAGCACCAGTCAGTGCTGGCCAAACTTCCTCCCGCACTATAGTGACTTTACCTATGGAGCCTAAGGTGCCCATGCCCGAGCAGTTCACGGGGGATTGTAGGAAGTTTGGAGCATCCTGCGAATTGTACTTCACGCTCCAGCCTCGCACCTTCTCTTTGGAAGCCACCAAAGTAGGCCTAGTCATTTCTCTCCTCCGGGATGAGCCTCAAGCCTGGGCTCACCACTTGCTGGAGCAGAAAACCCTGGAGACCTCCAGCCTGGACCGATTCTTCCACACCATGGCCCGGTTGTACGAGGACCCCCACCAGGTGGCCACCGCAGAAGCGGCACTCCATGCTCTACAACAGGGCGGCCGCCCGGCCGAAGGATACGCGTCTGGAGCGCCGACTCGGGCTGGAACAACTCCGCCCTCCATCACCGATTCTGGCTGGGGCTCTCCGAGCTGTTCAAGGATGACCTGGCGCGTGTCAGGGTTCCACACACCCTGGTCAATTTGGCAATCCAAATTGACCACCGCCTGCGTGAATGCAGAGCAGAGAGAGCCACCAGATCCCTGCGCCCCACTTGGATGTCGCCCCAAGTGTCCAGCCTTCCTAGGGTCTGGCCCAGCCGCAGCAATCTCCTCCTCCTCTCTACAAGACCATCCTGAGCCAATGCAAATTGAACTCCCCCATTCGTCTCTCTCTCCTGAGGAACGACAGAGATGCATGACCCTCAATCTGTGTCTATACTGAGGGGGTTCAGGACACCTGATGAGAACCTGCCCTGCTAAGGCCAGTAGGGGTCCAACCCCAGCCTTAGGGGAAGTATTATCGTTACCGAGTCCCAAGTCTCACCTCATCCTCACCCTCTCTCTACAGCTTCCTGGAGGGAATATTCAAATTCCAGCCATCCTGGACTCAGGAGCCTGTAGTTGCTTTGTGGATATTTCCTTTGCCACTCAGCATCAGATACCTCTCTGACCTAAGGACCACCAGATGGTCACCTGAAGCCACCCCAGAAGGCACCGCCTGCTGTTCTTAGTATCAACCCTGATCCTGACCAGGAGACCCGTCTTACTGTCCCTGAAGCTTAACATGATTTCCTGGACATCTTCAGTAAGAAGGGGGCAGATACCCTTCCTCCACACAGGTCATACAACTGCCCGATTGATCTGCTACCCGGAGCCGAAGTCCTTTTTGGCAGAATATTCCCCCTCTCTGAGGTGGAGCTGGCGGCTCTCAAAGCCTACCTTGAGGAGAACCTGCAAAAGGGCTTTATCCGGCCCTCTACGTCCCCTGCGGGAGCCGGAATCTTTTTCGCAGAGAAAAGGGACCATACTCTCAGGCCTTGCATTTACTACCGGGATCTCAATAAAATTACAGTCAAGAACCAGTATCCCTTGCCCCTGGTTCCGGAACTCTTTCAGAGACTTGGCACTGCAGCTGTGTTCACCAAGTTGGACCTTCGTGGGGCCTACAACTTGGTCTGTATACGGGAGGGGGACGAATGGAAGACAGCATTTCGGACCCGGTTTGGCCATTTTGAGTATTTGGTCCTGCCCTTTGGGCTCTGCAATGCCCCAGCCACTTTTCAACATCTAGTGAATGACGTCTTCTGGGATTATTTTGACCTGTTCGTGGTGGTCTACCTGGACGACATCCTCATTTTCTCCCCCTCCCTAGAGGAAAATCGCAGGCACGTTAAGTGTGTACTCAGCCGTCTTCGGCAACACAGGCTGTATGCCAAGGAGGAAAAATGCGCCTTTGAATGTTCAGACATCTCCTTCCTGGGGTTCCACATCTCAACCATGCATGGATGCCACATCGAAATTTCAGCAGATGTGGATGAATGTGTAGATGAGCCTAATTGTGTCAATGGTCAGTGTATCAACACTCGAGGCTCCTTCTACTGCCGTTGCCCACTACACATGCAGTACCGCACAGAACACAAGCTTTGTGTGCACAATACTGAGCTAGACCTCTGGACCCCTGTTGGAGCATCCCCTGCCCTCCCTCCCCCCTATCCCCCTCTGGATAGTTGGGCTTTGGTCTCCAAGATTCTGATGGTGGACGTAGTCTCTCCGGAACATGTACCCTTGACGAACCACGGATTGTGAGACGCGATCCGATAGAAGCTGGATATTGGGAACACTACAATTGGTCCATACAGAGGTGAATTTACTAGTGTTGAGCGAACCCGGACTGTAACGTTCGGGTCCGTACCGAACTTTCGGGTGTCCGTGGCACGGACCCGGACATTTCAAAAATCGTTCGGGTTCGGTCCGGGGAGCGAGTTGTGATCATTTAAGTGGAGACATACCTGGTTAACATCACAAGGGTTATAGGTCGAAGATAGCCTAGCGCAGAGTGTTAGGCACCAAGCAGTTCCCATGTACAAGGCCTCTCTGATGCAGGTGGTAGTCTTAGAACCTCTGGTTTCGGGTTGATAGGTCTCCCCCTATCCCCCCTCCCTCCCGTCCCCTACGAGGTTGTCCCCAGGTCTCCAGATCGAGTCATAACACGTGTGTTTCGAACACAAGACACGCCATGACGTACACATCACCCGTTGCCGTCATCTTCCTCGGAGCTCACAACTATGTGACTG
>BLSH010511328.1:970543-998964 GCA_018402905.1 Glandirana rugosa | reverse complement strand
TGTGCAGAACAGTGATATGGGTTCTCCCGGCTTATTTATACTTTTTTGACACAGTTTGAAGATGATTTTAGAACAGTTATATGGCTTCTACCGTTAATTGATACTTTTCAGACACAGTTTGAAGATGATCCACATTCACCTCCATTTTTGCATTTTTTATGTTTTTATTTTTTTAAAAATATTTAAAGTTATTTCCCTGTCCCCATTTTTTTGTAGGGCACTTGCCCTACCCTTACCCCCATTTTACTTCATTTTGCAGCCCGCTGGGGCTTTCCAGGACTTTCCTACAGCCATTTTTGTGCCTAAAAGTTCGGGTCCCCATTGATTTCAATGGGGTTCGTTGTCCGTGCGATCGTTCGGGTTCCGTCCGGACCCGGACCCGGACTTTGTCCCGAAGTTCGGACGGACCAGCAGAACCCGAACGTCCAGGTGTTCGCTCAACTCTAGAATTTACACCTTCCTTCTGGTAAGCCTCCACTCTGGAAGGGGTTGGAGTTTCATACAAGCTGTTGTTTGCTGCTTCCACCCTGAATGTACTGTTTTCTATATAGGGACACCTTTCCTTCACGGGCATATTTTGCTTTAATCCTCGATTTACCTCCAAGAAGAACTAGTCTGAACATTAACAGTCTAGTTTCCTCTACATGAATGGACTTTCTTTAGTTTTTAGTTTTTATAGTATTTATTATTCTACATTTTACTTTACTGTTACTTTTGGTGATCATACATTGATTGTATACACATAACTTATCTGCTTATCACAAGTTGTTTTATATCACAATTTAACTTAATATTGTTTTGAGTTTAGCTCCACCCTTCACATATATTTTCCTAGTTTACGATTAGTTTGGTCGCTGTGGGTGGCAGCTCACTCTTCACCAGCACTATACCTCACAGCCTAGCGCGGTAATATTACCCTTTTATTTACTCAATCTTATTACTCTACAGCTCCCTACCAATACCACATTCATGTCTAGAGAGGCTAAACGGGTAGCATAGCTATATACTACAACCCACAACAACCCTTTCTAAAAAATATATTAAATCCTCTTCTTTAATCCTAACACCCACTATAACAGCACAGCTTATATTCCTATGCTGACCCACGTCGACAATCACCAACTCTCAGGCAGGATAGCCTTTACCATTACCCCCCACAACTAGCTAGCCTACCCCCCCAACCCAATTCCTGATTCCCTTTTCATCTCCCTAACCCCCCCTTTTTTTCTCTCAACCCCTCCCACTCAACACACAACTCCACTCACTCACGATACAATAAGTGAAACCACTACATCTTTGCTCATAAACTCACATAATGCCTGATCAACACTCAAAATCCACAAAGGCTAAATTTAAATTACTCTCGTTTAATGTAAAATGACTGAACATACCAGAAAAAGATCTAAGCTTTTACTATACCTACAGAAAACCAAAGCAGACATAATCCTACTTCAGGAAACACACTTCAAAACTGACCATATCCCCAAACTAACGAACAAAGATTTCCCAAAAGCCTACCATACAACCAACTCATTAGCAAAATCAAAAGGGGTCTCCATTTTAATTTCCAGACATTTACTCTTAGAAATTACAGATTGAATCCTTGACGAGAACGGTCATTTTGCATTCATTAAGGGCAAACTTTGGAACAGACCAACAACGATTGCAAATATATATAGACTGAATTCAGCCCAAGTAAGCTTTTTCCGTGAAATATCCATGACTCTATCCTCCTTCTAAGAAGAGATACTAATGTTGGGAGGAGGCTTTAACGTTGCCTTGAATCCACTAGAAGACACATCCTCAGAGACATTCCCCCCTCACATACAAGGCTCTCAAACCAATCAAAACTCAAATCAAAGACTTAACACTACACGATACTTAGCGAGTCCTACACCCTAGAGTAAAAGACTACACATTTTGCTCTATCCTCCACGATAGATACTCCAGATTAGATTATATCTTTCTTTCTCAAAAAGACCTGCCCTTCCTAATGGAAGCTTCCATTGAACCCAAATTCCTGTCGGATCATCACCCAGTTACTGCAACTTTGACCCTCCCAGAAAACATCCATAAATGCTTGGCTACAGACAGACCCAATGAACGTCATCAAAATCAATAAACACATTAAAGAATTCTCTGAAATACACAACACTCCTGATACGTCCCATTTGACCCAATGGGAATCTCACAAGTGTGTCTTGAGAGGTATACTCATCAAAATAGCCGCATCACTCAAACGTTCTAAATGAGACAGTTAACGCCCTACTGCAACAAAAAACGGAAAAAACCCACAAACTGACAAAAGCATGCACCACCTTAATAATACTACAACAAGCCCGAGAATACTTACGAGAGGAATTGGGCAAGAAAGTTAGAAGGCACTTTATACTCTCCCAAAAGCTCTTCTATGAGCATAGTAATAAAAATGGTAAGCCAAAACTCTACAAGCCAAAAAAGCTAACAATACAATTAGATCTATTCGCACGCCAAACGGAAAACTATTAACTAGAGTTGAGCGAACTTCTAGAAGTCCGGGTTCTGCTGGTTCGGCTGAACTTCGGGACAAAGTCCGGGTTCGGGTCCGGACAGAACCCGAACTTTGTCCCGGACCCCGAACCCCATTGAAATCAATGGGGACACGGACTTTTACGCACAAAAATGGCTGTAAAATAGTCCTGGAAAGTCCTAGAGGTCTGCAAAAGGAAGGAAATTGGGGTAAGGGTGGGACAAGTGACCTACAAAGAAATGGGGGCAGGGAAATAACTTTAAATGTTTAAAAAAAAATAAAAATATAAAAAAAAGCAAAAATGGAGGTGAATGTGGATCATCTTCAAACTGGGTCTGAAAAGTATTAATTAACGGTAGAAGCCATATAACTGTTCTAAAATCATCTTCAAACTGTGTCAAAAAAGTATAAATAAGCTGGGAGAACCCATATCACTGTTCTGTAAACATCTGGAAACTGTGTGTGTCACTTTAAATGAAACCGGGAATAACTGAACATCTGTTCTGCAAACATCTTTAAAGTCTGTGTGTCACTTTAAATGAAACCGGGAATAAGTGAACATCTGTTCTGCCCACATCTGCAAAGTCTGCGTGTCACTTTAAAAATAGCCGCTAATAACTGAACATCTGTTGTTCACACATCTGCAAAGTCTGTGTGTCACTTTAAAAATAGCCGCTAATAACTGAACATCTGTTCTTCACACATCTGCAAAGTCTGTGTGTGAAACTACAGCATAGAGAAGAATAGGTATATGGTTTCACTCTGCTAGAGTTTCAAACCCAGTTTGCAGATGTTTGCAGAACAGTGATATATCACTGTTCTGCAAACATCTGGAATGCAGATGTTTGCAGAACAGTGATATCATATCACTGTTCTGCAAACATCTGGAATCCAGATGTTTGCAGAACAGTGATATCATATCACTGTTCTGCAAACATCTGCAAACTGGGTTTAAAACTCTAGCAGAGTGTAACCATATACCTGTTCTTCTCTATGCTGTAGTTTCACACACACTTTGCAGATGTGTGAAGAACAGATGTTCAGTTATTAGCGGCTATTTTTAAAGTGACACACAGACTTTGAAGATGTGTGAACAACAGATGTTCAGTTATTAGCGGCTATTTTTAAAGTGACAAACAGACTTTGCAGATGTGGGCAGAACAGATGTTCACTTATTCCCGGTTTCATTTAACGTGACACACACAGTTTCCAGATGTGTGCAGAACAGTGATATGGGTTCTCCCGGCTTATTTATACTTTTTTGACACAGTTTGAAGATGATTTTAGAACAGTTATATGGCTTCTACCGTTAATTAATACTTTTCAGACCCAGTTTGAAGATGATCCACATTCACCTCCATTTTTGCTTTTTTTATGTTTTTATTTTTTTTTAAATATTTAAAGTTATTTCCCTGTCCCCATTTCTTTGTAGGGCACTTGTCCCACCCTTACCCCCATTTTCCTTCCTTTTGCAGACCTCTAAGACCTTCCTGGACTTTTTTACAGCAATTTTCAGAACTTTCATTAAAATTACCAGAACCCCGGACCCGAACTCTGACTTTTTTTGAAAAGTCCGGGTTCGGGTCCGGGTCTCAGACACCCCAAAGTTCGGTACGGGCCCGAACTTTACAGTCCGGGTTCACTCAACTCTACTGTTAACCAACAGTAATGACATTGCGAATCACTTTGCACATTACTATGCGGAACTATATAATCTTCCCCCTGAACAAAAACCAAGAGTGGAGAGCAGATCATCGCAAAATTTCTCTCTCAACACAGCCCCAAGCCAATACCCCAACAACAAGCATCAGAAATAGATGGCCACATAACTTCTAAAGAATTAATCTCAGTCATTAAACAGATGAAAATGGGCAAAAGCCCCGGACCAGACGGCTTTTTTCATAAATTTTTCCAAAACTCTCTGGATGACCCTTTTCTCTTTCAATATTTTTATGGAAAAATTCAGTTTAACAAAGCATTACTTAACATTTTGAAAAGAGCGAAGTAAATAAAATTGCATAGAAATATATCTCAATGACAAAAATAAGAACATGTGAAGATCAATTGCATCATGTATAACGTGTTGCTCGTGAGACTATCTCAATAGGTCAGAAGGTAACTGTATAAGAGAAGTAGGTCATCAAATAGAATTATAACAACTTATGACAAATACTTCTTGCTGAGTTGGTCCCAAGGTGGGAAATAGAATTCAAAAATAAATATGTTACATGAGATGTGGGGCTATGTGCATTCGTGGAGCTCAGAGAAATGATTGTTCCCGGAATTTGGGGAAAACCCCACCCTCGGGGACAGCTTAGCCCACCCCAATGGGAGCAAAACTGTGGGCATGGGTTACACTCCGACACGACCCGCACAAAAGAGCTCATATGGAGTCTCAGGAACCCTAAGTCGGGTCCCAGAGGTAGCCAGATGAAGGATGGACCCCAGTGACCCTGGAAGGGATTGGGTTCCCCCCTTCCTCTGACACCCCCACCTGGGAGATAGTCACCCTGTTCCGAACATAAGAACATTCTGTTAAGTTTCCGTAAAATACAGGTAGGAAATAAAGAAAACGAGACAAGAAAGATAGGGAGAGGGGAAGAAAGAGGAAATCAGGCTAAGAAGCTGCTAGGGAAAGAAGAAGAGAGAATCACGTCCAGCGAACTTCCAGACCTTAATATGAATCCGGATTCTGACCCGGTAAGAGTGGGATTTTCATATATTGAGCCCATGGTTCCCAAATTGTTTCGAACCTGGTCTCTTTATCTAGTAATTTGGCCACTATGAGTTCCTGTGCCATTATCCAAAAGATCTTTCTCTTCGTTTCTGGAAGAGATACTTTGGGACTCTTCCATGCTCTAGCAATGGTTAACTTGGCTCCTGCTAGCATGAAGTTGAGGAGAGATTGTTTATATTTGGGAAGACCCGTTACCCCCTGCATTAGGAGAGCCACCTCCGGAGATGGTGTGAGTTTGTGTCCCAGAACTAGCTTCGCCATTGTAAAAAATCTTTTCCAATAAGTCCTAATGCGTGGACAGGTCCACCAGACGTGAGACATGGTGCCCCCAAGTTCACAGCCCCGAAAACACAACGGAGAGGAGGTAGGGTACATCTGGGCCAGACGCACTGGTGTGTAGTACCATCTTACCAGGACCTTAATGTTAGCCTCTATGAGTGTAATATTCATAAGACCTCTTTGTGCTTTCTGGGTTGCCATGTGCCATAACCCTGTTGTATTTGAATATTTAGTTTTTTTTCCCAGGCCTCAGCATAGGCTGGTTTAGAATTGTCTTGGGTCAATAGTGAATATATTATAGAGATGCCTCCCCTTTGTTCTGTGGTTTCGGAGCACCATATCTCGTAATCTGTTGGAGTTAGGGGTTTGTCTCTATCCTCCCAAATCCCTTGTAGAAAATGGGAAATCTGTGAGAACCTAAACAACTCACTGGAGGGCATTTCAAGTTTAGAGAGGCAGTGAGCTTTGGAGATCGGGCCTTGTCGAGTGAGGAAATGGCCAATTCGAAATAATCCTTTGTTGAACCACCATTTAAAAGCCTGAGCGTTTAGCCCCGGGGGAAATGAAGGGTTGTTAAATAGATGGGATAGTGGTTTGCTTGGGGATATTAAAGCGTGCGTCTTATATAATTTGCTCGTTAATGCTACTGAGTGTGAAAGGGTTGGGGCCATGATGGGAGGACGAGTTTTGACAGGAGACCAGAGTAAAAAATCTATTGTGTAGTTGGGAATTGCTTGCCTTTCCATTGCTACCCAATCCGGTTTGGGGCCTTTGGAGTATACTACCGAGATCTGTGCAAGTTGCGCTGCTTGGTAGTAGGACCATAGGGATGGTAAGCCCAGACCTCCTTGTTTCCTTGTGCGAAAAAGTGTTTCCTTTCAGCATCTATATCCCCTCTTTCCCCAAACAAAAGCGATAATGTGAGATTGGACTCTATGGAGCTGATCCCTGCGCAAAGGGATTGGAAGTGATCTGAAGAAGTAAAGCAGCCGTGGTAAAACATTCATTTTGACAGCATTAATGTTTCCTATCCACGATAGTCTTGCGGAAGACCACTAATGTAAATCAGCCGCAATGATTTTGAATAATGGGGGGTAGTTAGCTCGGAACAGTTTTCCAATTGTGTCTGTTAATTGTATGCCTAGGTAAGGGAGAGACTGGGGGGCCCACATGAAGGGAAAATGTGTCTTCATTTGTTCTAAGATTGATGGTGGGAATGAGATATTGAGAGCCATCGACTTTGTGGTGTTTACTGTAAGACCTGAGACCTTTCCGAAGTCTCTAAGAAGCTTGAGGACATTAGGTGTTGTGATCAGGGGGTTAGTAATAAAAAGCAGAAGGTCGTCCACAAAAAGTGCACATCAATGTTCCTGAGGGCCGCAACGTACCCCCTTAATATCTGGATGTGTTCTGATTGCAATAGCCAGGGTTTCTATTGCTATCGCAAAGATTATAGGAGATAATGGACAACCTTGTCTGGTGCCCTGTGTGATGGGCAGGGAATCAGAGTATTGCCCTAAAAGGCGAACCTGCGCGTTAAGATTGGTGTACAAGGCTGATAAAGAGGAGAGGAAGTGAGGAATAAAGCCCCACCTGTGTAGAATTTCAAATATATATGGCCAGGAGACCTTGTCAAATGCTTTATGCAGATCTATGGAAAGTAAAAATCCCTCCTGATGGGTTCCGCTGTCCCAGTGTGAATTTAGCAACAAAATAATATCGATGGCTCTCCTTATCTGATCTGGGCCCTGTCTCCCCGGGATAAATCCCACTTGGTCTTTATGAATATATTTTGAGATGAACTTTGAGAGCCTGGTTGCTAAAATTTTTGTCATTAATTTGATGTCATTATTTATTAAAGAGATCGGGCGGTAATTTGCAATGTCGCTGGGGTCTTTACCCGGCTTAGGGAGAACAGATAGCTCTCTGTCAAGTGGGATACCCTTTCTAGTGTTGTTGAAGAAGCGGGCCAAGTAGGGTGCGACTGTGGGGCCAAATTTTTTATAAAAGATAGTCGAGAAACCGTCCGGGCCTGGAGCGGATCCCGATTTTGCAGTTTTGATTGCTTCAAGGACTTCAGCTACATTAAAGGGGCTTTCTAGAGCAATCCTATGTTCCTGGGAAAGTTGGGGGAGAGGAAGGTCCTTCAGGAATTCATCTAAATTATGTTGCTGATTGGTATTTGTATTTCCCTTATAGAGAGACTCATAAAAGGATTGACATTCTTTCATAATTCTATCTGGGTTTTGAGTGAGGTCTCCTGTTTTAGTATGTATTTTCGGGAAGTGTTTTGGACGGTGTTTGGGGGAGAGAGTTCGGGCCAGTCTGGAGCCTATTCTATCTTTTTGCATGTAAAATTTTGCCTCCGACCATCTGAGATATTTCTCGGCACTGGTCGTTAATGCTAGATTGAGGGCCGTTTTAGCTGCGTCTAGTTGTGCTAGTGTTTCAGAGGTTTGTGTACGCTTGTGTAATATACTAGCCTGGTGGAAACTAAGAGTTAAAGCTTGGATATTGGCTCCATGTTCTCTTTTTAATTTTGAAGTGAGCTGGATTAAGTGACCCCTCATGACAGTTTTGAAGGCGGCCCAGAGGGTGGTAGGGGAGATTGAGTCTGAATCATTCAACTTTAAATACTCCTCCATTCCTCCATGAGCTTAGTGAGTTGGTCGCAATGGACCGGGTTATTAAGGAGTGCCTCGTTCAGTCGCCACTTAAAGGGTCTTGTGGCGGAGTGAACGAGTTCGAGTTTTAAAGTCACTATAGCATGATCTGAAAGTGGGGATGCTGTTATGGTCGAGGAAACTGCTTTACTGGCTGCTTTGGCTTGGATAAATATGTGATCGATTCGTGAATAAGTTCTATGCGGTATGGAGTAGTGCGTGTAATCTTTGGCGTGTGGGTTCAATTCCCTCCATATGTCTATCAGGCCCAGGGAATTTAATTTTTGTGCTATGTGGAGGCTGTGTCTGGATGGCCTCCTCTGTATAGGTCGTAGGGTGTTAGATTGTCCAGAGACTGATCTAAAGGTGTATTCGTGCCCCCCCCCTATGATGACAGTACCTTTCAAATGAGGGGTTAGGTGAGTCATCATACATTTAAAGAAGCTGCCTTGACCTGAGTTTGGAGCATAATATGAGATTAGAGTATAAATTGCCCCATTAAGGTTACCACTAGCTAAAATGTACCTGCCTTCGGCATCCTCTATTACTTCAGAGGGAGAGAAATTCAATCTTTTGGAGATGCATATTGCTACGCCCTTCGTTTTGTTACAGGCATTAGAAAAAAATAAATGAGGGAATGTTTTATGAATGAATTTAGGTTTGTACGACAAAGGAAAGTGGGTCTCCTGTAGGAGTAGTATGTCTGTATTGGATTTATGGTAGGCTTGGAACAGTTTCCTCCTCTTAGTAGGAGAGTTGATACCTTGTACATTGTGTGTCTTAACGTCCAGCAATGTGGACCCCATAAGGTCACTGGTCATTTCTGGAGGTTGAGTAGAAACGAGTAAAGAGAAGGGACTTACCCCTGCTGAAGGCGAAGTGTATTAGCTTGATGCTTCTGGGATGGTTGAGATATCTCGGTTCGTCTGCGTTAGGTGGTGAAATTATCTGGAGGTTCGCTGGGACTCGAGAGGAAATGGAAAGAGGGAGGTGAGTAGAGAAATGAGAGTTGAGTGAAGAAGTGAGAAGAAAAACAATATTTAGTACAATACAAAACAATGGCTTAAAGTGTTTATGACCCTTTCTGGAGGAGGACCAGCCTACCTCCAGGAAGAGTAAAAAAAGCCGTAATGGCCTTACGGCTTTCAAGAAAAACTGCATCTGAGAGGAAACACGAGTAACCCTCAGAGGCATGGATTTGCACATGGGCTTCACCGACATCGCCCAGCCCTTAGAGGACTAACAGTTTTAAAGACAGTCCTTTAGTGTCCTTTAGTTAGTTGTCGGAGACCTTCTGGGTAATGGTCAGGACTGAGCTGAGAGCTGCAGCATCAAGGTGCCCCCATATCCAAACAGGACAGTTGACACCCTGTTGACGATGAGGGCATAAGAAAACATGAACAATAGTCAAACAAAAACTGTTCTTGAACTTTCTTTGTGTAGGAAAAAATAGTTTTGAAGTTTAGGCTTGAGGTGTATCAGTCCCATTAGGAGCGTCCCTTTCTGGGAATGGAGAAGGGCACCTGCCGAAATAAAGGGGAGCTAGCAAGAATCATGAGAAAGTTTCAGGAGGGCATGGTTTCTTTGGATCTCTTCGATTGTTGCTTCTGCCATGCCGGCGTGAGTGGACTTTGAGGTGAGGGTCTTTTTGTTGAGGAATGACCTTTTCCAATGGGTGCAGAAGGGGGTTCTTGGGAGATCAGTCCTAGGTGAAGTAGAAGCTTCTCGCCTTCTGGAATCGTAGAAAATCCATAGGCTTTATTTTTGAAGGAGAAATTAAGCCTGAGGGGAAAAGACCAGCGATATGTTATGTCTTTTTGAGCCAGGATTTGAGAAAGGGGTTTCAGGGCCCTCCTTTTTTGAATTGTGTAAGGGGAAATGTCCAAGAACAGCTGGATTTTGTGGCCCAGACGTTGTAGGTTTTCCTTATTGCGGGCTGTTTTCATAACCTCTTCTTTTACTGAGTAGTAATGAGGCTTGACGATGATGTCTCGTGGGAGACCATCACTCCTGGGAGGTTGTAGGGCTCTGTGAGCTCTGTCCATCTCTAGGCCGTGTGCTGGTATATCAGGGATCAGGTCTTTAATCAGGGTTGTTACTGCAGAGCTAATGTCTTTAATTGACTCTGGAAGACCTCTGATTCTGAAATTTAGACGCCTCGAACGGTTTTCGAGGTCGTCGATTTTGGATATAGCTGCCTCCAGGTGTTCTTGGAGTTCCTGAATTCTATTAGAGTTTTGATTAATCCTGGCTATGGCTTGTTCAGACTTATTTTCTATAGCTTCCATTCTGCTGCCTATAAGTTGAAGATCAGCTTGAATTGCTGCTGTGATTTGAGCTGCATTTAGTCAGCATATCCGAAAAGGCAGTCATTAGGGTAGGGAGATCCATAGGTAGTGGGGAGGCCGGTTGCAGCCTCTGTATGTGAATGTCCGGGGTAGATAGTGCATCGCTTAGGGGGGAGTAATTGTGCTGACTCATAGATCTCCTTAATAGAGATTCCGTGGATGCAGGGGAGATCTCCCCCTGTTGTGTTATTAACCCCCTACCTTCTGGGGATGTGTCTCCGGCGGGCGGGTTAATCCTTGTGCTCTCCCCAATCATGTCCATCTCTTCTCCTTTCTCCCCCAGCAGGCCGCATGGAGATGCAGACGCCGCCGCCATCTTGGAGGGGTCAAGCTGAGGTGCGGCCTCACCGAGAATACGGGTGAGGTCCCTCCTTGCCGTCCCTGAGGACATTTGTGTGTGGCTGGGGTTTCGCTCTGTCTCCCGGTCCCGTCTGATGTCGTCTGCGGGGCTCCGATCTGCTGCTATCGGGCTGGGCGAGGAGCGGTGGAGCGGAGCCTCAGAGCTAAGCGGCCATCTTAGCTGAGTCCGCGCATGCGCCTAGATGACCCTTTTCTAAGAGCATTCAACCAATTAGACCAACCTGACACTTCCTTACAGAACCTATTAGAAGCCCATACATGAGTCATTCCAAAACCTGAGAAAGACCATCCTTGTTTGCGATTTCTGTCCTGTTTCCCCAACAAAAGATCCTTTGCTTCACCTATTGCATTGAATGAGGTACACCACATTACTAGAGGTACAGCTGTATAATCCCTTGATATTAAGGATATTAAAGGTCCCATTTGTGTGTGTGACACTTTTGGATAGATTGATCTGGTTGCGCAGTTTGCAACTTTTTTATTGCAGGGTTTGCTTCCATTATTTGTGACTTAATAATTAGAGTGAAGTTTCCTCCTGATTAGTTTATGTCTGAGATTGGGTGGTTGTCTGAAAGCCAATATTGGGGGTTGTTGGAATATTTCTTTCAGAGTTCCATCCTCTATTATAATGTGTTGTAAATAGAGTTGAACGGACACCTGGATGTTCGGATTCGTCTGGTTCGGCCGAACTTCGCGGAAAAGTTGGGTTCGGTACCGAACTTGACCCGAACTTGACCCCGAGCCCCAATGAAGTCAATGGTGACCCAAACTTTTGGGCACAAAAATGGCTGTAAAAAAGTCCTGGAAAGGGCTAGAGGGCTGCAAAAGGAAGCAAAATGGGGGTAAGGGTAAGACAAGTGCCCTTCAAACAAATGTGGATAGGGAAATAACTTAAAATCACATAAAAAAAATAAAAATGGGAGGAGGAAGTGGTGGATGTTGAGTAGGAGCTTAGAGGTTGACTAGGCCGTGACCATGGCAGTGTAGGTGGAAGTGGCGGTGGTAAAGTGGGAGGAGGAGGAGGAGGAGGAGGTAGCCAACACTGTTTTTTTTTTGTTTTTTTTTCTAATTGGGGTAGTCCCCAAAATATTGAGACATATTAAAAAAACAAGTATACCAATGGCTGTGTGAGGCCGGTCTAAATGTCTATTCTGCACAAGGTACAGACAAGTCTTGTGGGATCCACGCCTGGTTCATTTTAATAAACATTAGCTTGTCCACGTTGGCTGTGCACAGACGGCTGCGCTTGTCTGTGATAACGCCCCCTGTCGTGCTAAACACACGTTCAGACAATACACACAGGGCAGGCCAGCACCTCCAAGGCATAAAGGCCAAGCTCAGTCCATGTGCATAACTTGGAGACCCAGAAGTTGAATGGGGCAGACCCATCAGTCAGTACGTGTAGGCGTGTGCACACATACTCTTCCACCATGTTGCTGAAATGCTGCCTCCTGCTAAGACGTTGTCTATCAGCTGGTGGGGCTGTTTGTTGTGGCGTGCTGCTGACAAAGCTTTTACACATTTTGGCCATGCTAACCCTGCCTTCTGAGGTGCTGGCGGTGCCACAGCTGCATTGGTGACTTCTTCCTCCTCCTCCGCCTTCGCCTTGTGCTTCCACTGAGCCCACTGTGTCATTTGGGAATGCCCTCAGCAGCATGTCTACCAGCATGCGCTCGTAGTAGCGCATCTTCCGATCATGCTCCAGTGAGGGAATTAAGGACGGCACATTGTAACAGGGATCCAGCAGGGTGGCCACCCAGTAATCAGCACAAGTTACAATGTGGGCAACTCGGCTGTCATTGAGCAGGCACTGCAGCGTATAGTCACTCATGTGTGCCAGGCTGCCCAGAGGCAAAGACAAGCTGTCCTCTGTGGGAGGTGTATCATCTGTGTACTCCGTATCCCCCCAGCCACGCTCCAGTGATGCCCACGAGCTGCGTTGGGTGCCACCCTGCTGTGAACACGGTTCCTCCTCCTCATCATCATCTTCCTCGTCCTCCTCATCCTCCAGAGCTGTGCTATGCTGGTGCAGGAACCCACCCTCCGAGCCACTTGTGAATGACTGGCCTGATAACCGTGGAAATGACCCCTCTTCCTCCTCCTCTTCCTCCTGTGCCATATCCTCTTCCATCATCGCCCAAAGTGTTTTTTCAAGGAGACATAGAATTGGGATTGTAACGCTGAGAACAGCGTCATCGGCACTGGCCATGTTGGTGGAGTACTCGAAACACCGCAATATGGTACACAGGTTTTGCATGGAGGGCCACTCGTTGGTGTTGATGTGGTGCTGTTCCGCAGAGCGTCTGACCTGTGCGTGCTGCAGCTGAAACTCCACTAGTGCCTGCTGCTGCTCGCACAGTCTCTCCAGCATGTGCAAGGTGGAGTTCCACCTTGTGGGCATGTCGCATAGGAGGCGGTGAGTGGGAAGGACGAAGTTCCGCTCCAGTGCAGACAGGCAAGCAGCAGCAGGGTGAGAACACCGAAAGCATGCACAGACGGCCCGCACTTTATGCAGCAGCTCTGACATATCCGGGTACTTTTTATAGAAATTTATGCACCACCAAATTCAGCACATGCGCCAGGCAAGGGATGTGCGTCAAACCGGCTAGGCCCAGAGCTGCTAGGAGATTTCGCCCATTATCGCACACCACCAGGCCGGGCTTGAGGCTCAGTGGCAACAACCACTCATCGGTCTGTTGTTCAATGCCCGTCCACAGCTGCTGCGCAGTGTGGGGTTTATCCCCCAAACATATCAGTTTTAAAACAGCCTGCTGTCGTTTCCCCCTGGATGTGCTGAAGTTTGTGGTGAAGGTGTTACGCTGAGCAGATGAGGAGGTGGTAGAGGAGGAGGAGGAAGCGCAGTAGGAGGAGGAGGCAACAGGAGGCAAAGAGAAATGCCCTGCAATCCTGGGTGGTGGAAGGACATGCGCCAAACGGCCAGCCGCCTCAGGCCCACCCGCCACTACATTTGCCCAGTGTGCAGTTAGCGAGATATAGCGTCCCTGCCTTTGCTTACTGGTCCACGTATCAGTGGTTATGTGGACCTTGCCACACATGGCGTTGCGCAGTGCACACTTGATCTTGTCCCTGACTTGTTTGTGCAGGGAAGGGATGGCTCGCCTGGAAAAGTAGTGACGGCTGGGAACCACGTACTGTGAGACAGCCACTGCCGTCAGGTTTTTAAAACTGTCCGTGTCCACCAGAAGGAATGACAGCATTTCAAAGGCCAGGAATTATGAAATGCTGGCATTCAGGGCCAGGGATCGCGGGTGGGTAGAGGGGTACTTCATCTTTCTCTCCAGTGTTTGGGAGATTGGGAAACTGTAAGCTTCCATGGGCCCATGGTGTGGAAATGCTTGGGGATGGGGGCGGACAAGGTGGCGTTGCTGTCACATGCTCTGTTTGCTGGGTGGCAGGTGACACTGGCACTGTAGAGGTGGAGAAAGAGGCTGAGGCAGCAGCAGAAGAAGAAGCAGGAAGAGCCTGAGACCTTTCTTGGATTTTGAGGTACTTTTTCCACTGCAGCAAGTGCCTTGAATTTAGATGCCTGGTCATGCAGGTTGTGCTCAGGTTTGGATCATTTATGCCTCGCTTCAGGCTCTCATTGCACAGCGTGCAGACCACTCATGTCTTGTAGTCAGCACATTGTCTGAAGAACTGCCACGCCGGGGAACACCTTTGAGCTGCCTTTGGTGTGCTAGGTCCCTGGGTGCGGTGGGTAGTAGCAGGCGTACTGTCTAGGGGACGCTCGCTCCGCTTTTGCAACCTGCTTCCTCTTTTGCTGTTCTGGTGCCTCTGTGCGACCACCACCTCCTCCTCCAAACTGCACACGTCACTCACATGACCCTCATTCCATGTGATGTCTAGGACCTCATCATCCTCCTCCACATCATCTTCCACCCATCCTTTACCACTGCCCTCCTTGTCAGTCTGCACACTGTGGAAAGCTGCAGCAGTTGGCACCTGTGTTTCGTCATCATCAGAGACATGCTGCGCTGTTGTTTCCATGTCCTCATCCTGCAACAGAAGTGGTTGGGCATCGGTGCACTCAATGTCTTCCACTTCTGGGGCAGGGCTATGTGGGTGGCCCAGACTGGCTCCAGCAGACTTGGTTATGGACAGGTTAGTTATGTAAGGAGTGGTAAGAGTTGACTCCCCTGCGGCCAGAGATGGAGGGGGGGGGGGATTGACATGTGTTTATGATCTGCTTGATAATACACTTATCTGCTAGAATGTGTTAGGAAAATGATGCATTTGTATAGTGATATGCTGGTAATGTGCTTCTTGATGGTCTGGTGAGGTATGGTGTTTACTCCGGAAGGCTTATTACTGTACCACTATTGCTACGCATACTGAACATGCAATGACTCTATGATGGCGTATTGTTTAATGCTGTGACATCTAAATAAACTTTAACCTGATTCAAAAAAAAAAAAAAAAGAAATCAAAGGTGCATTATATTTCAAATTGTACTGTCTATTCAGCGTGTCCCATATCCTAAAAGTGTTTTGTGTGAGTGGATTTATTCCCTTAGCCATTTCCCTATACTGCCCTGGTATCCAGATCATCTTACTCAAATCTGTTCTACTTTGTGTATTTTCTATATTCACCCAGTTTTCCCTCCCTTATTATGAATCCAATCTGCTATCCTAGAGATGACTATTGCCTGATATTATATCTTAAAATCGGGTGCTGCCAATCCCCTGTCTTTTTCCCTTTAACTAAGGTTGCACAAGAGACTCAAGGGCGTTTGTGTGCCCAGATAAATTTTAGCGCTATGGCACGTAGTTTCCTAAAATATTCCTGTGGTGTTTTAATAGGTATCATCTGGAACATATATTAACTGTGGTAATACGATCATTTTTAGGGCATTTATTCTCACTCTCTCTCCAAGAAAGGGGTCTATGTCTAAGCCTATTTAATTGTTCCTTAACCTTATTGAGCATTGGGATGTAGTTAGCCTTATATAATAATTCTATTGATCTTGTTAGTTTGATCCCCAAATTTCCCATTTCCTCCTTACACCATGTAAAGGGTAGTTTCGCTTGTATTTCTTGTTGTTCTTTCCTAGGGGTGGTTATATTTAATACCTCTGATTTAGCTTTATTAAGTTTAAAATTTGTCAGCTTTCCATATCGGTTTAACCCCTTCACTAGATTGGGTAATGACCTCCCAGGGTCGGAGACATAAAACAGCACATCATCGGCATATGCTGCCACTTTGTGATCCCTCTCGTCGATCTTCACCACTCGAATATCCGCACTCCTCCGTATCACCATCAATAAAGGTTCAAGTGCTATCACAAACCGCATCAGCGAGAGGGGACAACCCTGCCTTGTGCCATTGAACAACTCCAAGACAGGGGAGAGGGTCCCATTTACTCTAATCCTGGCGGTAGGATGATGATAAAAGGCGGAGATCCACCTCATCATCTTGTTTCCGGTCCCCAAGCACTTCAATGTACCCATCATGAAGCCCCAGTCTACCCTGTCGAATGCCTTTTCAGCATCAGTCGACAGGAGTACAACTGGGGCTCCTCTCCTCCTTGTTTCATGTATTACAGAGAGTGTTCTCAGACTGTTGTCCCTTCCTTCTCTACCAGCTACAAACCACACCTGATCTTCATGGATCCATCCCAGTAGGAGTGGTTTAAGCCTCTCAGCAATTATTTTAGCAAATATCTTTGTATCTATATTTAACAAGGATATCGGTCTGTAGCTTGACGGGGCACTTGGATCCTTCCCTTCTTTCAAGATGAGGGTTATATAGGCTAATACTGATTCCTATAAAATAGAAAATCAATCAGCGCAGACCTATACACTATAAAGGACTGACCACACTATATAGGTCCCAGCTGAACACAGATACAGTCACCTCCCTTAATTCATACAATAATAACCAAACTGTGCAGCGCTCCTATGTAGTAAAAAAGTTAATTCAGAAAAGATTTCCCTCACACGTGCTGTATCAGTGGGATCTTAGAGCATGCACATTTCAGCTTCACATGTGAAAAAGGGTGCTCAGGGGTGCTCAGGAGTCCATCACCATAATAAAGGCTGCTCACCTTTCTCTTATGATCCTTATTACAGGGATCATACATGGCCTCTGCCTTTAATTAGGGAAAAGGCAGCAACCCCTCTCATGCAGTGATGCAGATAGGAAGTCCTGGATGGTACCAATGATCACTTCTCCCAGAGCCTCTCTGGTTGCATAGATACCCAGAAAGCAAATAGAGGACAAATAGTGCTCTCCGTATAATAATAACTAATGTTTAAAAAGGAAATGCATTTACATTAAAAGGCACTAAGAACCTAGTGCCAAGTAAACAAGCTTAGTCTCATAAAATCAGGACATCAATCATAGTCGGTGCAACAAACACATTTGTGCCGGTCCGCGAGTGACGTCACTTCCTCACTCCGTACACGTTGCGTTCCACTTAACCAGAACGTCTTCAGCGGATGTGGTAATGATGTCAACTTCCGCTTTAAATAGTCAGTACATGCACTTTGACCCAGAAACCACTCATGGCGACATGAAGTGATTGTGCATATGCACAATGTAATGCCACCATTGATGACACCAATGTGTCATACCTAATCAGACAGAATCACTGCGTAATTTGGGGTTAATTGTACGTCTACCCGCCGACCAGCATGTTTAACCTATACTCTTTACCCATAAGCTCTTCTTTTAGTACATTATAATATGTAAAATAGATCATTTAAATATGTAAATAAGTGAATAAAAACGTCTCTAAAGGGGTTAATATATAAGAATAGCAAATCAACCTACTCCAGTTTCTTAAAGGAAAAGTAACACTGAACTATTTTTTTACTACTGATACTAGTCACCGGTTCGAAATAAAACAATTCAAATCAAAGTCAACATTGAGCCCCCCAGGTACTAAAACTCCCGTTTCAAATATCCAGTGAGATTCTTTCTTACTCAATTGGCGTATAAAATTTCCACCTCTCCAATGCTTATTTATTTTCTTTAATCCACAAAATTTCAAACTCTTGGGATTTTGATTATGATACCTTTTAAAATGTCTGGAGACTTTATGGGTCTCTAATCCTTTTTTTATGTTAGTTACATGTTCGCAGAGACGCATATGTAGGGGTCTGGATGTTCTTCCCACATATTGTAACCCACACTCACATTCCAACATGTAAACAATGCCAATAGTATTGCAGGTAATCAGCTGCTGAATTTTTATAGTGTTTGACTTTCCTTGAAGCAATAAAGTCCTTTCGTTTTTTATGTTGGATTTTGAATGTTTACACGCAACACACCTTGCACAGGCATAAAAGCCTTTTTAAAAATCCAAAGAGTCTACTTTCTCTATAAACTGGTGGAACCACAGCTCCTGGAGCTAATCTATCCCTCAAGGTATGGGCTTTTTTATATATAAATGATGGTCTCTCTGGTAATGTAGATCCCAATACCTTATCCATTTTTAGTATAGGCCAGTTCCTTGTTATGATTTTTTCTATTTTCTTGTAATGTATGTTGTAATCAAGGACTACTTTATATTGGTGGTTCTTATCTGAATTATGTTTTGGTTCAGGATACACTAAAGTTTCTCTTTCCATCTTTCTGACCCTTTCTCCTTCATCCTCTAGATCAGTTCTACTATATCCTTTTTGTTCAAATCTATCTTGTAATATTTTAGACTGGCTAATATAATCTTCCACTCTGCAATTCCACTCAGCAATTCCACCTTAGTCGGATGAACTGACCTCTGGGGATGTTGCCCAACCAAGAGTGATGGTGGCAACTCCCCCATGATATGTAGGAATTCTTATCTGTCGGCTTGAAGTGAGTGTCTCAAATCTTCCACCTCTCATCATGATCTCCAGGTCCAAAAAAAGTGCTTTGTCATTGCTAACATTCAAAATGAGAGAAATATTTTTGTTATTGCCATCAAGCTTTTTTGGGAAATTATTTAGATTTGATCTGTCACCTTCCCAGATTAAAATAAGGTAATCTATGAACCGTTTGTAACATTTTAGCTCGGTGGGATGATCTTTCCAAACGTTTTCTTCCTCGCAGTGAGCCATAAATAAGTTGGCCACACTGGAGAGCAAAACGTCCCCCCATAGCCACTCCCTTTATTTGAAGGTAGAAATGATTTTGGAACCAAAAATAATTCCAAGTAATAATGATTCCTCTCATTTTCTCTCCCTCCACCAGACTGTTTAAGTACTCACAAAGTTTAGGGATCAAGATTTTTTGAAACTTTCAGGGCCATATTTTTTATCGCTCTGAGTTCTTCCTCTTGGGTAATTGCTGCCTCTAAATGGTCCAATTCTTCCCTAGGGGTCCCTGGGAAGTCCAATTCCCACAGGTACACTTGCACCACTAAGTTTTCTTCTCCCTTGCCCTTATTTTCTTCTTTTTATCTCACTTTATATAATTGGCTATAGTACTGATGGAATATTTTCGCAATTTCGGGAAATGAATTTACCATCTCTCCTTCTTTGTTTTTAATCTTAGGTACAAAGAGGCATCTTTTTTTTTCTTTTACCAATCTAGTCAGCCATTTCCCTGGATTATTCCCCCCTTGATGTTTTTCTTTTATTATTAGATGAAACACTTTTTTTCCCTCTTGTTCTAGTAATTCAGCCAGCTCACCCCTCTTTATCATTAGTTCTTGTCTCTCTGGGATGCCTTTAGGTCTAGTCTGATGCGCTAGTTCCTGTATCTCCCTATAAAGCCTACTCATCTTTCCCTTTTTTTCTCTTTTCTTTTGCTCCCCTATACCCATCAAAATCCCCCTAATATATGTCTTGTGGGATTCCCACAACAGGGCCCTCGAGGTCCCTGGGGTATCATTAATGGTAAAGAATTCTTTCAGTTCTTGTTCTTTCCTCTTTGTTACATCTATATCCTGCAGTAGAGACTTCCCAAGTCTTTCCCCCCGTGACTCTCTCCTTTACCTCAATCTGAACTACCACTGGAGCATGGTCTAATATAGAAATGGGTTTAATCATTGCATTTTTAAGGAGGGGGAGCATATAATGTTCGATTAGCACATAATCAATCCTCGAGTATGATCCATGTACCGAGGAATAGTATGTATAATCTCAATCTTTCGCGTGTCTTATCCTCCAGGTATCCACTACTTGATATTCTAATAATAGATTCTTTATTTCTTTATATCTTTGGGCCATAAATCTAACCACCTTCCCTGTTGTATCTACCCGTGGGTCTATAGACACATTGAAATCTCCTGCTATTATAAGTCTCCCCTCCTTAAATGCCCATCATTTTTTTAGGGTCTTCCTGAGAAATTTCACTGGCTCTTTATTTGGGGCATAAAGGGTTGCAACAACTTGGAAGCATACATTCCATATTAAACAGAATCCCTTTTATAAACAAGAACCTTCCCTCTGGATCCGCTAACTGCTCCTTAAGCCTGAAGCTCACATTTTTATTAAACCCAATGGCTAAACCCCTTGATCTAGTCGATGTTGAGTCACCATAGAACCACAGAGGAAACAAGTGCATAGATAGCCTGTATCCTGAGGCGTGTGCAAATATGTGTCTCCTGGAGGCACACTATATCGGCCCCATACTAGTCTAATTCCTTATTAACCCTATATTTTTTATTAGGGGTATTGAGTCCCTTTACATTATAGCTTACTAGATTTACTGTAGTCATACCATCAAAAAAAGAGAGAGCAAGCAACTCTCACATTCCTTATTGATTTCCCAGTGGTAACCATTGACTTGGCTCTTTTCTCCTCTCCCCACCTCAGTGTCAGACAGGAAGTGGGGGCCTCTTGGTCGTAGGAGTATCTCAGACCCCAGATAGGCCTGATAGGTGAGGGAGGAAAGGGAGAGGAGAGAGGAGAGAGAGAGGGAGAGAGAGAAAAATACCCCAAGAGAATAACTGCACCAAACCCCACCCCCCATATCCCCCCTCCAGCCCCCACCCCCTACAGATATCAATCCCTTGGAGGTTTGAACAATCAGCCATTTTCATTCAATGTATGGACCGAGCCACATCTGTCTAGCTGTAGCCCTATGTCCACACCTCCCCAGGGTCCCTTCGGTCACCAAGCTCTTGTACCCCATTCCACCATTCCACTAACCCTCCTCCCCTCCCCCTCTCCCAAGCCCCTTTATGTCCTCTTATTTCATTTTGTGTTTTCTTTTCCCTTCTCTCCCTCACCCCCCTCCCCTCAACCTCCGCTCCCCCTCAGGTGCTCCAGATCAACAACAAATTTATTCTATCTCTTCAGGAGAAGAGACATACATCTTCTCCTCCATTCTCACTCCATTCCTGCCCCTCTTCTCCCTTCTCTGCGAGTCCCTCTTCTGTTATTTGGGATTGTCATTCTTCCCCCTTCTTCTTCTTCCCAACCTGGGAGTTTTGGGGTTGGGAGATCCAATTTCACGCAAAACTCTGTTAGGTCCTCAGGGAATCTGAGTACTGCAGTCCGACCATCTTTTTTCCCTTTTAGACATGCAGGGAATCCCCACCAGTATATTATATTAGCTGATCTCATTTGCTCTGTAAGGGGTTTAAGGAGTTTTCGCCTTGTCAGGGTCTCCGCCGACAAGTCGGAGAATATCTGTAAATCAGCTCCTTCGCATGAAATTCACGGCTCTTTCCGTAGCTTTTCCATAATCCGGGTTTTATCTACTGCTTGGTGGAATCTCACTATCACATCCCTAGGGGTCTCCGTCTCCCGAAATTGATATATCGCTATTCTGTGTACCCTATTGATTTTTGTTGTTTTGGGGGGTTCTTTCTCTAATATTGGGTTAAATAAATTATGCACTATTCTCAATAGCTCCTCCTCTTTATACTTCTTTGATAGCCCTCTGATTCGGAGGTTCTTCCTTTGACTTCTATTTTCCTGGTCCTCCATTTTATAAAGGATTGCTCTGTTTGTTCTGTTTAATATTTTCATCTGCTCATTCAATTCCTCAAGCTTTTGCTCGTGGGTGTCATGTCTCTCCTCTGCCTCCTCCACCCTATGGAGAACCTGCCCTATGTCCATCCGGATTGCCGCAATGTCCATGTGAGTGATGTTTCCACTTTGGTTAACATCTCTATTAGGAACTCCTTGAATTGGGGAAAACCTAACTGATCCTCACTTGTCTTCTCCTCCTCTCCGATCAGTTGGCTCCCATTGCCCTTCTTCTTCTGCTCCTCGGCCTGAGTTTTTTTCATCTTAGTACCTCTCGTCTGGGTCACTGATCCATTCGACTCATCCCCTTTTCCTTCCACTTCCAATCATTTTTGCCTGCTAGTTTTCATTTAGGCTACATTTCCTTGTTTAAGTCTATTGTGTCCCTCCGTGATGCTTTTTCTGCTGCCATATACCGTTGTATGCCACTCGGGCTGGGGGCCGTCACATTTGCTTTACTCACTCCTGATTTATTTGTTTTACCCTTCATCTCCGGCATCCGTTAAGAGAATACACTTGCAGTCGGAAAAAAAAAGAAAATTTATTTTCTTTCTTCCCCTTTTTCCCTTAAAGAAGCTCTTAGGGACACTTACAGTCCTTATATATATATGTTATTTAAGTACTAAGACAGCGTGTTATAGCATAGATACACAGTCTTTTAGCAGATTGATTTTGGTATGCACATATTCATCTACCTTTATCAGAGAGCACACAGGAGCGGGAGCATATTGTAGCATATTATAGCACAAGTACACAATCCTTTTCCGGGTAAATTTTTAGTATGCACACATTCAGCTGCCTTCACCAGAGAGCACACAGGATAGGGAGAGTTTTATAGCATATTATAGCATAAGTACACAATCCTTTACCAGGTAGATTTTTAGTATGCGCACATTAATCTGTCTTCAACAGAAAGCACACAGGAGAGGGAGCCTATTATAGCGTATTATAGCATAGGTACACAATCCTTTGGCAGGTAGATTTTTAGTATGCACACTTCAGCTGCATTTATCAGAGAGCACACAGGAGAGGGAGCCTATTATAGTGTGTTATGTCATAGTTACACAATCCTTTAGCAGATAGATTTTTAGTATGCACACATTCCGCTGCCTTTATCAGAGAACACACCGGAGAGGGAGCCTATTATAGTGTATTATAGCATAGGCACACAATCCTTTAGCTGGTTGATTTTTAGTATGCACACATTCAGCTGCCTTCACCAGAGAGCACACAGGAGAGGGAGCATATAAAAGTGCATTATAGCATAAATACACATTCCTTTAGCAGGTGAATTTTGGTGTGCACACATTCAGCTGTCTTCACCAGAGAACACACAGGAGAGCAGGGGCGTTGCTAGGTCTATAAAAGATCTGGGACTAGAGCCCATTGCAGCGAAGTAAATAAAGTCATACGCTTGGGCGGGTATATACATGTATATAATATATGTGTGTGATGTGTGTGTATGTATGTATGTATGTGTGTGTGTATATATATATATATATATATATATATATATATATATATATATATATATATATAATGTGTATAAATATTGTTATATTTCTGAGTGTGGATCCTCCTTTCATCAGGTTCCCCAGAGAGCCCCCCCACTTACATCAGGGTCCCCAAAGAGCCCCCTTACATCAGGGTCCTCAAAGAGCACTTCCTTACATCAGGGTCCCTAGAGAGCCCCTACCTTACATCAGGGTCCCCCGAGAGCCCCTTCCTTGCATCAGGGTCCACAGAGAGCCTCTTCCTTACATCAGGGTCCACAGAGAGCCCCCTTACATCAGGGTCCCCAGAGAGCCCCCTATACATCAGGGTCCACAGAGAGCCTCCCCATACATCAGGGTCCCCAGAGAGCCTCTCTCTCACACCAGAGTCTACAGACAGCCTCCCCCTTACATCAGGATATACAAAGAGCCTCCCTATATATCAGGATCTACAGAGAGCCTCCCTATATATCAGGATCTACAGAGAGCCTCCCCATATATTAGGGTCCCCAGAGAGCCCCACTTACATCAGCGTCCCCAGGGAGCCTCCCCATACACCAGGGTCCCCAGAGAGCCTCCCCATACATCAGTATACCCAGAGAGTCTCACCATACATCAGGGTCCCCACAGAGCCTCCCCATACATCAGAGAAAGAGGAGGTGGATGAGAGGGGGTGAACGAGAGACAACCTAGCCCTGCTTGCAGTCCCTACTGTCCCAGTCTCTGTCTGTGTGGAAAGGTGTGTGGGATCCAACTCCCTTCCACCCGTCCTCGGTCAGCCTTTTTTCTTCCTGTTCCATGACAGTCACAGCGAGCTAGGAGAGGAGCTTGGAGAAGGAGTGAAGGCTCTGGGAGGCGCCCGGGATGCTGCTCAGGGTGGTGGTGAGGCCTCGTCTTCTCTCTCACCCCCTACTGGGCTCTTCCCGGCTGCCCAGGCCTCCCCCTCCCCATTTGAAGATTCCGCTGCCCTGCACCCCACTGCCACCAGACCAGCGGCATTCGCTTCAATCCAGGACCCCATGACAAGGGGGCTGGGCTCCACTCTTTAGGCCCCACGAGCACTAGCGCAGAGGAGGAAGTGGAACCCTCCTCAGCTTTGAATGCTGGGCAGGAAAGGAGTCACGGCTATGATGTTACTGGTTGCTAGACACTAGGCCAGTGACCAGGAGTAGAGTCAGGTGGAGGTGAGGGTGGAGCCGGAGTCAGCACTACCATGGCTCAGTCTGCAGCTGCCTCCTATATTCTGGACCAGGACATACCTGCAAATTGCAGAACTGCTCCCACCCAGTAAGACTATGGGCCCCAGACTCGGGGCTATAGCCCCTATAGCCACCCCCTAGCAATGCCCCTGCAGGAGAGGGAGCGTATTATAGCATATTATAGCACAAGTACACAATCCTTTACCAGGTAGATTTTTAGTATGCACACATTCAGCTGTCTTCAACAGAAAGCACACAGGAGAGGGAGCCTATTATAGCATATTATATCATAGGTACACAATCCTTTAGCAGGTCGATTTTTACTTTCAATAGTTTTTTATTAAGGTTATCAAAATGAACAGTATGTATCTTACACTAGTACATTTTACATATATGAAATGCGTATACAAGTGGTAGCAAAGGGTAGCCGAGCTTTCAATCAAGTATCTGCTTGGTGTGATGGAATCCTTCCGAGAGCTGTGTGGTTCAATAGATGTAGTTGAATTTAACGGGGAAAGCTCTACCTCCCCCCCCAGACACCCCTTTGGGAGCATACTGTGTCTGAAAGGGGTAATGAGTCGGTTTCCCCTACCTATGGAGGCGTGAGAGATATTCTCCCTGCCTAATTTTCTTTGCACAGGGAAGACTTGCTATCACATCAGGTTATTGGCACATCATAATTCAGCGCATAATGATCATTTATTTAATACCATTAAAACATGAACAGTTTACCAATATTAAGCCTTCTCTGTTTTATAGTAGGCTTGAAATCGTAAAATAGAGGGAAATAAAGATAAAAAGATAAGAGAGATGGGGGGGGGTGAGGAAGGGGGTAGGAAATGTGTGGTGCAGGGGGGGGGGGGTCGTGCATGCTACTCTTCGAACATGTTATTCAATTTTTAGTTAATTCGCTATACCATGTTTCCCAGGGTAACCATAGTTGGTGTAGTTTGTTGAATGTGTTCTTGTCTGTCGCTAGTGTTAATTTGTATATATGGTGTTCTTGGACCTGCTTAATTACCTGCATTAGTTGTGGTTGATTATGGTCCTTCCAATGTTTCGTAATGTTTTGCCTTGTTGCCAGAAGAATATGGGTAGTTACTCTGTGAAAGTTGTAAAGAATGTTTTCTATGTTACGGTTTAGAAGGCTAGTGCTGGGGATGGTTGTTGTGTGATGCCTGTGACCTTGGAGATGACTTGGAATACCGCAGACCAGTATTTTGTTAGTTTTGGGCATTCCCTCATTATATAAAATAATGTGCCAATACCTCCGCACTGTCTCCAGCAATTTGGAGATGTTTTGTGATTGAAAGAAGCAATTTTTTGGGGGGTGAGATATCTGCATTGGATTATGCTTTGTGACAGTTCCCAAAGAGTGGAGCAGGTGGTAGCTTTATATGATCGAATTGCTGTTTCCCATTGTTTGTTAGTAAATTTATGTTTCCCACGTGTGTAGCATGTTATTGTGTTGGAAGTGGGTTTTTTCGTGTAGTAGCTTGTAAAATAGATATATTCCTTTAGTTAATTTATTGCTTGAGTAGTAGTACTGCGATGCTGTCCCAGGAATTTGCATCAATAGGTGGGAATTTCTTCTTATGCAGTGTACTAATTGAAGATATTGGAACTGGTTCACCTCTGAGATCTTGATTTCTTTCTGGAGTTGTGGAAATGGTTTAACCCTGTTATTAATGAGTATGTCGTTTAATGAGCTTGCAGGGTCTTTAGACCACGGGGCAAGTGAAAAGTGTGAAATTAGGTTGTGGGTGACATTGACTGGGAGGTTTGGTAGGGAGGTGGGGGTGTTTTGCCATGACATGATGGAGAACTTCCTCCAGGCTTTAATAGTTGCTATGATTGGTAGTGACAATTGTTTAGAAAGGGGTGCTTTCGGATGTAGCCATGATTTTAAATTGTTGTTTGGTATGATTTGGCTTTTTCTGTGGCACCATAGAGGGATGATGTCCTGTATGAACCATGCTTTAAGCTGTGTTAAAATAGTCCCCGAATAGTAGTCTAGAATGTTGATTAGTCCCGAGCCCCCGACGGTGCGGTGTTTGTATAGCCAGGTCCTGTTGACCCTTGTTTTTTTGTTTTGCCAAACGTACTTGCCTAGGAGCATTTGAAGGGAGTTCAGGTATGTGTGAGGGATTGGTATGGGAAGGGAACGGAACATATACAGTAGTTGGGGGAGTATAGTCATTTTATACGCTTCTAGTCTTTCAGCCCAGGAGAATTCATGTCGAGATATGCTTGTGAGGGATTCCATGTATTTTAACTTAAAGAGGAGGAACTTTGCCTAAAATAGGTTTTCAGGGTTGCTCATTAATGATATTCCTAGGCAAGTTATTTGGGAGTCTGACCACTGGTATGGAAATTGTTGCATTAGTAGATTATTAGATACACTGTCTATTCCAAGGTTTAGTATGTGGAACTTGGAAGGATTTGCTTTATAGTAGAGATGGAGCTAAACCTATTAAGAAGTTCTTGAGCTGCTCTCAATGAGGAGTGTGGGTTTGTCATCATGAGGATGACGTTGTCGGCGAAAAGGTTTATTTTGTGTTCCCTGTCGCCAATTTTAAATCCTGTTATCTGAGTTGATGCTCTTATATGTTCGGCTAGGGGTTCGATTGTGAGGTTAAAGATAATTGGTGACAGGGGACACCCTTGTCGCGTGCCGTTTGTGATCAGAAAAGTGTGGGAAAGCATACCTGCCCCCAATACATATGCGGACGGAGTTGAATATAGGGCCAGGATGGCTGATAGGATTTGAACTGTTAGACTGAATTTGCAGAGAATCATCTTCAAGTAGCCCCAGTGGACTCTACCTTCTCTGCATCCAGAGAGAGGAGCAGAGAAGGCGTTCCTGTGTTTCTGGCCCAATGGGTTATATTAATTAGTCGCCTCATAGCGTCTGAGGATTGGCGGCCTCTAACAAATCCGGCCTGATCTTGGTGTATCAGTATAGGAATGTATTTCATCAGTCTTGTTGCAAGGATTTTTGCGTATATTTTTACATCTGCATTTAGCAGTGATATTGGTCTAAAGTTTTGGGGTGTTGTGGGCAGTGCCGCTGATAAGGCCATACAGCCAGCTCTCCTGTACCGGACCCTGCCTCATGAGCTGAAAAGGGGGGCCCGGGCACTTGCTGAGCAGGAGAGCCGGCTGTAGTGCCTGTGCTGACGCTGAATTCCATGCTACACCGGGCAGTCAGGACAGAAAGGCAGAGCAATCTGTAACGCACAGAGAGGGTGAGGAAACAAACTGTAGTAGTCCTCCTGCCACTACATACCGAATCCAAGTAGAGATGTAGTGGAAGGCAGACCAGTGACAGTCTGCTAGATCACAGTCCCGTATTTCAGTAAATGTTCTCTTTTATTCTTAAGTATAAACAGACACCTTGGGCTGCAAAGAACTGCGAGTCTCTCAAGCTATCAAACGTCAGTGTCATACTTCCTAATCGGCTGCAGTCCCTGGCCATCTGATTACACAGAACACAGGAGGGCTGCTTTTAGTTGTTTTCACACCTTCCTCCTATCACAGAGGGGCATAGAGTCTGCCCAGCCACTTGTACCTGGATGAAGTGCACTGATAAGGAGGTCGGCTTTAGTAAAGGTAGGCTGCAAGGAAAGCTGGGAGAGCAGGAGCTCCTACGTTTTCTAGTTTTTTTTTTTATTATATTCCTATAATCATGGTTCCTACTGGATGGCCTGTACTGAGATGGAGCTGGGAGGGTGGTCTGTGCTAATGGGAGTTTAGGACTGTGGGGGGAAATCTGTACTGGGTGGGGATTTGGGGCTGGGGAGGGGGTGAAAATCTTCATGGGGGAATATGACCTTTGAGGGAAATTTGTACTGAGGGGAGGGGGTTCGGTTGTCCTAAGCCAGGGGTCCTCACACTATGGCCCTCCAGTT
>BLSH010511328.1:952828-965868 GCA_018402905.1 Glandirana rugosa | reverse complement strand
AAGGGAGTACCTGAAGTCCATGACAAAGGGGGTCGGGGTTACTTCCTCAGGGGTTGGAAGAGTCAATAAGGATTTAATGGGTCCGCGAGAGATTGTTGGACAGGTTGAAGGTGTTCGCAGTTTAGGAGGGTTATCCGGTAGACTGGATTCAGCGGATATCATCAGTGGAGAAGTAGGGTGAGGTTTCGGGGTAGAAGGAGAAGGTCCGTCTGAGATTTTCCTCATCGTCAGGGGTGAGAGCGAAGGCGATGAAGGCATTCCATCTATTCCAAAAAGATTGCAGCTCACGTGGATGGTCTGGATTAGTGTTGACTTTGTCCTTGTAGAGGAGGGATTTAAGCTCGTTTACCACCATCTTGAGGGTAGGGGGAAAGGACTCGGTCCAGGTCCTCAGAATGGTGCGTCTAGCTATTAGGAGGCATATGGAAGACCACTCTTTATCGTGGGGGTTGGCCGACCAGAGGCCCAGTTCCTTGTCGGAGTAGCCAAAGATTAAGAGAAGGGGGTCTTTGGGAAGGAGGAGGAGGTTGACAAGCTGGATGTATTCTATGATCTGGTCCTAGAACGCCGAAATGTAGGAGCAGGTCCAGAAGCGGTGGGCCAAGGAGGGCCTGGGAGTTCCACATAGAGGGCAGGAGGCCCGATGTTTGTTTGTTTTATCCACTAGGAAAGGTATGTGGGCTCGGTGAATGATTTTTAATTGTGTTTCTCTCCAGATTTCGTTGGGGGTTAGTTTTAATGTGTAATTGTAACCATCCAGAATTTTTTGTTGAAGGTCTGGAGCGGAAAAATCTTTTGCCCAGTTTGTGGCGTGGGATCCAGTGTAAGGAGAACTCACTTTGCCCAGGAGGAGTTTATAGATTTCAGAGAGGGTGTAGGAGCCTTTTCGTATTAAAGAATCTAGTGTGCATTTGGAGACTCTCAGCTGGTTAATGGGACAAGCCTTCCTGATAAAGCTTCTGGATTGTAGGAGGTGAAAAGAGTAGGATTTAGGTAAGGAGAATTCAGCTATTACGGAGTTCAAGTCCCAGAGTTCACCCGAGGAGGCCACACAAAGGGAAGAAATATTTGTTAGGCCAGAGTTTTCCCACTGTAGGTAGACGTTATTGTGAATCAGGCCTGCAGGGAAGTCCGGATTGCCCCTGAAGGGGAGGTAAGGGGATACAGACACTGGAAGTTTGAAGAGTTTCCTGTAGGATCTCCAGGCGATAGCAGTGTCCCTGAGCAGCAGATTATGTTGAATATATGGGGGGGGTGTTCTTCCATTTGGAGTGGAGTAGCCCTGTCAGGGTGTAAGGCTGGACCATCTCCCTCTCTAGTGCATAGTTAGAGTATCTTGGGGTTTGAGTAATCCAGTCCAAGCTGAATCTTAGTAGGGAAGCAATGTTGTATAGTCTGATGTTGGGGAGACCAGCGCCTCCATCGCGTCTGGGGAGATGAAGCTTGGACAGAGCAATTCTAGGTCGCCTTCCCTTCCAAATGAAAGAGGATAATGACTTGTTGAGAATTTGGATGTCTTTGTGTTTCAACAATAGAGGGATGGTTTGGAGGGGATAGAGGAGGCGAGCAAAGCTGACCATCTTTGCCAAGTGACATCTCCCCATAAGCGATAGAGGAAGATCCATCCAGTTCTCAAGTTCCCGCTTGATCTTAGAAATAAGAGGAGGGTAGTTGAGATGGTAGAGGGAGGAAGGGGACCTACCTATATTAATTCCCAGGTATGTGATGTGAGTTCTGGTGATAGAGAAAGGGGAGGAGAGGGCTCAGCCTGGGTTCCGGGCTGACCCTAGAGGAAGAATTTCACTTTTTCGGAAGTTTATCCGAAGGCCTGAATATTGTCTAAATTCCTCAAAGATGTTCTTGATGAGGGGGAGGTCAGCAGTGGGGTCAGATGTGAAGATGAGGATGTCATCGGCAAAGAGGGAGGATCGAAGGGAAGAATCCCCTATTTTGATACCATGTAGGGGGGCAATGTGATTAATGTATCTAGAGAGTGGCTCTAACGCGATATTAAATAGAAGGGGGGACAACGGGCAGCCTTGCCTGGTGCCCTTCGAGAGCTTAAATTCAGGGGTGAGGAGACCAGCCACCATCAGCCTGGCCGCAGGAGCTTGGTACATTGCTTTTATAAAGTGGGTGAAGGGACCATTGAATCCCAGTCTAGATAGTACCAAGTCAAGCCAGTCGAAGCTAACATTGTCAAACGCTTTTTCTGCGTCCAGGGTGATGATGGCTCGGTCTCCTGTTGGGTCGAGTCTGGCACTCTCGAGGACCGCAAGTACCTTCCTAATATTAAGCGTGGCAGTTCTGCCTTTTACAAAGCTGGATTGGGCGGGGTCGATCAGATGGGGGATAATCTTGGCCAGCCTTTGCGCTATAATCTTCGAAAGGATTTTTGCGTCTGTTTAAAAGAGATATGGGCCTGTAAGAGCCGGGATCAGTGGGGTCTTTGCCTTTTTTTTCTATAAGCTTAATGGTAGCCTGGTTGCTGGTTGGGGGGTAGGGGCCTCCCTGCCATATATGGGTGTAGAAGGCCTGAAGGGTGGGTGTGATTTTGTCTCGAAGGATCTTGAAAAACTCCCCCGTGAAGCCATCAGGCCCTGGGGCTTTGGCAGGAGTGAGGTGGGAAATAGTGTCTCTGATATCTCGATCGGTTATGGGTGAGTTTAGTTGAGCCAGATGCTCCGGGGAGATTATTGGGAGATGAAGCTGGTCAAGGTAGGAATTGGCCTTCTCTAGTTTAATCTGGTCTGGGGCGTAGAGGGAAGCATAAAAGTTTACCATAACTTGGCTTAGCTCGTGTGGATCAGTCTTGAGGTCGCCCGCGGGGTCACGTAAAGAGGTGATTTGTGTGGGTTTATAGGGTCCTCTACAAAGTCTCGCTAGTAGTTTTCCGGCTTTATTGCCAAACTTATGAAGTGAGGCTTCTAGTTTTGACCTTTTTATAGCTTCCAAAGTGTCAGCCTTTGAGTCAAATAAGAGTTTGGCTGATTGCCAAGCTGATTTGTTTTCGGGGGTGTTATTTTGGCAGAGAGCCTGCTGGGCAGATCTGAGTTTGTAGCTCGCCTCCTTATAACTGGACAAGGCTCGTCTTTTAAAGGCAGCCGCATAGGAGATTATCCTTCCCCTGAGGAAGGCCTTACCAGCCTCCCAGAATAGGGTTGGATTTTCTGCCTGGGG
This sequence comes from Glandirana rugosa, assembly GCA_018402905.1. NCBI lineage: Eukaryota > Metazoa > Chordata > Amphibia > Anura > Ranidae > Glandirana > Glandirana rugosa. The sequence goes on along the minus strand of BLSH010511328.1, from coordinate 962,688 downwards.
GTGGTTATGGGTGGTGTACTCATCCCAATCGGATTCGAGGAATTGGTGGAAGTCTTTGTTACCTTGGAGAAAAGAGGGAAATCTCCAAGTGGGAGTGGAGTGGGTGGGGGGTTCGATTGTTATCTTGATGGACGTGGGAGCGTGGTCAGAGATGGCTATTTCATGTATGTCAGATTCCACGATTTTGGGGACTAGGGAGTTAGTGCAGAAGAAGTAATAAATTCTAGTCAGGGCGTTATGCGGGTGGGAAAAGAATGTAAACTCTTTATCTAGTGGGTGCTGGAGCCTCCATATGTCGGTTAAACCTAGACTGTCGATGGCTGATGATAAAAGAGTTAAGGGGGGGTGTGGGTTGGTGACTTGGGACTTCGAGGATGCTTTGTCTTCCAAGAGGGACATGTGGCTATTAAAATCACCTCCCACAATGTGGGGGGTACCAGGGCGTTTTAAAAGAAAGGAGGACATGTCTTTAAAGAAAGCTTTATTTGGGTTGTTAGGGGCGTATATGCTGGAAATTAGGTAATCAGTTTTGTGGATTTCTATGTGGACCGAGATCATCCGACCCTGGTCGTCTGCAACATGTGAGAGTACCTTGTGTGGTAGGGACTTATTGATTAGTATCAGGGTGCCTGCTTTCCGAGAGATTGCCTCGGACCCATAAACGGAACCGACCCATAGCTTCTGCATAAGAGGAAATTCAGATTGGGAAAGGTGCGACTCTTGGAGCAAGGCGATATCTGCTTTCAATCGTTTTAGGTGGCGAAGGACCTTCATCCTCTTGATAGGGGAGCGGAGACCCTTAATGTTCCAGGAGATAATTCTCATGGAGGGGGTTAGGAGAGAGGGGTGACATTGTGCGATGAGTAGCATAGGTTCCCTGAGGGGGGTTTAGTGCAGGCAAGGTAGTATGGCTGGACCTGAATGTTATCATCTGATACGCTAGTAGGGAGAAATTTCGGGGGGTTGAGTGCAGTATGGGGTGGGGAGGGAGGGAGAAGGTAGAAGTAAGAGGAAAAAAAGCAAAACAGAAACCTTCTAGGCACTTCACTTTTTTCCACATGGGTAACTGCCTATGACGACTCCCTCTGCACCTCATATGATTGGGGGACAATATGTCTGGGCCGTAAAGCAGGCACCATTGACATCATCCAACCATAGCTGGGCGGATTGTGGAGCAGGTGGCATATGCAGGAAGGCATGTGGAGTACTAGAACAACAAGAAAACATGCATTGTAAGACAGGCGTTAACACGGCAAAATTAGCAGGATACTAGAGATATACCACTGATGAAGGAAGTTACTGGCGGCAGGATGCAGTCCTTCATCAATAGGGGAGTTGCTCGAGGCTCTTGTTCATATGGAATGGTTAGGCCAAGGGAGAAGGTTGAGTTGGCGGAATCTCACCTGTTGGCCAAGTTCAGTGGGTGGGAATGTCAGATGTTCCGGAGATCTTGGGTCTCTTGGGGGAGTCCTTACGTGGGCTTCTGTGGTCCAGGGGTCTTGTAGAGTGGGAAGAAGGGCTCCCTTGGACTCCATGAGGGGTAGGACGTAGGGAGCGGAGGAAGAGTTTGGCTTCTGTGGGGTCTTGGAAAGCGAGCTGGTCTCCATTGGGTCCCCGAAGTCGTAGCGTTGCAGGAAAGGCCAATGTAAATTTGATGTTTCTTTGAAACAATTGTGCACACACGCTCTGGAAGGCCTTTCTTTGCTTAGAGACTTCCACCGAGTAGTCAGCGAAGACGAGAATTTTTACGCCGTCAACTTGGAGAGATCTGTTTTGTCTGAATTTCTGTAAGATGTTAGATTTGTCCGAGTAATTGAGGTACCTTGCTATGATGGGGCGAGGGGTGGAGCGGTCGCTGTTCAGTGGTCCAAGGCGGTGAGCACGTTCGACCAGAGCAGGAGAGGAAAGGCCTAGGGCCTCGGGAATCCGGTTAGCACAGAATTCGGCAAGGCTGTGAGCTGGATGGGACTCCGGAATACCCACGAATCGCAGGTTGTTCCTTCTAGACCTGTTTTCAAGGTCGTCCAGTTTTTGGAGTATAAACTGGTTGGTTTTCTCTTGAGACTGTTCGAGCCCCTGCATTTGATAGAGTTCATCTTCCAGGTTTGATATGCGGTGTTCTGCTTCATTGAGCCGAACAGAATGTTCTTTCAGGTCTTTGTGGATAAGTGCCATGCTGGCTTGAATGGCTCTCTGAACAGATTGTTCGATCGTTGGGGTGAGAAGGGCTGCCACTGCACGTGCTATTCGTTTGGTGTCAGTGTCCTTGGATCCCTGAGGTGTCTGTTGAGCTGGAGCGCTGGTGTCCATGTCTAGGTCACCTTGGGCAATGTTATCAGGTCCCCTTCGTTCGTGATGAATCTGATCGTTCGGTCTCAAAACGGGCGGTTGGATGTTCGCTTGAACGATCGGATATGCGTCTTCCGAAGCCACGGTTTCGAGCCGGCGTGCCGGGAGCGATCTGGCTGCTCCTTTCTCCACGAAGCGGTCCATCCGACGAGCAGAGGTGGTTGTTGAGGGTGATGAGAGGTGCAAAGGGCAAGATCGGCCGGTTTTACAGGCAGAATCTGAGGGCAGAATGGGAGCTAGCTAGGAGCACAGCTACTCCATGTGGCGCCGGAACCGGAAGTGGGTACTCATATTTAGAAGGTAGTTCTCGGTCTTGTGGTGCCGTAAGTCTCTTAGATGCAGGTTGTGTATGTTGTTCTTCGCTGGTAGGTGGGTTGAGGTTCTCAAGTTTGTAGTGGCATGCAGGGTTAAAGAGAGGGGTGTTAGGGAGATAGAGGTTGAACATAGAAACAAGAAAAAATAAGTTATGCGGCTGGAGGTATATGTCCTGAGCTCCATGTATGGTAACGGGGGGAACAAGTTCAATTTGATTCATCACCACGGTTGTGGAGCTGTTTGGGAGGGAGAAGTTGTTGCATGGGTCAAGTGGTTAAAAACCTGATTAGAATAGAGGCCAGTATTGCTTGTTTGCTTTATGCCACAAGGGAGGACCAGGGCCTTGGATTTTCCGGGTTGTTTGCGTGGTGTCGGGTTCGGGGATAATGCCCCATTCTTTCAATAAGGCCAGTCCATATGCTAGTAATGTTATGGTGTAAGATCTGCCATTCCTGTCTATGGAAATCTTGGTAGGGTGACTCCATGCCTGATTGCGTAGTGCCTTCATGATTGTATTGAGTGGCACCTGAGGTCCATGGTGTACTTCGACAAATCTGCGTAGATTTGGATTCCGTCATATGGTTCAGGTAGTTTCCCCATGGCTCTGGCATTTTTCAGGATTTGCTCTTTAGTGGCGTAGAAGTGCACTTTCATAAGCAAGTTCCTAGGCACTTTTTCTGGCAGGAAGGACGGCTTAGGCACGCGATGGATACGATCTATAGATAATTTTATAGGTTGGAGATCTGGGAGAAGAGTGCAGAACATGTCCGTGGCATATTGGTTTAGGTCATGGGGTGCCACTGTTTCTGGGACCCCCCTTAGCTTCAGATTATTTAGTCTGGAGCGGTCTTCTAGGTCAGCGATTTTCACGCAAGCCTAGTGGCTCTCTTCTATGGCATCCTCATTGGCGTTAATTAGGTTATTGACTGTATGGGTTATGTCACTAACTGCATTTTCAACTGTGTGTATTCTTTCTCCCAGTGACGTGATTTCTGTTGTTATTCTTTTAGTTAGGAGAGTAAAGTCTGCATGTATAGACTGCTGGAGTGTCACCAGCATGTCTTTGAGAAGTGTATCCATCACAGGTTGGTTGCTAGTTGGGAATGCTGCTATGGATGCACTTAGTGCATTGCTGTTTGTGGGGATGTATCCCCCTGACTCACCAGGCTGCAAGTCTGGTCGTCCAGGCACATCCACGTCTTGGCCGGGCTAGCACATGGAGGGCTCGCTGGAGGTGTTGAGTGCTGTGGGGATGCTGTCCCAGGTGCCCTCAGCTGGTGCTCTTCGTCCAGGAGGTCTGTGTAGTGTCCCTGGGCCTTGTCGTTGTGTACGGCGTCTGCGAGGCCGGCGTCATCTTACCTGTTACCTCATGCGGAGGGGGAGAACTCTGTCAATACCCCCATCAGCAGGTAGATTTTTAGTATGCACACATTCAGCTGCCTTTATCAGAGAGCACACAGGTGAGGGATCCTATTATAGTGTATTATATCATAGGCACACAATCCCTTAGCTGGTAGATTTTTAGTATGCACATGTTCAGCTGCCTTCACCAGAGAGCACACAGGAGAGGGAGCATATAATTGCGTATTATAGCATAAATACACCATCCTTTAACATGTAAATTTTTGGTGTGCACACATTCAGCTGTCTTCACCAGGGAGCACCCAGGAGAGGGGGCATATTATAGCATATTACAACCTTAGTACACAGTCCTTTAACAGGTAGGTTTTAGCATACACACACATCACCTGCTCATGCAGGCACACATATCTACCACTTCCAGCATGCTTGTCCTTGTGTAAATCCTCTGCCCACTCCAGACCTCTCCCCAGACCTTTCCCCAGGCTATCCTCACATTGGTCCAGACTCCTGTGGTAATGATCCCTGCAGTCAGGCTGACCTCTGCTTCACAGTCACCTTTCCCTTTCCTCTTTATCCAGCTCCACTCAGTTTGCCTCTAGCCATAAAAACGGGGGGAGGGGGGGCACAGAGACACCTCAGCGGCTCAATGCGAGTGTATCACTCGCTTCCTGCTTCTACATCTGTGGACAGAGGGGTAGATTCTGCCCTACAGCTTCTGCCTTCATGTTGGTCATGCTGCGTCCTACTTCCCCTCGGCGTGCATGAGGCTCTGGAGGGAGTGCAGCCAGTTTGATTGTTCATAAAATTGGCTCTTATTGCTGCTTGTGTCCCTGTTGGAAACAAAAAAGGTGGATGAATTTAAAGAGTAAGAGCAATAGTGCTGGTCAAGGAGCAATAAAACATTGTAACCAATCATATTTCTTAGGTTAATCAGCACAACCTGTCAAAAATATAAAAAAATGATTGCTATTGTGCTTATTATTAATAAATAGCTCTGTGTACTTTGCTTTTTTGGTTTGATCAGTGCTCTATTTCACAGTGTTTGGCAAGAAGAAAAATGTGAAAATACTGTATTTTATTAGTATATTTGGTACAGGCTTCTCCTTTTTTATTTTTGTTTTGTTTTCTCGGCAGGAGATCACATTCTAAAAGCTTTATAAATTTGCATTTTCTCTGCAAGTAAGCAGAAATTTGTAAACATACTTTATCATATAAATAAAATCAGGATTTGGATGGAAGCTTTTATACACAATAGCAGCTTAAAGGTTTTGAGGGAGATCGTTGTATAAAGCTGTAAAAAGTTTCAAAGAGTAGCTTATGCCATGTTTCAAATTTTCGAACCCATTTTTATAGCACACTGGACACTGGTCTATTAATAAAGCATTGGATGTGGCTTTCACCAATCATTCTCCGGTGGAGAAACAACCACTGTCATTTAAAACACATGGATGTGGAAGATTCCCATGCAGAGAATGTTTTTTGAATGTTAGATTCACTTCATGTACAGACAAATTGTATTGATTCTTCACCTAGTAACAGGCATCTTTAATATTCATAAAATTTCATCAATCTGTGCTAGAGCCAAACAAATTAATATAAAATCCAATGATGCAGCCAGCAGATTTGTTCAGGTGAAAACAAAAAACTTTAATGAGTAAAAAGTTCAGCAGAGCATCAAAAACAAATATGCAACATATTGTGAGAGATGCCAATACATTGCAGAGTGTCCACAATAGTCCAAAAGAGGTTGGTATTATACAAAGTAATGATAGAAGTGCTTTGGTAGATGTTCCGTGCAGCCCTTAACCAGAGACACCACAAACTACTGCCTCTTACCAGAACCCACCGACCCCCTATTAGGGAGAGTCAGTGCTCTCCTCCACTGATCACAGTAAGATAATCCACCGGTGACTATAAGCGGCTTCAGAAGAGTGGGCACTTATCCGACAGATGTCCCCAAAACACTACTGTGCTCCGTTCGATATGTAAGAAAGGAAAGGGATCCCAATAGTGCAGATGGTAATACATTTATTAAAGGAATTAAAGTAGTAAATCACAGCTAAGATTCAGATAAACCAGCTCAGTTGCAAATAGATTGATTCCAGCCACAAAGATGGTGGCCTGGTACCATGGTGGCGTGCGCCATCTAGCTCCACCAAGCGCGTTTCATCATCAAGGTAATGTCATCAGGGGAGTGGTTTAGACGTGCGGACGTAGGTCTAAATACCAGGAAGGACTGTAAATGGCTTGCGTTCCAAAGGAACGCAAACCAGAAGTGAACAAACCAAGCCCAACCATGGAAAATAATCATAATACGCCACAAACCAAAAATAAAAGGTTTGTGTATGTGGCTATATGACTACACGATAAAAACAAATTCCCTCTAGGGCATATTACTGCTCATATAGGATATAAGTATAAAACATTGTCACACCACCAGAAACCAGAACATGGCGGCCTCTAGTGGCTGGAAACCTAATCTGTACAATTAAACAACAGAAAAAACATACAATAAATTAAAATCTTGCGAATAAGCACATACAATTGCATGTTTAAAAATACTACATGCCAAAAATATCAACAATTAAAACATTATAATAAAATAAAATAAAATGAAGCAAAAAATGGAGTAAAAAATGAAGTAAAAAGTGAAGCTATCCAGACACAAGCGATGATAGGTTAGGGACAAAAAACTAAGCGTTATTAATATACGCATTAATGTCCCACTCAATATTAAGCCCATGGGGGGCATAAGAATGTAATGTGAATATCCACCATGTTTCGAGCTTTGAAATTTCCCTCTTTATATTACTACCTCTCCAGGAAGCAGTAAAATTGTCTATAGCTAACACTTTAGTTCCACTCGGATTTTTATTGTGATGTAACAAATAATGTTTAGACAAATGATGTTGGTAAAGTGCTCACTCACCCTATATTCACGTATAGTACATCCTACGTAAGAAAGGCCACAAGGGCAAATGAGAAAATAAACAATGTCCTAGTGTTGCAGGTAATGAATGACTTAATATGGAAGATTGTGTCATCAAAATTATAGTGAAAAGAGACACATTTGTTCTTTACGCAGTTGATTTTACAAACTTTACATCTCCTGCAAGGGTAAAAACCCTTCATATCCTGAAAAAAAAGAATTATCTTAGGAGGATCTGAAGTGTTCGGTGCTACTGTATACTCAGAGGCGGGGCTCCCTTAAACAGTATAGAGGGATATTCCGAGAGGAGAGGGCCCAAGATACGGTCATTCCTCAGAATCCCCCAATGTTTACACATGATTTTATTGACCAAATGATATTACGTGGAGTAAGTAGTGATCATGGAACAGTTTAATTTTGATTCCACCTGCCTATGCTTGGGCTCTAATAGTTTTTTTCCGATCAATAGCTTATTCAACTCTACTACATCGTATCCCTTCTCCAAAAACATATTTTTAGCAAACTCGCTACTTCCCACATCAATAAAACCATTCCGGTCAGTCTCCTTGAAATACGTTGAAGTCACCAACTTACCATCCACCACCTCAATATTCAAAACCTAGTAGTACTCGCCTCGTGCTGCAATCGGATACCCTTGTCATTGGTGTTAAGGGCAGCTATAAAGGAATCCAGAGATTGTATGTCCCCTCCCCATAGGAGGAGGGCGTCATCTATATACCTAAGCTAAACCAAGAGCTCAGGCCTGCGATCTGTATAGATGATGTCCTCCTCCCACTTGGCCATGAAGAGGTTTGCCATACTGGGGGCATATTTAGCCCCCATGGCAACACCTCTTGTTTGTACTAAGTAATCACCATTGTGCTAAAAAAAGTTATGTTTCATAGCGAAGTCAAGAAGTGACAAAATTAAATCCCTTTGTTTGGGATGTACCGAGTCATCTGCCAAAAGAAAACGCTCAACAGCCTCCATACCATGTATATCGGAAATTATGGTGTAGAGAGAGACCACATCCGCTGTGGCCAGAATAGTACCCTCCCTCCACTCCACACTGTCCAAGAAATGAATGACCTGCGTTGTATCTTTAAGAAAAGATGGTTATGGACTACCAAAGGCTGCAAAAAGGTATCAATATACTGACCCACCCTGGAAGTAACCGAATCAATGCCACTCACTATTGGCCTCCCAGGGGGGTCAGTCATACTTTTATGAACAGTAGATCACTGTCATGTCCCCTGACAGAATGGGGACCTGCCTCTGTAGAAGGTGATTGCGGGTCGCTGGCGGACATCGAGTTTGCCCGACCCGCGGGCACAGTGCCGCTCGCAACTGCACCTGCACGAGCCACCATACAGCTACAGCAATTTGCGCAGGAGAGATGACCTGCCGCCATCAAACAATGGCGGCTGGTCGGCAAGTGGTTAATACAAGAAAGGATTTTTCTCGCTTTGGAAACCGCAGCTTGGCATTGCATGCCATCATTAAGCTTATGTTCTACTAGAACCCACAGATCCTTCTCAACTATGGATTTCCCCAGTTGTACTCCCCCTAGTATGTATAATGCATGCATATTCTTAGCCCCCAAGTGCATAACTTTACATTTATCTACATTAAACCTTATTTGCCACATAGTCACCCAATTAAACAGTGCATTGAGATTGGCTTGTATGTTGGAGACATCCTGTAAGGATGTTATTCCACTGTTTGGTGTCATCTGCAAACACTGAAATGGTACTTTTAACCCCAGACCCTATATCATTTATAAAGATATTAAAAACTAAGGGTCCCAACACTGAACCTTGGGGTACACCACTGATAACCTTAGACCATTCAGAGTATAAATCATTAACCACCATTCTCTGAATTTGGTCTTTTAGCCAGTTTTCTATCCATTTACAAACTGATGTTCCCAAGCCTGTAGACTTTACCTTGCATATTAGCCATGTGTGGGGAACTGTGTCAAAGGCTTTTGCAAAATCCAAGTATACCACGTCCACAGCCAACCCTCTGTCCAAGGTTGTACTCACCTCCTCATAAAAAGAAATCAGGTTTGGGGGGGCGTGGCCGGCTGAGCTCCAGCATGGACGCATAGTCCGAGAGCTCCGTCCGACCGCCGGCGAATACAGCAGAAACAGCCGCCAGCATCACAGAACCAAGCGCCCAAACTCCCCTCATAGCAGCGGAGACATCCAGGAGCATTGCGGTGATGTCTAAACGGAGGAACGAACCGGTTCAGGTGCCGAAAATCCCGGAGTACTTTCCCTCCATCCCCAGAGGCCTATCCCAAGATGGCGACGCCACGAGCAAAGACCCACAGGCTGAGCGGGGAACGGTGAGGACACAAAAGTACCTCCAACATCCAGGTAACCATAGCCGGGACACATACAGGGACACCCCTGCGGGGGACAGCAGCCCTTCGTTCAGAAGCCCAGCTAAATCTAAGCCCCGCAGAGATTCCACATCGGGGCGGGAGGACACAGAAGGGGAAGATACTGGAGGCATGGAGGTAGGGGAGACGCAGGCCCAATACATGCCCGGGCCTAGTAACAAGGAAGACCAAGGGGAAGACACAGGAGGGCGGGGCTACACCTTAGAGACGCCCCGAATCTAAATCGACCCGAAGACTTGCTTCCCGACGACAGGGGGCGTCCCCACAGGGACATACACAGGGCCGATACCAATGGACCTACAACCTCCATGAAAACACAGGAGTGGCAAGGGGCGAGTCGGACACCCAGAAACGAGCACCGCAGCGGTAGAACCCTATCCGGAGACCCCTACCTCCCTTTCATGAGGCCCTAAAAGCCGTGGACTTGGCCAAGCAAGGAGGCAAATCTGTAGTGGCGTTACGAGGACCTACAGAGGCGACGATACTCCCCTCAAACCC
>BLSH010511328.1:923454-939090 GCA_018402905.1 Glandirana rugosa | reverse complement strand
GTGCCATCCCTACAGTGCACAATAATGCCCTTACCTGGTGGTCTAGTGGGGGCTCCCTGGTGGTCCTGGGCGGCCTCTGTGGTCCTTGCCTGGTGGTCCTGGGCGGCCTCTGTTTGATGTCCGGGGGGGAGGGCTCCCTGGGGGTCTTGATCCGGCTCCCTGGTGGTCCAGTGGGGTGATCCTGAGGGTGGCTGCGCTGATAAATGTTCAGTGTAGCCCCCCCCTGTCAGGAGAGCAGCCGATCGGCTCTCCGCTGCTCAGGTCTGCAGACCTGAGCAGAGGAAAAGCCGATCAACGGCTCTTCCTATTTACACTGTGATCAGCCGTGATTGGTCACGGCTGATCACATGGTAAAAGGCTTCGGATCGAAGCCTTTTACCTCGGTCAGTAATGCGGTGGGTCAGCCTGACCCACGGCACCACCGATCGCCGCGATGCGCGCCCCCAGGGGCGCGCAATCGCGGATTATCCTGAGGACGTCATTAGACGTCCAGTCACGATAATGAACCCCCCGCCCGGACGTCAATTGTCTATACGCCGGGCGGGAAGTGGTTAATGGTGTTATGTCCTGAAATGGGAATTTTTTTTGAAAGGTGTCTCCATGCCTTGATGGAGGCCTGTGTAGCGATCGGTAGTGTTGTGAGGTTCCAGTTGATCCAAAGGTCACTTGCCAGTTATAGTGTTAGGTTTTTTTTCGGAGACCCATCTTTTTCGAATTCTACCCATATTGGTCCCTCCTCTTCTTTTACCCAGTGTCTGATTTGGTCTATTTGTGATGCCCAGTAGTACTTATGTAGATCTGGTAAACCCGCTCCTCCTCTATTTTTGCTGCTGGTATGTGATGAGTGGGCACAATGTGCCCTTTTCCCATTCCATAGGTATTTGTGTAGGAGCCTCTGAAGGGAATTTATTTGATATTTTGGGATTGGGATTGCTAATTTCCGGAATAGGTATGTGATCTGTGGTAGTATTTTCATTTTGAACGCCGCAAGTTTGCCCCCCCAGGATAGTTCTACTTGAGATATCCTTTTTAGATCTTCCGTTGTTTTGCTTATTAAGGGTTGGATGTTTAGTGGTATCATTTTGGAGATCTGTGATGAGAGGATTATTCCCAGGTATTTTATGCCTGTGTTATTCCAGGGAAATGGTATATGAGAGATGATATTTTTCTTATCTTTTAGAGGTACATCTAAGTCTAGGATTTCTGATTTAGAAGTGTTCATTTTATAGTATGAAATATTTCCAAATTGTTGGAGTAAGTCATAAGCTGCTGGTAACGAGTTTACTGGGTCTGTTAGGATTAAGATTATGTCGTCAGTGAATAGGTTGATTTTGTGACAAGATGAATGGAGATTAAGGCCTTTAATGTCTGGGGATGTTCTGATGGACTCCGCTAATGGTTCTATGATCAAGTTGAATATTGTGGGTGACAGTGGACACCCTTGGCGGGTTCCATTTGTAATTTGGAATACTTTTGACAAAGCACCTGATGTATATACTTGAGCTGATGGTTCTGAGTATAGTGATAATATTGCGGACTTAATAGATCCTATGAATCCGAATTTTTCTAATACTTGGTTCATGTATTGCCAATGAACCCTATCGAATGCCTTCTCTGCATCCAATGCGAGAAGCAGAGAAGGCATTCTGTTTTTTTTTGGCGTGGTCGATGACATTTATAATGCGTCTTACTGCATCTGAAGTTTGACTTCCTTCTACAAATCCTGATTGGTCTTTTTTGATAAGTTTTGGGAGAACTTTCATGATTCTGTTTGCAATTACTTTGGCCAATATTTTGGTGTCAGTATTTAGTAGGAATATTGGGCAAACGTTTGCAGGGGATGTTGGGTCCTTTCCTGGTTTGGGCAAAGTAACCACATATGCTTTAAGCATTTCTTGGGGTAGGGTTGCTTCTTCTGTTGCCTTGGTGAACACCTTTACTAGCTGAGGGATTAGTTCTTGCTGGAATATTTTATAATATTCGTTAGGGAATCCATCTGGTCCCGGGGATTTGCCTAATGGGAGATTTTTAACTATTTCCATTAATTCTTTTGTGCTCAAAGGTGCATTAAGATCAGATAGTTTGGAGTCTGTTAGTGTTGGGAGGTTTATTTTGTCTAGGAATGCTTGTATGTTCGCCGGTGTTGGTTGTATCGTGTTAGGGTCCTCTTTCAAGTTATATAAGTTGCTGTAGTTTGCAAATTCATCTGCAATGGCTTGGGGATGTATTATTTTGTGCTTTGTGGTTGGGTTTGTTAGATGTTGTATTCTGGCTTTCGCCTGTTTTATTTTAATCCTATTTGCTAAGTGTTTGTCTGCTTTATTGGCTTGAGCATATGATGTGATTTTTAGCTTTCTTAAATGGAAGTCATACTGTTCGGACATAAGAAGCCTAAGTTTTGCGCGTAGTGTGGCTAGTGATTCGGCTAATGGTTGTGTGGGATTGCGCTTGTTTTGCGTTTCTAAGTTGTGAATCTCCAGTAGTGTTTCGTTTAGATTGGCATTGAAAGCCCTTTTTGCCCTGGCACCTTGTTGTATGCAGATACCCCTCATAAAGGCCTTATCTGCATTCCACAAGGTCCACACATTTTCTACAGACTGCTGGTTTGTTAGGAAATAATCCCTGAGGCTTTCAGTTATCTTATTGGCATATTCTGAGGTTTGCAATATTTTTACATTACATCTCCAAATTCGTGTTTCCCCTTTTAGGATCCCATCCTCCAGAGACATCTCGATGGCTGCATGGTCCGACCAGGTGATGTCCTTAATGGTGGAGGATGAGGCCCTCTGGAGAAGCCACACGTCAGTTAAGTACATATCAATACGAGAGTATGACTGATGCCTGGATGAGTAGTGTGTGTAGTTTTTTTCTGAATCATGCATACACCTCCAGACATCATGCACGCCCTCCTTGTGGAACACATGACTGAGAGATATTACTCTTTTTCTGACCCCCGAGGATGTGTCCATCAGGCGGTCTCTTGTTGCGTTAGAATCACCACATATCAACAGATGTCTATACCTAATCTCCGGGAGCCTCTTGAATATTCTGCGGGCAAAGCAAATTTGATGGGAATTGGGAGCATATACAGTCACTAGGGTAAGTGGAATTTCATTGATATCACATTCAAGTATAATGTACCTTCCTTCATTGTCCAGGATAGTAGTTCTGAGCCGAAATGAGACTGTATCACCGATCGCAATCATCACTTCGCTTCTTTTCTGTTGTGCACAGGCCATGAAGACGTGGGTAGTCCTTGTGGGCACATTGGGGTTTTTTGTCTTCTTGGAAGTGAGTTTCCTGTACACATAGGACATCTGCCTTCGACAGCTTTGCCTCCTTCCATAGTGAGAAGCGTATGGCCGGGTGTTTCAGGCCATTAGAGTTTATTGATAGGAACTTTATGGGCATGTTAGATTAATGATGTATTCAGTATAGTCTTGCTGTAAAGATACTGGACTTTCTAAGACCGATGCTTGTGTCTGAAGGAACAATAGATTGGGGCGTCCTTTGGTGAATAAATGTGAACTGTTGTACAACCGCTAAGAAACTTATAACTTGTAACTTGTAAAAATAGAACCACTCCTGTGGTTCGCGCACAGCGGTAACTGTGTGCTGAAATTCAGGGGCCATAGGAGTAGGGATCTTCTTTGGTGTATTTTCAGTTACCTTCTGTGATGGATTTCTTTTTCGATGATCTTTTTCTGGAGACAACTTGCCATTCTCTTTCCATGGCGGCTAGAGCTGGTGGTGTGGTAGTTGTGGGGGTCAGTTGGTCTTCTGGTAGTATCCCCCAATTTTGTAAGATCTTGATACCTTCCTCTAAATTTGACACTGCTGTGGTGGACCTTTTGTAGGCGATTAAGTGTGTTGCAGGATATTTCCACTTGTGGGGCACGGAGTGGTTCCTAAGAGGTTTGGTGATTGTTGCTAGGTTTTTACGCCTTAGCAAGGTGTACCTGGATAAGTCAGGTAACATTTGTAGGTTCTCATACCCAGCCGGGCAGGAGTCTGCTTTCTTGAATGCTGAGATAACTGCTTCCTTTGTCTGATAATAATGTACCTTCAAAAGGACATCTCGTGGGATGGCGGTCTCTAGGTATGTGGGTTTAGGTAGTCTGTGGATCCTACCGATAGCTAGTTCATTCGTGGAGAGTTACGTGGAGAGTGACGGTACCAGTTTTGAGAAAAGATCTGTGGTGTATTGCTGCAGCTGATTTTGTTGCACATTTTCAGGGATCCCCCTTAGTTTAACATTACACCTTTGTGACCTGTCCTCTAAATCAGCAACCTTTGCCTTGAGCCACTCAATGTCTTCTGCATGTCCATCATGGGCATCCACCATTGTGTTGAAGGATATAACACATTTCTCCATGCTATCTTCCATTACTGTGACTCTGTCTCCCAGACTTTGTATGTCCTTTTTGAATTGGGTCACACACTCTTTAAGGTCTGTCTGCAGGGACGATCTTAGTGATAGGAGCATGTTTTTGAGTGTGTTGTCTGATATGGGTTGTCCTGTGGTAGGAAATGCGGCTATTGGGTCTGCCACCGCCTGCGCTGTACTTGAAATGGAGGCCTGCGCAAGGCCTAGTTCCATCCCTGCCTCCCGTTCCAGGGAGAGCTCTCTATGGGGCTTCATCTTGGCTGGGCTCCTTGTTGAGGGTGAGGAGGACCCTGACGAGTCTCCACTGTCTGGGTTTCCTACCTGCGTTGTTTGTGTGGTGAGCGGATTGTTGTACTGGGTCCCGTTCGTTCCCGGACTCACGTGTTGTGGCCACGAGCCCCCGCCATTTTGCTGGAGCCTTCGTTCCACCGGCTGGAAGAAACTAGCCATCTTTTGTATATAAGCTTGATGTCTCCTCCGGTGTGTCATCTCCACTGCTTCTCTGTAGTCTCCTGCAGAGATCGGGGCTTTTATCAGGGTCGGAGGTGCCCGTTTGTCGCTCAGTCCCGGGTAGCCGTGTGGAGCGCCTACTTCAAGCGGCCATCCACATCGCTGGTCGCCACTCCCCCTGATCAGACTGAACTTTTAAATGTATTGCCCATGGGGATATATTTTGCAGTGAGTTTGCATACAGTCTTTTTGAAGAATTCCCATTTCTGTTCTGTGTTCATAAGTGCCAATATTCCCTCCCAGTCTAAGTACTGGAGAGCAGCCCTCATCCTTTGCATCCCTTTGCTAAGGGTCCTTTCACAACTGAATGTCCGTTCCACTTGCTCAGCAGTGATCTAACCCTTGATCCCCGCTGATCCGGTGGATAACATAAAAAGAAGAAGGAGAAAAGCTCCTCTTAGTGCAATTTTTTATTAATGCGATAAAACAAACATAGTAAACGTACATTGATGTAAACACAGGTGCATCCCTTCTGGGGGAAAAAGCAGATCTCCCATGTCCAGTGGGGTCTCTCCACGAGCGGTGCAATCCTGTGATGACAGCTGCCAAAGGACGCCGGCAGTCCTAGCAGGGATTTCCGGGTGGATGGAAGGAGTCTTGGAACGCAGCATGAGCTGCGTGGGACATCTACGGGGCGGAAGAAGAGCCAAAAAGCCACAACGCGTTTCAGAGCGTGCGCAGAAGACCCACCGGGCATGTGCGCTCCTTTCTCAAGTGTACAGAAGAAGGGAAAGGTTAATGGAATATATGAACAGAAGGGAAGCCTCCACACAAAATGATTGGTTAACAGGGAAGACCTTTTGCCAGCTGAAAATGTGCATTAGCCATATCCATAAGGGCCAAAATAAGCGCAATTTAAAAGAGTGCTAAAAGGAGTGCTAAAAAGATTTGTAGATCATTGAGTCGTCTATAGACATAGAAATGCACAATTAAAAAAGCCAGATTAAAAGCACGGAGCCCGAAGGCACCAATAGGTAATTATATAAGAAAATTTGTATAACATAAGAATATAGAAAAGAGAACTAAAATTGACAAGAAGGGGGTGGGGGAGGAAATAGAAATATATAATGGGTGAACAAGAGATAGAGAAAAGAAAAAAAAAAAAAAAAAGAAAAAAATTTAAAAAATTCAAAAAAATGGGTAAAGAATAAGAATGGATGAAAAAAATAATGAGAAAATGAAAATATGAAAAAATATATAAAAAAAGTATTAAAAAATAAAAAGTAAAAAATACTAAAGAATGAAAAAATGAAAAGTAAATGGAGAAATGGGTCAAACAATAAATCAAAGAATGATAAAAAATAAAAAATAACATAAAAATAATGGAAAATTTCCTATCAAATACTTACCGTAATTTTCCTTTCCTGATGGAATCCATGACAACATACGTATAGGTTAACCCCGCCTCCTCTCCACTCCTATAGGACCCCACGCCCATAAATTTGGGCTCAGAGCCAGAGGCCGTGTTCCGTAACTAGCCTACTCCTGACACTGGGGTGGGAACTCCTGCTGCCATGGAGTCTATCAGGAAAGGAAAATTACGGTAAGTATTTGATAGGAAATTTTCAATTTTCCTGACAGACTCCATGGCAGCATATGTAAGGGATTTAACTAGCCATACACCTCATGGGCGGGCAATGCTGAACCAAAGGCTTTAATTCGTACTGTCAACAGACAGGCCCTTCAAGCCACAATAAACAGAGGATAACGAAGCAGGCTCTGCATAATAATGAGCCATAAATGTATTGATTGAGGGCCGCAAGGCCACGCTACGGACTACATTGGGAGCCACATGCTGCGAAGCTGCCCGAGATGTAGACACACTTCTGGTTGAGCGAGTGGTCACCACCGCCATAGGGCCAAGCCCTCAGCTCTGAGCCTGTTGGATGGCCCGGACATCCCGTGCCACCAACATCCTAAATGAGGCACATTTCCCATGTTCTTTTTGGGAAAGAATGAACAAGCATTCTAAAGCCTGAAGGAAGCTATAGCTTGCAGATATAATAATATCTGAGAGATTCCTAGAACCAAAGAAAATGCCATCTTATACATAGCTCACATTTGTTTTACACTTGCCAAGTCACTCATAGTAGAGCAAAAGTCAGATCACTTATTTGTAAAAGAAAGGGTATTGCTGAGAGCCAAACTCAGGATACCACAACATGACCTCTCCCATGTCTAAAGGACGTATGTTAGTACTCTAAAGGTTAGCAGAACGATTCCTTGGTACCCATGAAATTATGTCATCTTGAGATTCGAGTCGAGCATAGGCAACAGCACCACTCACTCTGGAAAGAGTCTTAAGAAAGGTTCTCCATGGCGATGCCTCAGTTTGAGGCTTTATATGCGGACGTGATAGCCACGAGAAAGATGAATTTGACAGAGGTCTTAGAGGGACAATCTTAGAATACTGTGCTCCAATTCACGAAGAGTCGAGAACAAGAGGGAGATACCATTTGGGAAGCCTCTGCTTACTCCAAAGTCTGAGCCTAGGTCATGACAGAAGGTCTGACCTGAGGGGAATGGGTTCTGGTTTCCGGTAGCTGATCCGCGCTAACACAGGGAGCCAGGGCGAATACGGCATCTCTGCCTCTACCTCCACGACTTCTGTTTTGAATCTTCACAAAAACCTGAGGTTGACCGGAACAGGAAAAATTGCATAGGTCCCGCTGCATATCCAATAATCCATCAGGCCCCTGTCCTGAAGCCTTGGAGATACCAGCCCTGCGTATATGTTAGCAGATATCATGATATCATGCGTTGGAAGCTTTTTGAGTGATATACCTTACAGAATACTTTACTTTCATGGAGAAATAGCAGACCATGTCTTCTAGCATGGAGATAGGAACAGGAACTATACAAGCACACTCTTAGATACAGAAGGTACATCCTGTGATAATATTATAACACAGAATACACTAATACTGCAGTGCCACCTACTGGTATAGACAGTTATAATGTATATATGTAGTTTACAGTACCAAGCAACTTTACGGTTGTACTAACAACAGTATAAAGCTTCTCCAACTTCTTGGTGCACAGGGAGACAAGCTGATTGATTTTGGACTGGCCCCCAGGGACCTGCCTGAAAACTACCACATGGAGAGACCATTTGTTGCGTTTCAGTTGGACTCTGGAAAGAAAGCCTGCTAGAATCATTAAGGATTCCGGGGACATAAACCGATGAGACGTCGGTTAGATTCTTCTGAGTCCAAGGAATAACTGGTTTGTAGGGTGCAGAAGACTGCCAGTAATTTCAGAATGTTTGCACACCCTTGTGAAACTGACAGCCCCACCTGTCCTGCATTATCCCTGATAGGCAGTAAGTCCCCCTGTTTTGTCTCACTGGTATCAAACGTGATTGTGAAGCAGGAGATGGGGCAATGGAATGGCCAATAAATACCTTTCTCCGTTGCAGCCACCTAGGGCTCTCTCGTGACTGAGGCCTTGTAGATGACCTGCATTCTACTTCCTGGCTCCCACTGCTGAGGATACCCCTTCTGGAAGGGCCTCATTCTCCAGAGCTTCCACTTGACCATTGGCTACATAGACACCATAGTGTCAATAATTTTAGATACTGAAAGGTGCGCAGGTGGGAAGAAGACTGACCCAGATTCAGGTAACGATGCAAGTTAACATTTAGGTCTGCAAAATGAGCCAGTCACCTGGCTGGATCCCAATCATAAACTTCTCCTTTTAAATGAGAAATGTTTTAGGTGTGTGAGGTCTATATAGCTTGCCTCTGCAAGCCGTTCTTTATGACCATGAAGAGGGGCAAGTACATGCCCAGAAATGTTCCACCTTCTGGGACTGGCACAGCAGCACTTTGCGACACCAGAGACCTTACATAATACAAGAGTATCTGCCTCTTTACCTTGGAGTAAGGTACATCTGGGAAAACAAAACTGAGCTGAGGAGGAAATCCGAAGGCCCATGCGTATCCTGAAACAACCGTTTTAATGTTCCAACAGTCGAGACCCCAACTCGGCTTCTCGGAAACCCGAGGTCAGGTTCACTTAGACATTTGAGGGGACACCTGGCCTCTTCACCAGCTCCTCCCAAAATCCTGACCTGGTCTGTAAAGTGTGCGACCCCCACACACTCTGAACGTTGTTTTCTAAACCACGTATTCTTCCGGCCTAGCAGGCACCGGTCCTGAGGCAAAACCCAACTGTGGCACAGGTTATGGTGCTATTCAGCTTGTTGCAAACGATGAAGCTCCCTTAAAGGGATCTTCCACCATGCCTGCTGGAGGCGGGATCCGCAAGCCAAGGCCAGAGCCATGGCATTTACTTAGCCGTAACTAGCCAGAACATTACTACAATGTGTATGATGTCAAATGAAGCCTCGTCATGGAACCTACCGCCGGCTCTGGCTCCTGAACTACCAGGTTCCTGGTCGCTTCATCTGAAAGGTTTTGAATACTGCGTCCACATTCTTCTTCCACATTTTCAGTGCTATAAACATGGCCACTAGAGCCCAGGCCGATTTTCAGGCCAATCACTGCATCTCCCAGGGAAGAGCGACCGGCTTGCTTGCCTTATCAAACTTGAATAGCTAAAAAGGCAGCCTTCCGATGCTTCACATCCTTATCCCTGAATGGATAGAGCTTGGCCTGCTCAGAAAGGAGGTATATCTCGCAACCTTGCTCATCCAAAATGATATCCCCTAGTTCCGTTAGGAATGGGGAGAATAGAACACTCTCTCCGAGGCTACGTCTGCACTATTGCGACCCCAAAGTCGCACGATTCAGAGCGCGACTCTGGAGTGCAACTCCGATGCGACTAAGTGCAGCCCCCGATCCAACTTTACAGTGGGTCAGAGCTGCATCAAAGTCGCACCAAAGTAGCGCATGAACCTTCCAGAGTTGCTGCAACTTTAAGTCGCATAAACTGGAATGCATGACCAGTCGCACTGGAGGAAAACGGAAACCAAGGTGCTTACAGAACTTCCTCTTGCTTTGCAGAAGACTCTACAGGTTCTACCCATGCAAATACCCTCTTCATAGCTTTTACCAAAAGGGCACCACAAGGGCAAAGTGACTCTCTGCCTCACTGTCTGAGGTCCTTATAGATGGATGGCATAGTTGGGATGGTTCCCGCTCTTCCTAGCCATCCTAGTGGGAGAAACACGCCATAATGGCTTATGGGCATTGCATGTAGCTTATACCCTACTCTTTAAGGGGTTCTTGCACCCCGCGCCTCACCAGAGACATAATTTGATGGAAATCCTTTTCTCCAACCGCTCGGGCATAAGATTGCACACACAGAGACCTGCCCTCTGGGACCTGAGTCCCTTATCCCCAGCAGGCTCCTTCCATGGAGCGGCTGACATAGCGGTGAGTGCGGTGCCTAGAGAAGGATTCAGAGCTTCTGCTATGAAGACTGAATCTTGACAATGACTTATGATGACTAAATCTGGATGAAGAGAGTTGATGTTGTGACCTAAAGAGGTCTTACTGATCTCATGCCGTGTATTGTCAATCTAACCTAGAAGGACTCACAAAAAAAGCACAAAATAGGGTAGAAAGGAAAGGACTAAGAACCCAAAAGTGTGCCCAGGCAAGCAAGGAAAGAAAAGGGTTAACACCCTCTCAAACTTGCTACACAAGGGCTGGCCACAGGGGGGAGCAGTAATACATCTGTAGTGTGAACTGCACAGATAGCCAACCTGCACAGGTGATACAATCACACCAAGACAGCACACAAGGTTGCATTGCAGAGAATATACCTGTGATGATTGCACACAGCATTGGAAACTGCTGCAAGCTGTCCACAGAGAAAATCCCAATATCAACAGTACTGAGCGTTGATTGAATTTCTCCCTTTGCAATGATGCCACTGCTGCCCACTGCACACATGTGCTGAGTCCCTGGGCAGGAGTAACCCAGGGACACTAGGCCAGAAGAGAGAGCGGCGGCTTGGAACACAGGTGCGCTCCAGCCGCCACAGGCTGGAAGACATTAAAACCAGGAAAAAAACAGACAAACAGATAAACGCACAAACTGCTGCCATGGGGTATGCAATAAAAAAGTATACATTACCGCACACGGCACCCCCCACGATTACGCCTGGATACAGAAGACACTGTTGCTGCATGGGCTCAGGGTGCTTATGGCCGCCTGCTCTTAGCTAGGCTATTAGGCTGTACTGCTGCTTTGCCTGCCAATGGCCAAGCTTGAGCTCTTCATGGCACTGCATCCATCACCCTTCTCCACCACACTCATGGCTGGGGGCTGCTGGAGATTACACATGGTGCCGCATCCATTACCCCACTCACAGCTGGGGACTGCTAGGGATTTACATGGGGCCGCATCCATCACCCTTCTCCACCCCGTTCATAGCTGGGGCTGCTGGAGATTTTACATGGCACCACATCCATCACCCCTCTTCACCCCACTCACCGCTGAGGACTGCTGGGGATTTACATGGGACTGCATCTATCGCCCTTCTCCAACCCGCCAATGGCTGGGAATTGCTGGAGACGCCACACGTCTTCTGGGGCACAGCTTGCCAAACAACCAGGCCAACCAGACACGTTATCCAAGGTGAGACTTCAATCATTCTGGTCTTCAAGAGAAGGACAAAAAAGGAACACGCCTCTGGCTCTGAGCCCAAATTTATGGGAGTGGGGTCCTATAGGAGTGGAGAGGAGGCAGGGTTAACCCATACGTATGCTGCCATGGAGTCTGTCAGGAAATATATATTTTTTTCTTTTATGTTATTTTTTATTTTTTATCATTCTTTGATTTATTATTTGACCCAATTCTCCATTTACTTTACATTTTTTCATTGTTTAGTATTTTTATTTTTATTTTCATTTGTATTTTTTCATTTCTTTCATTCTTTTTTTATATATTTTTTCATATGTTTTCATATTTTCGTTTTTTTCATAAATTTTTTCATCCATTTTTATTCTTTACACATTTTTTTTCAATTTTTTCAATTTTTTTCATTTTTCTATCTCTTATTCCCCCATTATATATTTCTATCCCCCCCCCCCCCCTTTCTTGTCAATTTTAGTTCTCTTTTCTATATTCTTATGTTATAAAAATTTCTTTTTTTTTTTTTTCCATAAAGACATTTCTTATATAATTACTGATTGGTGCCTTCGGGCTCCGCACTTTTAATCGTGCTTTTTAAATTGTGTATTTTTACGTCTATAGACCACCCGATGATCTACAAATCTTTTTAGCACTCCTTTTAGCACTCTTTTAGCCACTTGCTTACTGGGCACTTAAACCCCCTTCCTGCCCAGACCAATTTTTGGCTTTCGGCGCTGTCACATTTTGAATGAGATTTGTGCGGTCGTGCGATGTTGTACCCAAACAAGATGTATATCTTTTTTCCCACAAATAGAGCTTTCTTTTGGTGGTATTTAATCACCTCTGCATCATTTCTGATCACCGCTATAAACAAAGAGCGACGATTTAAAAAAAAAAACAATATTTTTTACTTTTTACTAAAAGACAAATCCAAAAAAAAAAATTAAAAACAATTATTCATCAGCGTTTATTGATTGGTTTGTGCAAAAGTTATCGCGTCTACAAACTTTGGGAATTGCTTTATGTCGTTTTTATTATTTATTTACTAGTAATGTCGGCGATCTGCGATTTTTATCAGGACTGCGATATTGGGGAGGACATGTCGGACAATTTTGACACTTTTTTGGGACCAATGACATTTATACAGCGATCAGAAATTTAAATGTCCACTGATTACTATATAAATGTCATTGGCAGTGAAGGGGTTAACCTGCAGGGGGCAGTGAAGGGGTTAACTGTGTTTCCTGGGTGTGTTCTAACTGTGGGGGGGGGCTGGTCAGGACATAACAGATCTAACTGATCTCAGTGACAGGGATCAGTAGATCTGTCATGTCCCCTGTAACAGAACGGAGAACCGCCGTGTTTACATCGGCGGTTCCCCGTTCTGCAGCCCTGACGGGGATTGCGGGTCTCGAGCGAATATCGAGTCCATCCAACCCGCGGGCTCGCCCACACTGCCGCCTGTGAGTGAGGAGCGTGCACAAGGGCTGGACGTTCGTGGACGTCCACCCGGAAATTTAGATCCTCGCTGGAGTCGTACTTCGGCTATAGCGTGGAACTGAAGGGGTTAAACTGCGCTTATTTTGGCCCCTATGGATACGGCTAATGCACATTTTCAGCTGGCAAAAGGTCTTCCCTGTTAACCAATCACTTTGTGCAGAGGCTTCCCCTCTGTGCATATATTCCATTAACCCAGTGGTTCTCAACTCCAGTCCTCGGGACCCACCAACAGGCCAGATTTTAAGTATTACCTTGGGGAGATGCAGACTAGAACACTGCAATCACTGAGCAGCAAATTATATCACCTGTGATGTATTTCAGTTATCCTGCAAACCTGGCCTGTTGGGGGGTCCCGAGGACCGGAGTTGAGAACCACTGCATTAACCTATCCCTTCTTCCGTACACTTGAGAAAGGAGCGCGCATGCCCAGTGGGTCTTCTGCACACGTTTTGAAACGTGGCCTTTTGGGCTCTTCTCCCGCCCCATAGATGTCCCACGCAGCTCACACTGCTTTCCAAGGCTCCTTCTATGCACCCAGAGATCCCTGCTAGCACTGGAGAGACCCCACTGGACACGGGAGATCTGCTTTTTCCCCCCCTCCTCTTTCTCCCCCAGAAGGAATGCACCTGCGTTTACTTCAGTGTAAGTTTACTATGTTCGTTTTATCGCATTAATAAACAATTGCACTCAGAGGCGCTTTTCTCCTTCTTCTTTTTATGGCTATTGGAGCAGACTTCACGCTATAGGAGAGCTATGACCTAGTGCATATTTCAACCCAGACACTGGTGACGGACAATTGTTCTCAGCCAAGATTCCCATACCATTGGACTGTTGGTGCCAGCCCTCCACCCTCTATCCGGCAGATAACAGGTCCATCTCTGCTCACTGAGCAGAGACAGACCTGTCGGAGCCCCTGCTCTCCTCTATGGGGGATTGGATGAAAATGGATCCACCTGTCCATTTTCATCTGATCTGATCTGCCAGACTGATGGAAAATAGGGTTTCCATCCATCTGGATTTAGCAGATTGGAGCGGATGTCAGTGAACATGTCACCGCTGACATCCGTCGCTCCGTAGAGGTTAATGCAGTGTCCATTCAGGTCTGCCTGAAAAACTGACAGGCAGACCTAAAGGGTTCGCATGTGTGAAAGAGCCCTTAAAGTTAAGTGTTTTTACCTTTCCCATAGGTGTTTGTTGCTTGCAGCTCACATTAAATGAAATCATGTTATGGTCACTGCTACCCAGATGTTCTTTTATATGAATAGCTTTTGTGCAAACCAATCAATATACATGTATTGGGATTTTTTTTTTTTACCAATAATATCTAGCAGAATGCATATTGGCCTATATTGATTAAGTAATTTGATTTTTTACATTTTTTATTGGATGTGTTTTAGAGCAGAAAGTAAAACATATTTTTTTTTTTCAAAATTGTTGATCGTTCTCTGTTTATTGCACAAAAAATAAAAAAAGCCAGAGATGATCAAATACCACAAAAATAAAGCTATACTTGTGGGAAAAAAGGACATATATGCTTTTTGGGTACAGTGTCGCACGACCACGCAATTGTCAGTTAAAGTAACGCAGTGCCATATCACAAAAAATGGCCTGGTCAGGAAGGGGGTTAAACCTTCCGGAGGTAATGTGGTTAATACCAGGGACTTAATAATAGGCAAGTTTAAGACTCCTGTTGATCTCCTTTGCTGAGCGTAGAGGTACTGTATAGACAGCAATACCCATCATGATCGTTGACTGGCAATTGTATAACAAATACTAGAACCAGATGGAAATATAAATAAAGAGAGGTGAGTTTTGTGGGCGCTGTGATGTATAGCAACTTAAAACAAATGGGATCCTAAAAGTTATGTATAAAGGAATACACACTGTCAGGAAATGGCAATTGGAAATTACAACATATATCTGATAATAGACCCACTGTGGTAGAGACAATGATGTTAACAATATCTGGTGGGAATATAGGTTAGCAAAAAATTATGTATGTATAAAACAATAATAGTTATAGCATCAGAGGGATACCAATATCCCATGAAGATGTCAATTATAGAATAACAGTTCATGGAAATCCAGGGGTTCGCCTGAAGGCAGCGCTTGAGCAGAAGAAGAACGGACTTCTGTGTGACAATGGAGAGAAAACACAAAAGCGCGCCTCTAAGAGTAAACCATAGCAGGATTTATTATAAAAACAGGTTAAAAGTACTCACAAACATAAGCAGATAAGTTGCAGTGCAGTGTCAGCCGCTGCAGGCCGTATAAGCAAATCTGGAGCCTCAAGGGTAGGAAGGGGTTGGCTGTCTCCAAGGTAGGGCAATGCTGGTGGATTCCTGCGCTTCCTGGTCTCGTGGAGGACTGCGCAACGTCACTTCCGGTTCCGGCGGGCGGTGTATTGACGCATTCGGTGACGCGTTGTCGAGGCCTCACCTCTTCCTCAGACCGATTGTACTCCATGTTGGAGAGGGGCAGCTATATGGGAAAATCAGGGGCGGATTTTTTGTGACAACTAACCGCCCACTGATTCGTCTGCCTATGCATCAGCGGACTTGGGCCAATAAGGGTGCAGTTACCCATGGTAAAACAATTGTTAAAACATAATAAGTAAGGAGCCACAAAATTCATGTTTAGATAACGCACCATGAGTCCATGAAGAAAAAGGAGGGGGGGGGTTTAGCAAACAATA
>BLSH010511328.1:907246-923444 GCA_018402905.1 Glandirana rugosa | reverse complement strand
TTAGCAAACAATATGAACACCTAATGAGGGAGAGAAAATATAGAGCTACTATATAACATTATGGTGATACAGGCTGGTGTAAAAACGGATCTGTATATATTGCTATGTAAATATCTGGAGTAAGTCTTGGCTTGTAATTGCAACTGGGTATGTGGATGGGGGTGGAGATGGGAATCAGGAAGAAACAAAAAAAAAATTTTTGAAAATGGAAATTAAAAAAATAACAAAAAATAAAAGGTAATAATAAAAAATATATAAAAAAATAAAAAATAAATAATAAGGAATAATTATGAAAAAAATTATATATGAAAAAAAAAAATGGAATGCGAATTGGTGTAATACAACAACCACCGAGGGAAGGATAAATTGAGAAGGGAGGGAAAAGAGGATGTATGTATGAACATAAGACTCATACGGAATATGTTGTGTATCTTGACACTAAGAACCACATATAATGCATATATATTAACAAAAATCATATACAGAATATGTAAAGTGTATATGTGTGTGTATATGTACATCACGTACATATATACACACACCAGGGTGGGTATAACCAGAAGTGAATATGATGAGAGGGTCCAGGTAAAAAAGGACCAGGAGAGAACGGTATGTTTTCAGACAGATAAGATATTCTATATATTTTATATATATTGACCAATTGTATGTGTATGGAAACCAGGGGGCGGGTGAGATTTTAGATGAGCACGTTTGTTTCTAAATCTTCATTGAGGCCTCCCGGGGAAAGGAGGTCAAAATGATAGATCCAATAGACTTCACGTTGGCATAAACTTTTGAACCTTTCAGCAGGAGGGTAAGTGGGTGGTATGGCCTCAATGATCCACACTCTCAGGTCATCAGAGGATTGATTATGGAACTCTGAGAAATGCCTTGGAACACTATGCTCGGTGGAGCCCCCTTCTACAAGCCTTCTATGCTCGTTAAATCTTTTTCTAAGGGGTCTGATGGTTCGTCCCATGTAATATAGACCACAAGGGCAGGACAAACAATAAACCACATGGTCTGTGGAACAATTGTAGAACTCAGAGATCTTGTATGTGTTCCCTTTAATGGTATAGGACTTCTGGCCATGATGGATATGCTTGCAAGTAAGGCATGGGGGTTTTCGACACTGATACATCCCAATTAATGGAATAAGACAAAGATGATTAGGACCAGAGCGTGTGGTCGTCTTCAACTTAAGATTTTTTATATTGCGAGCTTTCCTGTAGGAGAATTTGGGTTTGGATGAAATGATATCTTTGAGATGTGGATCTTTCAGGAGAATCGGCCAATGTTTGTCCAGGACTTTTTCCATTTTTTTGTACTTAACGTGAAATTGTGTGGTAAAACGAACTGGCTGTGGGGTGGGCTCACGATCATCCGATCGTGCAGTAGGAGGGAGGACATGATGAGATTGGGCTTGCTGAACGAGGTCAGGTGGGAAACCCTTTTCTGAAAATTTGTTCATTAACAATTGACTTTGTTCCCGGTAATCTGTATCACGAGTACAGTTTCTGTGCAATCTGCAAAACTGACTTTTTGGGATATTAGAAATCCAACGTGGGGGATGACAGCTGTGGAAAATGGAGGTATGAGTTTCCCGCTGTCGGTTTGACATAGTTTTTGGCGAGAATTTTCCCATCTTCATGGAAGAGGTGTAGGTCTAAGAAGGATAACTGGGAGATATCTTGAACTGAAGTGAAAAATAGCCCAAAGGTATTATCATTGCAGAACTGGACAAAATCATTCACTGAAGATTCCGATTCATCCCAAATGACTATGATATCTTCTATATACCTCCCATAAAACACTATGTGAGAAGCAAAGGGGTTGTTATTCCAAATCTGGGATAATTCCCAGAAACCCATAGTAAGATTGGCGTAGCTAGGGGCAAAATTGGCGCCCATAGCAGTGCCAACATCCTGTAAAAAGAAATCACCATCAAATTTGAAGAAGTTGTGGGTCAAACAGAATGCCACCGCATTTAATATAAATTCTGCTTGGGAGTGATGAATGGATGAATCTTCGGATAGAAAATGCGAAATTGCTCTGAGCCCAATGTGGTGTGGGATGGAAGTGTAAAAGGAATTAACGTCTAGGGAGACCCACCGGCAGGTGGGCTCCCAAATGTATGGTTGCAATTTGTCTAATAGATCAGTACCATCCCTGATGTAAGCTGGTAGGCTCTGAGCTAAGGGTTGTAGAAACGTGTCTACATATAAGAAAAAGGGGCTGGTTATGCTGCCCATTGAGGCCACTATTGGTCTACCTGGGGGATTTTTGCTGTCTTTGTGGATTTTGGGTATATGGTAAAAATATGGAATATTGTTAAACTGATTCTTGAAAAAGGTATATTCAGATTTAGTGATGATGCCTGTACATTTGGCTTTGGAGGTAAGGGCTCTAGCTTCCTCTGCAAATTGTGCAGAGGGATCGAAGCGTAACTTGGTGTAGGTCTGGCTGTCACTTAGAAGCCTATGGGCCTCTAGTATATAAGTGGTTTTGTCCTGGATGACGATACCACCTCCCTTATCAGCAGTTTTGATGACAAGGTCGGAATCTTCGATAAGTATTTTGAGTGCATGTTTTTCTTGTGGATTGAGATTGGGAGGATAAGTATGCTTGGACGGGCGGGCCTTACAGATGTTGACGAGTTCTGTATATACCAACTGGTAGAACGTCTGGAGATATGGTCCCTTACTCTGTGTGGGATAAACGTGGACTTGGGTTTAAAGTGAGTATGTCTGATTACGGGAGATCTGGGAGGGTCAGTCATATAGGGGATAAATTGGGTGAAATCCTCGGTGTATAATTCCTTGAGGATCTGAAGAGCTTTTAGGTCCATAGTGGAGGATAGGATGTCATCAGGTGGTGTGGCCTTAGGGGGTGGTAACGGATGTTTGAGGGCTTGAATGGAGAAGTGTCTTTTTAAAGTGAGGTTACGGATGAAAGTGTTGAGGTCTTTGAAAATGGTAAAGGAATTAGGGTAGTTGGTAGGAGCAAAGTTTAAACCACATTGCAATAGGGACCTTTCAGCATCAATCAGTGTATGAGGTGAAATGTTAAATATTTTTATAGTGTTTTTATTTTTACTCTCTTCTGATTGTTTTTGTGTCCTTTTTCTTCCGCCTCACTTACCTCTGCATCAAGCTTTCTTTTTTCCCATTTGGTGTTGGATAGTGAGGGGCGTGTTTCTAAAAAATCACTGTTCACATCCTGTGATGTAAGGGGAGTTTCTGGGATGGAATTTGTCAGAAGCTCAGGATTATTGGTGTCAGAGGGCAATGGGGGAGAGGTAATCATAACTGGGGGAGGATGTATAGGAATGGGCTCATCTGGGGTAGGGGATGGGTTGGGTGTGGTGTGCCCTGGAATGGGCTGGTTGACTTGCGGAGATAGTACATGAACGGTGTTAATGGTTACAGGCTTAGGGTGCCCTCCGTGGGTGGGTAAAGATCTGTCTGGTGGGGTGTGTTGGGTGTCAGGAGGGGGGTTATTTGAGTTATGAGATGAAGATTTATGTCTGTTGCCACTCATGTGACGGGGTGACTTAGAATGGGATATGCTGGTTGGGGTAGAGGGGGGGCACGAGCGAGCATGGGGGAGACCTGTGGTGCCTAGGATTATGCTTGATGCGGGGGTGGTGTGCCCTATGGTTGGAGGAATGACTCCGAGAAGTAGGATGGGGGATGGGGCCTGGACTGGAGGTCCTGTTGGTGGTTCTTGGTTTCCTCCAATTGAACACATTGTTAGAGCTGTAGTCATCGAGGTCTTTAGTGTCAAGATACACAGCATATTCCATATGAGTCTTATGTTTATACATACATCCTCTCTTCCCTCCCTTCTCAATTTATCCTTCCCTCGGTGGTTGTCATATTACACCGATTTGCATTCCATTTTTTTTATTATTATTATTATTATATTTTTCAGTATAAACATTTTTTTCAGTATATAATTTTTTTCATCATTTTTCATAATTTTTATTTTTATTTTTTATTCCTTATTATTTATTTTAATTTTTTTTTATATATTTTTTATCATTATCTTTTATTTTTTGTTATTTTTTATTTTTTATTATATTTTTTAATTTCCATTTTTAAAAAAATGTTTTAGTTTCTTCCTGATTCCCTTCTCCACCCCCATCCATATACCCAGTTGCAATTACAAGGCAAGACTTACTCCAGATATTTACATAACAATATATACAGATCCTTTTCTACACCAGCCTGTACCACCATAATGTTATATAGTAGCTCTATATTTTCTCTCCCTCATTAGGTGTTCATATTGTTTGCTAAACCCCCCCCCTCCCCTCCTTTTTCTTCATGGACTCATGGTGCGTTATCTAAACATGAATTTTGTGGCTCCTTACTTATTATGTTTTAACAATTGTTTTACCATAGGTAACTGCACCCTTATTGGCCCAAGTCCGCTGATGCATAGGCAGACGAATCAGCGGGCGGTTAGTTGTCACAAAAACTCCGCCCCTGATTTGCCCATATAGCTGCCCCTCTCCAACATGGAGTACAACTGGACTGAGGAAGAGGCGAGGCCTCGACAACGCGTCACCAAATGCATCAACATGCCGCCCACCGGAACTGGAAGTGACGTTGCACGGTCCTCCACGAGACCAGGAAGCGCAGGAATCCACCAGCGTTTGCCCTACCTTGGAGACAGCCAACCCCTTCCTACCCTTGAGGCTCCGGACTTATACAGCCTGCAGCAGTTGACACTGCACTGCGACTTATCTGCCCATGTTTGTGAGTAATTTTAACCTGTTTTTATAATAAATCCTGCTATGGTTTACTCTTAGAGGCGCGCTTTTGTGTTTTCTCTCCATGGAAATATAAATACAATAGCATAAGAACAATATACTGTAATATCTGTCAGAATTTATGATTTCTTGGCCGTTTTTCAGTGAATGTGAATGATAACACAAAAACATTTCTTTCACTCATGGTTAGTGTTTGGCTGGAGCCATTTATTATCAATTAACTGTGCTTACTCTTTTTAAATCATAATGACAACAGAACTACCCAAATGACCCTGAGCAAAAGTTTACATACCCTGGTAATTTTGGCCTGATAAAATGCACACAAGAGTTTCTGAACTCCTGACAGACCCTTGCATCCTTCATCCAGTGCTGCACTGATGTTTCTGGATTCTGCGTCATGGGGAAGGCAAAAGAATTGTCAAAGGATCTGCAGGAAAAGGTAGTTTAACTGTATAAAACAGGAAAGGGATATAAAAAGATATCCAAGGAATTGAGAATGACAATCAGCAGTGCTCAAACTCTAATCAAGAAGTGGAAAATGAGGGATTCGGTTGAAACCAAACCATGGTCAGGTAGACCAACTAACATTTCAGCTACCATGAGTGAAAGAAAAGGTTTTGTGTTCTCATTCATATTCTCTGAAAAATGGCCAAGAAATCATAAATTCCGCCAGGGTATGTAAACATATGAGCACAACTGTATATATATATATATACACTATATTACCAAAAGTGTTGGTACGTCTGCCTTAACACACACTTTAATGAACTTTAATGCCCCACCGGAGCTCCTGGCTCCACCCTTTCATCGGCTGCCCCCACGGAGAGCCACTTTCGATGGTGGCACCCATGCAGGCTCCTGAATCCTGCTGCTGCATCCATTGACACAGACAGCAGGACTCGGTCCCACCCCCCGCTCCCGTGCCACTGGATTTGATTGACAGCAGTGGGAGCCAATGAGGACCGAGACAGCGGCTGGAGCAGCTGGGCTTGTGCACATCGCTGGAACAGATGGGCTCAGGTAAGAAAAAGGGGTGCTCTGGGGGCAGCTTCAGCAAAGACGGTTTTTCGTAGAATACATTAAGGTGAAAAACCATGAGTCTTTACAATCCTTTTAAAAATTCCCTTCGCTGGAACTATTAGACCAAGTTCAACCCTGAAGAACAACCCCAGACCATAATCCCCCCTCCACCAAATGATTTGCATCCACAGGGCTGTTGTTTTCAGTGATGAAGATTCTGTCATTTAGTGAGTAGTAGTGGTGGGAGGTCTTAATCCCCCTTTTTTACAATGAATCATCACAATGTTAAAAAGGATTGGGCCTTATAGGGGCTGCATGCTCATTGTCCTTCCTGTAATGGCCACCCAGACTGCTTAAGTATTTGGTTTAAACTTTATCTTTTAAATATAATTTTAAAGGACTGCATCATATTATTTTACAAATTCACTTGCAGCTTTAAGTCATCCCCCAAGCATATTATCTGAAGGATTTCCATGTTTTCAATGTTGACCTTTAAGCCACATGAAAAGAGACTCTTTTTCTCCTAAATGTTTTCTTTTTTTCTTTTTTTTCATGTCATTTTCACCCATGGCAGTGGCCCTTACCATTTAATAATAGCTTGCAAATTAGCCTTGAATATGCTCAGAAAAAGTATAGCAAGATTAGGCTCTATAGGTTTCGGCGTTATGTTCAGGGTTATTGGACTTCCCACTGGGTTTGCTGAACCTCCTGCAAATAGAATATTCCATGGTTTGCTTATCACTACTGGGTGCGGTGGCGGCTGCTCCATAGAGGGCGTTAGTGGGTCACTGATTACTGAAAAAAAAAAACATAGGCCGCCGGTACATTGGCTGTCCTGGGTCTATTGGGAAAATTGCTGTCTTTAACAGCAAGTCCCAAAGCCCATTGGTCAGCTATTAAAGTGCATATATGTGCGCCACCGAAGCGCACATATATGCACTGATTGGCTCTGGCCTCAGTCACTGGCCTCCAGCCAGTGACTGATTGGTCAGGACGCGAAGGCGAGGACGAGACTGGCGGACGTGCTGGTGCTTGGACTGGGGAGGTGTCAGTACCGTACGTCTATTCCTGCCGCTGCGTGAGAGAGAGCGGCCTGACTCCCCCTGACTCAGGTATGTACTGGCTCCCTGTGTACTAGCTGCAATACCTGTGTACTGGCTCCCTCTTTACTAGCTGCAATACCTGTGTACTGGCTCCCTGTGTCCTAGCTGCAATACCTGTTTACTGGCTCCCTGTATACTAGCTGCAATACCTGTGTACTGGCTCCCTCTCTACTAGCTGCAATACCTGTGTACTGGCTTCCTGTGTACTAGCTGCAATACCTGTGTACTGGCTCCCTGTGTACCAGCTGCAATACCTGTGTACTGGCTCCCTGTGTACTGGCTACAATACCTGTGTACTGGCTACAATACCCGAGTACTGGCTACCTGTGTGCTGGCTGCCTGTGTACTGGCTGCAATACCTGTGTACTGGATGCATACTGTGTTACTGGCTGCAATATATCCCACCTGTGATGCTGAGCTGTATATTCCTGACACAATATGTGGAATACAGGGGACGGAGTGGGTGGATTCTATAAGGGGTGGGGCTTATGAGAAGTAGGAGGGGTCAAAAAGGAAGGACAGGGCCTGGTGCCCATCCTAAAAATTCACCAGCCGCCACTGATTAGGTATGACTTTTAAAAATGTCAATAACTTAGGTTCACATTACATATGGATATCTAAAAACCGAACAGCAGAAAGAACTTCATAAGGATTTTATCATATTTATATAAAACTGCAAAACACTAGCCACAGCTAGTTAGATTTTTGCTGCTGTTTTTGTAAAATCAAAACATAGAATCAATGTACAGTTACTGACACTGTAACTAGCATGTCACCTGACACCAAGTTAATTTTTCTACCTTGATTTCGGGTTTGATAACTAATAGGCTGTTGTCTCAATTTCTTTTTTCATACTCAGAGATCATTCACAGATCCTTATCCACTCACATACCATCCCCTTATGCAAGAAGTCCTGCACTAAACAGAAGTAAAACAAATAGTCACCACTCACATGGTCAATCACAAGCATCCTTGCTTACTGTACAGAATATCCATGAACATGGCAATTCTTAAAGGTGGGAAACTGCGTTGGACTGACTTGCTTGGTTTCGGGGTCAGTAAGTGGGTGATTGAGGGGCTTGGGCTGCTACCTCTGGGTACAGCCTCAAGGTCATTTCGCATAAACTTGTGTGGATGGGTAAAAGGAATGTGCAGTATCCAATTAGAAGTAAAAGATGAATAAGATCAATCAGTAGTCATTTTATTGGAAATGGTACAGCATGATAAACCCAACGTGTTTCGGGATAACAAAGGCTCCTCCTTCTTCAGGGCGGAACATTTGTGGTATTTTTCGGTGGTGGTGGCAGCACCACTGGAGAATACTACAAACGTCCTGCCCTGAAGAAGGGGGAGTCTTTGTTCCCCCAAAATGCAGTGGTTTTATCATGCTCTACCATTTCCAATAAAACGACTACTGATTGATCTTATTCATCTTTTACTTCTGATTGGATACTGGATGAACATGGCATTGACAGTCTTGCCCTAGGACCACCCCTGCTAACATGTTTCACACAATCAGTGCTTAGTCATAGAGATACTCTATGACTAAGCCCTGATTTGGTGAAACCCATCAGAGGGGGCTGTCCTAGGGTGGAGAGTGTCACTGCTATTTTTGTGGACAGTTTGTACAATAAACAACTATGCTTGCAATCATCCCCATGTGTGGTGGCTCTTCTTTTTACTCCTGGGTGGCTCAGTTTGCCCCATGTACCTGGTGTTCAACTGGCACCAGAGAGCAGCTGCTTGGAGTGGAGATTTCTTTCAGTTCTAAAGCTATCCTGTGCTAATCTGTTATAGTTGTGAAATTTAGTCTTTGGCCATTAGAAGAAACATAATATTTCACTCAGCCCCACATAAGTAAGCATGGGAATTTCTATGTTTAATATACATATTATGTAATTTGCAATGACATATGGGCTGTGAACTGGCAGCTGAAAATAAATAAACTTTTCACCCCGATGAATCAAACTTTTATTGATTTTTGGACCCTGTACATCTTTTGAAGTCTTGTTTGTTCCAATAGTTCTTTAAAGTTTAGGAACATACAATGAGACAAGAAAATGTAAGTTGTACAAACAGCGGTAGTCAAGAAGATACAAAATACACTATCTTGTAGGTGAAAATATAAATTGATGTTAAAGCAGAACTCTGTGAAAAAAGTTAGCTATGTAGTTCCTCTGTAATAGCCTGCTGAACTTGCTGAAAAAACGTTACTGCCCTGTGATTTCCTGTTTGTAAGACCGCTGGCTGCTATTTCTCCTGTACTCCCAGCCAGCGGTCTTGTAACTGCCCCCATTTAGTCCTCCATGGCCAGCAGAGAATTCCATTTCAGCCCCCCGGTCTGTGCCGCCCATAGAAGAGGTGTCCTACTCCTCCCTCCTCCTCCCGGCCAGCACTGCCCCCCCCCACCCCTGCCACCCGCCCACCATCTCTCAGTGCAAAGCAGGGATCAATGACAGAGATCCTCCACAAGAGAGAGCGGATCTCAGGCTGTGACAGGTCTGGAATGTCATGCCATGCTCGCTGTAACTTTCCTCCTCTCATACCCGCATTGGAACAGTGCGCTCTGCGCTTTATATCACAATGCGGGCATGAGAATAGAGAAGCTACAGCGAGCATGGTGTTCACATACCAGACATTCCAGACCTGTCACAGCCCGAGATCCGCTCTCTCATGCAGATGAGCAGTCATTGATGCCCACTCACTGATAAGCTGCACTGGTGATACCGCATTGATGGGCACTGATAAGCTGTACTGGTGATACCACACTGAGGGGGGGCTGATAAGCTGCACTGATGGGCACTGTTAAGCCGCACTGATAGGCACTAATAAGCTGCAATGGTGGGCACTGGTGTGACCGCACTGATAAGCCACACTGATGGGCACTGATAAGCCGCACTGATGGGCAGTGATAAACGGCACTGGTAGGCACTGGTGTGACCGCACTGATGGGCAATCATAAGCCACACTGATTGGCACTGGTGTGACCACACTGATGGGCACTGATAAGCTGCACTGGTGGGCACTGATAAGCTGCACTGGTGTTACCACACTGATAAGCCGCAATGATGGGCAAAGATAAGCTGCACTGATTGACACTCATAAACAGCACTGGTGGGCACTGGTGTGACCTCATTGATGGGCACTGATAAGCCACACTGGTGGGCACTGGTAAGCTGCACTGATGGGCACAGGTAAGCCGCACTGATAA
The DNA here is from genome assembly GCA_018402905.1 of Glandirana rugosa. Lineage (NCBI taxonomy): Eukaryota > Metazoa > Chordata > Amphibia > Anura > Ranidae > Glandirana > Glandirana rugosa. The sequence continues at coordinate 913,333 of BLSH010511328.1, read as the reverse complement.
GCCGCACTGATGGGCACTGATTAGCCGCACAGATGGACACTGATAAGCTGCAATGGTGGGCACTGGTGTGACCGCACTGATAAGCCCCACTGACGGGCACTGATAAACCGCACTGATGGGCACTGATAAACAGCACTGGTGTGACCACACTGATGGGCATTGATAAGCCACACTGATGGGCACTGCTGTGACCGCTCTGATGGGCACTGATAAGCTGTACTGGTGGGCACTGATAAGCTGCACTGGTGGGCACTGGTGTTACCGCACTGATAAGCCACACTGATGGGCACTGATAAAGAGCATTGGTGGGCACTGGTGTAACTGCATTGATGGGCACTGATAAGCTGCACTGGTGATACCACACTGATGGGCACTGATAAGCTGCACTGATGGGAACAGGTAAGCCGCACTGATGGGCACTGTTAAGCTGCACTGATGGGCACTGATAAGCTGCAATGGTGGGCACTGGTGTGACCGCACTGATAAGCCACACTGATGGGCACTGATACGTCACACTGATGGGCACTGATAAATGGCACTGGTGGGCACTGGTGTGACCGCACTGATGGGCAATCATAAGCCACACTGATGGGCACTGGTGTGAGCGCACTGATGGGCACTGATAAGCTGCATTGGTGGGCACTGGTAAGCTGCACTGGTGGGCACTGGTGTTACCGCACTGATAAGCCGCAATGATGGGCAATGATAATCTGCACTGATGGGCACTCATAAACAGCACTGGTGGGCACTGGTGTGACTGCATTGATGGGCACTGATAAGCCACACTGGTGGGCACTGATAAGCTGCACTGATGGGCACAGGTAAGCCGCACTGATGTGCACTGATAAGCCGCACTGATGGGCACTGATAAGCCACACTGATGGGCACTGATAAGCTGCAATGGTGGGCACTGGTGTGACCGCACTGATAAGCCCCACTGATGGGCACTGATAATCCGCACTGATGGGCACTGATAAACGGCACTGGTGGGCACTGGTGTGACCACACTGATGGGCGTTGATAAGCCACACTGATGGGCACTGGTGTGACCACTCTGATGGGCACTGATAAGCTGCACTGGTGGGCACTGATAAGCTGCACTGGTGGGCACTGGTGTTACCTCACTGATAAGCCACACTGATAAGCCGCACTGATGGGCACTGATAAACAGCATTGGTGGGCACTGGTGTGACTGCATTGATGGGCACTGATAAGCCACACTGGTGGGCACTGATAAGCTGCACTGATGGGCACTGGTGTGACTGCACTGGTTAGCCACACTGATAAGCTGCACTGATGGGCACTGATAAGCCACACTGATGGGCACTGATTAGCTGTGCTGATGGGCACTGGTAAGCTGCACTGTAGGGCATTGGTAAGCCACACTGATGGGCACTTGTGAGCGCACCGATAAGCTGCACTGGTGTGACTACACTGATGGGCACTGATATGCCACACTGATGGGCATTGATAAGCCACACTGATGGGCACTGATAAGCCATACTGGTGGGCACAGATGAGACCGCACTTATGGGCACTGATAAACTGCACTGAGGCGGCACTGATGAGGCTGTTCTGTATAAACTGCACTAATGGGCACTAAGGCTGCACTTATGGGCACTGATATGCTGTACTGATGGGCACTGATGAGGCTACACATATGGGCACTGATGAGGCTGCACTGATAAGCTGCACTAATAAGCAGTGGACATCGCCCATTACTTTACTGACACTGTACACTGCCAAACATCTGTCTGAGGGGTTCCCACCATCCCTGCAATGTTTTCAGTCATTTTTATGTCTTATTTTCAATGTGATGTGTATTATATGTGGCGATACATAGCACAGAGGCCGGTATTGTGGTAATATTGAAGTGTATTGAGATTTCCATACATTAGAGGGTTCCACCATTATTGTGTTATTGATTTTTAAATTAGCGCTGCACTTTTTTGTTTTTTCCCATGTCGACATTTACTTGTGTCTTTCTGTGGTGCGGCTAGGGATGTTCTCATATACCATATCAGCACTGATTGCTGTTAGAAAGATCTCATTGCTACAGCAGGAGGAGGAATATTTCTAATACTGAATTACAGCAGAGTACGGTGTGTATAATATATCATTATGGGGTGTGTGTGCAGTTCAGTAAAGATTACAGAAAGCATGTGAGGACAATATGTTTATCTCCTGTTGTGTCTGGAGGGGAGAGAACACATGCTTTGCATTTATAAGGTTGTAACTTATCCTGCCCTGTTGTGTGTTACTGAGTAGTGGGCCTGGCTGCAGAATGAGGGGTGTGATTTATGTTGAAGTGGGCTTGTTCACATTTACATGTACAGGCCTAGTGTACCTCCCACATTCATTGCAATATGCAATGCATGATGGGAAATGTAGTTTGAGGATTGTGTAGAGAGGGAAAAGAGGATATGATCACTGTTCTAACAGAGCCTCCCTGGCAGAATATATGATGCATATTTCGAACTGAGGAGCTCACTTCCTGAAAATTCATATCTTCTCTTCAATCAAAAGTAATTTCACAAATGTAATAACTGTTTAGTGTTTAGTGTAGGGGGGTATACTAATGGGGGATTTTTTTGCAGATCCCGGAATTCTGCTTTAACAAAATCATAGGTGTACCAGATGCAGTACCAAGTAGGGGTAGTGTTGTTACATCTTGTTGGAAGAGTGTTAGGTGGGAGGTGAAGGGAGGGGAGATTAACCAATGTAGTTAGATATCTAGTAAATAGCTAATAAACAAACAAAATAAACAAACCAGAACAATGAGATGGAGTCTACAGGAGGAAAATGCAGCATATATTGTACAGTACATGCCATCAAACCTTTAACTGTACAATTTGGATGGTGCAACCATACAGCCCAGATTGAGATACATTTTAAACAGGTTACATTAGGTAACAAGATTTAGGAAAAGTCATGTTTAAACCAAAGATAGTTCATCTGTTACCTGAACTTATCATGGTTGTCAAAGATTGATATCTTTTCTCTTTGCATATCTTAAACTGGTCGTTGTGGAACGCATTTTGATAGTTCTTTAAAGGGAAGCCATAATGCTTTTAGGTCAATTTATTGTAATATTTTTAAGGTTTATATATTTTCAATTAATCTACTTATTGATTATATAGAGTATCTCACAAAAGTGAGTACACCCCTCAGATTTTTGTACATATTTTGTTATATATTTTCACGTGACAACACTGAAGAAATGACACTTGTCAATGACACTTTACAATGTAAAGTAGTGAGTGTACCGCTTGTATAATAGTGACAATTTGCTGTCCCCTCAAAATAACTCAACACACAGCCATTAATGTCTAAACCACTGGCAACAAAAGTGAGTACACCCCTAAGTGAAAATTTCCAAATTGGGCCCAATTAGCCATTTTCCCTCCACGGTGTTATGTGACTCACTAGTGTTACAGGGTCTCAGGTGTGAATGGGGAGCAAGTGTGTTAAAGTGGTTGTCAACCCATTACAACCACTTTAACTTACAGGTAAGCCTATAATAAGGCTTACCTGTAGGTTCCCTGCATATCTCCTAAACCTGCACGGCTTAGGAGATATACAGTGTACTTGCATTGCCGACGTCATTTGACACATGCGCAGTGAAGAAACGGCCGCTGGGCTGTTTCTTCACTTCGTTCGTGCCGTGACTGGCGGCCCCCGTGCGCATGTGCAGGAGTGACGTCACGTGACTCCGGCCAGTCGCAGAACCAGAGTTGTGGCCCGGAAGGAAGAGGGGCTGAAGATGGACGCTGCTTGCACAGGAGACATCGCAAGCTTTGTTTGCAGGTAAGTGATACATAATGGGCTACTATGGTAGGTTCCACTCAGAACAAGCCTCGCCATGGTCGCCCAAAGAAGTTAAGTGCACATGCTCAGCATCATATCCAGAGGTTGTCTTTGGGAAATAGACGTATAAGTGCTGCCAGCATTGTTGCAGAGGTTAAAGGGGTGGGGAATCAGCCTGTCAGTGCTCAGTCTATACGCCACACACTGCAGCAAATTGGTCTGCATGGCTGTAGTCCCAGAAGGAAGCCTCTTCTAAAGATGATGCACAAGAAAGCCCACAAACAGTTTTCTGAAGACAAGCAGACTAAGTACATAGATTATTGGGACCATGTCCTGTGGTCCAATGATACCAAGATAAAATATATTTAGTTCAGGGGGGGCGTGGCCTGGCCTGAACGGCGATGGACGCATCTTCTTAGAGCTCCGGACCCTGAGAAGCCATCCAGCAACATCTGGCTATCCCGAAACTTGGTGAGACTGATCAATCCCCCATCCGAGCCTACACCAGTCCCCTGCACTGCCCTGAGCAGTTCTTTTCATTTTTCCAGGAGCGGGAACCGAGCGGTTCTCATCTGAAGCCGTGGGCCCGCTCCTCAGGATCCCCGCACCATCCGGCCCAATCGCTCAGCTGCACGGGGGACATAAGACTTGGGCTAACTCCTAAACCCCCCAGGTGCCATCTGAGAAGGGAACGAAAAGAAACAACATCGCCCGATCGTTCGGGTGGCACGTCCTACGCGAGCCCGGGGATCCAGCGAGGCCTGTGGAAGTGACTTACGGCGGCCATCTTGGTACACCTGCGGCCTACCACCCGCGATCTAGGCAGAACTGACTTGCAACAGCACTAACATTGCCTGCAGAATTCCCAGCACAGCAACACCCCGGGCAGCCATCCCAACTCACAGCAATCAGTATAGCCCAGATCCTACATCATATTTAGCTAACACCTACAGCACGGGTTATACCTGACAAAGACAAGCTCGCACCTCAAACACAAGACTAACACTCTCCCACAACATCTCCTGCACCAAGAATCAGATCACAAACAGGAATCGGACCCCCAGGATGATTCCCTAAACATCTAACCTAGCCCCACAACCCGGATCGCAGCAACCCAAAGCGACCCGTATCCCCAGAAATCGCCCGTCAGGCGACAGGGGAAAGAGAGGACACGCAAAGGGTATGTCCAAAAAGAGACATAAGCCAACTGCTCCACGCCGTCTGACTCATTACTACTCTACCGCTGCGATTATGTAGACATCCCAAGACAACACCTGCACTGGGAGCTCCAAACCAAAGGGCACCTCAGTACCACAATCCCATAACCCAGCCCCTCAATCGCAAGAACCAAACAATGCAGCAACGATGGACCCCAGGGAAGGTATGGACACTACACCGCCACCAAACACCATCCCATCTGATATGCAATCGGACAGAGGCAAGAGACTAGCTACATCACCTATAAACTCTCCTCATAAGGAACCCTAGGCTAAAAAACAATTATGGTCTGCCACTAATGACACCCCACTCAACCCTGAGTACACCACTTCTTTGGCATCCATCCCAGTCACGGACAACCCTGTCTCGGAAGCAATGTTGAAATCTATGCTGCTCACCCTACAGAAAGACCTACACAAGGACCTACAAATATCCATCTCTCAAATGAATAACAGAATAGGCTCCCTGGAAGAAAGAGCAGATGCATTAGAGGATAACATGCAAGAATACTCCAAGGCACACAACAAACTACTCGACGCACAAGAATACCAAGCAGAAGACATACACCGCATCAAACTAAAGCTGGCGGACTTAGAGGACCGGGCCAGATGAAATAACATCAAATTTAGGGGTATCCCGGAGTCGGTAAAAGCCCAAGAGATAACCCCATACCTGCAACAGCTTTTCTTAAAATTGGTCCCACAGCTGACCACCCATGACATAAACCACAACCATGCACTGGTTATCAAACCAACCCTTCGGGGTGAACATTCACTACAACAAAGCAACGTCGTGGCTGCACTGCCCGTATTTCCGAGACGCGTCACGGTACCATCGGCCTCTCTCCAGTCTCTTATCGAAGTGCGACCACATACCCCGACCTTCACTAAAACGCCGGAACCGTCAACTCTCCTAAACGAGAAAATGTACTATTTTTACTTAGGCTCGTTCCTATAGAGAACCATACAGCCGTCCATCTACACGACCGAACCGTTAAGACACCCGAGCCAGTTAATTCTACAGTACCCACCAGTCGACACCCTGGTTAAAATTCTTTTCGAC